>JAGTTH010002881.1:0-379653 GCA_022606485.1 Agraylea sexmaculata | reverse complement strand
TATTAATTACGTATTTAACGGATACTTCACAGAAACAGCTGATACCACGATGGTGCCTCAAACTCTGTTCCATAACCACTTCACATAAATATTTAATTATTTTATTCACTGCCAACCCCTTAAATATTCTCAGTTAAGTCCAACCTGTATATATGCAATTTATAATGAATTTGTATATTAACTGGAAGTCTTTTATCTATATGTTTAGTTAATTTTTAGGTATGCTTTTGGGTTACTGACCTATCGATTTATGGAAAACGATTTTTAACTAGAAGAATACACTTTTAAGGATGACCTTTTTTAAATATCAACCATTGTACCCTTTTAGACAAAGTGATACAATGAAAAATATACTGTTTATCGGAAAACCATATACAGGATGGACTTGAATTAACTGAGAATATTTTAGGGTATCGCAAGATATAAATAAATTTAAAAAATATTAATAGTGCTTTTGGAATCGAGTTTGGGCCACCATCTTCGAAATAGCTATTTCAGTGAAGTAGTGACTGTCGCATGTGTGTTGTGTCTGTTAAATACGTAATCAATATTTTTAATTATGTTATAATACTCACTAATTTTTACGATACCCCACCACTCCTTAAAATATTCTCAGTTAATTCAAGTCCACTTTATAAAGGAACGATGCTTTTAATTTACAGTTACTTTTAATTTACAGTTTATTATAAATTAGTTATCACTTGGGTGATTAAGATATGATGTAATGAAAATTGAAGAAAAAATACAATTTAAAAAGAAATATTCAGTTCAAAGATATTTTTTTTTTGTATAATGTATGAATGCATAAAATTGAATACACAATTTCGACCTAAAATTCGCCTCAAAATGAATTAGATTGATCATAAAGGCAAATTAAAATAAGCCAATGTATCAATAATTTTATAATATTAATCTGAGAATATTATTTTTTGATTTAACAGTTAATTTAAACTGAGGCAACACACGTTATTAAGAACTCGTAATAAAAGAATGTCGAGGTGTATCGAGTGTATTGATTTGTTGAGCCTAAAATGGGGAATACTGGTTTGGACGGGATTTGTAGATTAATATAAAGTGATAAATCAGTGTCAAATCGGAGACGAAATCGTGACTAAAGGTACAGGTTCAAGTCCGAGTGAAGCCACTTGACTTTACAATGTTTGAAGATATTGTCTCGAGATACTGACAAATTGTCCATACATTTTATTACGTTAACATATCAATACGACTCCATTGTCCTTGGTTATATTTGACTAATCAGAACACCATCATCATTTATATAATATATAAATAATTATTTTTTAGATGGCAACACACGCGTGCTGTCAAACATAGAGTAACTAGAAATCAACCAAAAAATTTATTACAATTAACATTAACCAGCGGATCAAATATTTTATTAGTACTAATGATGTTATACACCAGGAAGAAAAATCTCTTAATTATTATTGTCATAGTTTTTAAAAGATCCATATAAAGTAGTAAAATAAGTTTTAAGATAAATAAATCGATGGGTTGGTAACACAAAAACGTATCTACAATTGTTTGAATTTAATATTCGATACGATTTTAACTAATTGTAACCCAAGTTGTATCCATATTAGAAGCTTATTTACTTAAGTTATTGTGAAAACTTAATTATATTTTTTTTTGCAAATTTGTTGATGTTTTTGTGTTAATCACCTATTGAATCGGTGTATTAATTCGATGCGAAAAGCTATATCTGCAGTTTTACTGCTATTTTATTAGTACTAATGACGTTATACACCAAGAAGAAGAATCTCTTATCAACTAATTATTGTCATATCTCTTAAAAATCCTATAAAGTAGTAAATTAAGTCTTTAATTAAGTAAATGTGCATCTAAAATTTTCCGATTTTTAAATTAAATATGTACCTAGTGAAAAATTTCTTGTCAACTAATTATTATTATAGATCTTAAATGATTCCTATAAAGTAGCAAATTAAGTCGTTAAAGTAATGGATTTCCAGGTATACTTACACCGTAAATACGAAAGTAGAGTTACTTAGCTACACTTATGATCGATTTTTTGTCACTTAATGTCTCGTCTGAGCTTCGGGCGAGGCACTAATAAAAAAAACGATCAAAATTACAGCAAAGCAACTCTATTACGGTCTTTACGGTGTATCTTTACGGCGACGCATGCCTAGGAAAGCTTAATTAAATAAATCGATGGGTTAGGTTAGGTTAGTAACCCAAAAACGTATCAATTTTTTTTTCGTTGTTTGAATTAATCGTATAGTTTTAATCTTGAGAGTCGCCTTGTGGCCCAGTGGTTAGTGTAACGGATTCGTGAGTGAAGACTCCCGGGTTCGATTCACGGCACCGGAGTCACTTTGGTAGATCTATCTTAGCAAACTAGATCTTAAGTACTCATTGCTGTGTGGTGGCCTGGGAAACCATCTCTACTATATTCTCCCGTAAAGGCCAAGGTGGCCTGGCCAACCCCTTACAAAGGGACTCCCGTCAATAGGGAAGGCGTCACGGTATTTTTTTTTAACCCAAGTTGTATCTACATCAGAAGCTTATTTATAAAATATATTACGTGCATACTTATATAATATAGTGTAGATATGTTTTTGTGTTATTAACGTATTAATTTGATGCGAAAAGAGCAGTTATAAATGTTTATCATTATGAAAGTATTCCGGTAAGGCTATGCCATTAAAGTGCGAAGATATGAATCTAAAGGCAGCTGAATATAATGAGAGCGCGGCAGTCCTCGAGGCACAATACTTATGATGGTAATAGTGATGATAAGTAGCAGATAGTGGCAATCATCAGCCTCTAATTTATTCCACGATCACGACTTTCAGGTTCAGCAAACAAAGCTTAGCCAATTGTAAACAATCGATACTAAATCGAACCTGTATACCTTGACTGTTTTACCCTCATCATTACACCACCGTGCAAAGCTTCCGCTATTAATATTATTTATACATATAATAACATTCATATTTGCCCCATTGTTTCTATTCCCTGTTCCTGTAATGAACTGAATAAATGCGTCTAGGATATGATACAATCAATGAGCTTATACAACATGTTTTTAATTGAAACTAAAAGATTTTTTTCGCCATTATGTGATGCCAGTGCGATTATTAAAAAAATATACTAAAACGGGCCTAAGCATTTTTTTGTATAAAACAAATAATTTGTTAATAATCAAATAATTTATTACGACATAAAAACAAAAACAACTTCAAGTTCAAATTGAATACGTCAACAAGGTATTGTTATTTACTTGCAATGTTTATAGTGCATTTTGGTTGTAATTACGCTATACCTTACTTTGTTTACATATTCAAATCAGGCGGTCAGTCACCTAATAAGTAAATACGCAAGATTCTCAAACTTTTTCAAATAATAATTAAAAATTGAAAAGTTTAACTAGCCGACTTGGACCATTAATGAAAGTGTGGTTGTGTTACATTTAATGTAACTTTCTTTACATTTAATTATTTGAGTATCAATAAAAGACATGTTGTATATTTAGGCCCGGTTTCTTCAACTGGTGTTAAATCTCGACCTCGTGTGACTCAGCGATTTCCGCGCCAAATGCGTTTCTTCAAGATTTAGCTGGAGCTACCAGCTGTCAAAATCCAGTTCGCAAATATCCAGGTGTTATATCTAAATCTCGTGCTATCCCCTCCATTCCAGTTTCGAGCGTGTCGATTCGGCTTGATTCACCTGTATACAAGTTCTCTTGAATGCTTGCGATACAAATATCGGAACCGCTCGTCTATGGCTTTGACACGCCTTCAAAAAACGGAATATTTGTATATGATACGAGATTCGTACAATCTCTTGCCACGTAGCATGCGATTTAGCACGACTGAAGAAACTGGCTCATAGAGATGTCAATTATACTTGTAAAGATGAGATGTAGTACCATAGGTTTCGTGTGTCAGCCGCTTGGGGCGCTGCTTCTAATTCAAATTCTATTCTAGTCTCGCTAATTCAAATTCTATTGCGTGTACAAAATGTACAAAACAGTTTAGTGAATCGAACAGTCAAATCGCATTGGTAAAACGTTTATGAATCAACAAGCTATATATTTTTAAAAAGATTTAATATAATATGTGTTTTTCCTATTGAGATTATTGGAATCGTTTCTTCTCCACGAAAAACCAAAAGGTCGAGGAAAAAAGTGTTATATATTTTTATATAGGCGTGCAAATAAATAATTTAAAAGTCTAAATACAAATTCAAAATTACATAATCCCTAATTTTCAGAATACAAATAAAGTAATTCACATACGTAATAAATTGTGATCAAAGAGACTTTACACCGCCACACCATTTATGTATTTATATATACTTGTAGAAACATGGCTTTGCTTACAAATAATATGATAAAAAATATAAAAATCCGCAAAACACACGAGCTGAATGCATAATAAAACGATATGTCAGCAAAAGAAGGACAAAAAAAACATAGAAAAGACACGTGAAAGAATTATGTAATGATCTTATTTCAAATCGAGACAGTTGCTAAACTTTAATTCTGGGAATTTGGCTGCCGTTTAGTGAAATATAAACGGGATAATTGGGAATTCAGTGAGCATCTTCATGAAATATTCCACCTCTAATTTACATAATATTTATTTGTAAGAATAATCAGTATGCATCCCACAATATATATCGCCACAGGCATCCACAAATACCATAAATAATAATATAATTTTCAAATAAAAATCATTATATCTGAAATTAAGTATAATACTTCGTAACCAGTGGACGGGTTTTTCGTTAAATGCATCGTGTGATTTGATTGCTAATTTTTTATTTCATTTAAATTTAAATACATTAATAATAAAGCCAGATAGTTTAATAAGTAGTCAGATATTTTAAGTGGGTAATTGTTTGAAAAAAAAATTACAGCTTTTTTTGCATTCGTGGCGTAAGGGAGTTGGTTTGTAAGTTTGCCATACTTTAGTTAACCTACCACAAACGGTTGTGATTGGTAATATCGCAATCTAATAGGTATATTTATTATCGATAGGTTCACTATAACATTTATACCAAAAATATTACAAGCAATTAAATGAAATGAAAGTATGGTTAATAATTATCAATTACTTAACACAATATAAATTATTTATTTACTAAAAAAATACGCTATTAAATTTTTTTAATGCAAATAAAAAATTAGCATCTTAATATTTGTCATACATTTTATTTAAAAATACCCAATAGCTTAAATAATTTTATTTATTTATTAGTATATATGTACATATTATATTATAATATCGTACTGCAGTACCACTACAGCATTACGGGAGATCCCAAGTTAATAATTATACTATTAATAATAAATTATACTTATATCGCATGCAATATGAGGTTATTTTCAAACCTTAATCATTGGACTTTTCCCCTAGTAACATTTATGGGTGAATTAATGATTTTTTGTCAATTTTTGCATATCGAAAAAAAATTGTATTTAAATTTTCCATAAGTGAAAAGCGTGGCTTAATTTGTGACATTAAATTATTAATATTAATATGAAAAATTGTACTTATGAGATTTTTATCCTATTTAATAAAGAATATTTTAATGAAATTTAACCAACCGATAATGAGTTTAAAAAAAATAGTAAAGATCATTTGAATTGCAGGCATTATCACGTCATTCCGGATTATTCTATCATTTCAATTACAGAAGCATATATATATTATCAACGATATACGTCCAGAACACATGAATTATTATTGTAGAAAGACAGTTTGAAGAGATAAGAATAAAATTAATGTCACAGTCTAGTACAGTAAATATTTTCAATATAAGAAAGTATAAAACAAGAGTGACAGTCAATCAATCAATCAATCATCTATTAAATACTTGTAATGTTGCCTCCAGTTCCGCCATGAAAACCAAGACTTACCTGAAACAATAAAAAAATATATATTATCAATATGATTCCTTTAGAAGTTGCCTACAATCAATATACAATATAAATGAAGAGGATACGCCATGCATTTTAATTGAACTACTAAGTAATTTGCAATAAACTATTATTGTTTAATACAGTTTGTAACGATTTACATATAAGATGTATTCAATTCATTATTTTATATATATATAAATTTGGTTTTAATACACAACAACGTGTTCATTCATTATTATTACTAGTTACACAGGTCACCGACTTAATAATCAGTATTTACCTTACAATACAGGAAATCAGAGTAAACCAATAAATCGGGAATTTATCAATATTGTATAAAATATTTAATTTAGCCTTGCTCGATTGATTTATCCCAATTATTAAGTTGAAAAGTATTTTTCTTAAATACTAAATAGCCATAGCTTGTTGCACGATAAAACTGATTTCACTATTGGAGCACTGCACTGGTTAGCTTTATTTTATTATAAAAAATTTGATGATTAATAAACGGCTTCGTTTTAAATAGAAATTTGTAATCTATTAATTCGTAATTTATATTTAATGTAATATTTTTTAACATAAACTTGTCATTCACTTTATTATTCTTGGATATTTTTATGATTTTTCAATATGTATGTCCTGTAAAAGGCTTAATGGGTGTTAAATAAATAAATGAGATAACCCATGCAGTGCTCCAACACTAAAAATGGGCACTTATCGTGCTAGAAACTAAGAAAGTCAGGCAAAAAAAATCATCTTGAGTTAAATAATTAAAAAATGCACTGTGAATATAAAAGTGTTTATTTTATAAAAAAATACCCAGATTAGAAGTCTAATTTTAAAGATGTTTTTCAAATTGGCAACAGTTATGATTTTAATAAATATTATAGCTGAATATCAAACATGACATAGAAGTAACGGGACTCAGGGAAATAGTTATTTGATCTATTTGTTTGCAATTTCAAAGAACAATTTAATTAAATTGCCCAAGTGATTTGATTTCCTTTATAGTTTTTCTTTATATATTATATTTATTTCTTCCTTTAGAGTGTCTAATATTGAGATATTATAGGTGTAAATATTCCAGGTGCCAATCAGGTGGTGTTAATTTTGACTGATTGTACATTAAAGTCTCTTATTAAGTCACCGCTGCTTTACATATTATTTCCTTCATAGCTGGAAAATATTTGTTTGGAAAAGTAGCTTCAATCCATCATTACAAGGTTTCAAGATCATAAATAATACGTGTAATTGCTGGTTTTGGATACCGGCCGAACAATAACGTGTACAGAATTATAATATATTATTTTCCCACCCGATGGAAATAATAATTAATCCTGAAAGTAATAAATGAAGTCAAGTGACAGGTGGTCTCAATGAGACTTAATGCCCTTTACTTTTACAGGTACCTTCTCGAATTATATGAAGACAATAAGGAAGTCCGCTTAATTAAACCACCTTTTGGAGGAAAATCATGCAAGGTCAATTAAAAATATACTAAATCAATCACTTATAATTGAGAAAATCTCGGTTTTTAACCGCGCTATATTTTTATTGAGTTTAATTAAGTTCGTTATATCAGGAAAAAAATATACTATCTTTCAATTAGATGGTTTCGATTGAGGTTTACTCTAACTTTCAGGTTTACAAAGTGAATATAGAGGTGATTATTCATGACGTGTAGACGTGGATTTTAAGTTAGTTGGAAAATTTTTAACGGCAAGTATTTTTGCAGTAATGCAAAATTATATTATTAATAAAAATCTTCTAAATTTAGTCAACATAAAAATGGAAATCGCTTATAACTTTAATATTTTAACGATTATTACTTTCCCTCAAAATATTTTTTCATCCTTATAATTTTTATTATTCTACAAAAAAAATGTAAGATTATTACAATTCAAATTAGTTATGATCATCACAATTAAAATAGCATATTTAACTTCAACAACGGATTTTTTAAGTTAGTCATCAATAACCAATCTTTAGTTAAAATAACACACAAAAAAATTGTATATTGCATACTGTTCTCTATAACACGAATGTGTAGAGTAAACGTCGATATCCAAAAATCCGCTAGTATAGTAATGTAATAAATTATTTGACCTCAGAATTGCTCCATACATAATTCGTAGCCAGTGAACGCGCTTTTTTAGCATTCATCACAAGATTTCTTTGCTAATTATAAATATATTAAAAATGTAGCCCGATAGTTACTTATTGAGTTATCACAATTTTAAGTAGTCATTGATTAAAAATAAATATTTTACAGCGGTTTTTGTATTTGGATTCAAAAGTCAAACCATTGAAACGATTTGATGAAACGAGTTTGATTGAACCAATGACCATTTTTATATATTAATAAACGAAGATTGGTTGCATTAATTCCATAACCTAATAATAATAATACACGATATTGCAAAATGTGTCATATAAATAAACTCAAGTACAAGACAGTTATATTGTAAAATAATATGTAGAAGAGAAATTGTTTGAAAAGGTTAAAAGCTAAACGATGTCGACGCACGGTTAAACATGAAACCCGACCACGAAGTACTGAAAGCATGTTCCACTATTATAATACTTACAACAATTATTATACATTAAATTTGACATACATTATACTTTTATAATTGTATAATGAGGTGAAAGTCGACAACTATGACACTCTTCTCTAGCTAGATTTACCATTTGTACAATAAAGTAATAGTGGCTTAGCACGCCATTACAGACTACAGTAACCGTAGTTACTTTTTACGTGTGAAATAAACAAACAAAAAAATGCATTATTAGACAATTTAATATTACTGTTCAATTGTTAGCAAAATATAGACATATTTATAACCGCATTGTGTTTATTTTGAATTAATGCTTTAAGGTGATAATATAAATATATCATGTATACTCCAGTGTCTGGGTTATTTGAGATAAAAAATAAGGCTTCTGCTTAACCTTATTTCGAGGGCTCAGCTACTCAAAAACATAAAAATTAAATAAAAAAGAGAATAAAATAAATTAGTTTTCAGATAAATATATAATATAAATATATATATATATATATATACAACTTTGGTTACAATAGAACAAAGTTAAGATTATTAACAGTAAAACTGCATAGTTAAACTAGGTTTTTTTTTCCATTATTGATAAGAATGTGTAAAAGTTACGAAGGTATACATTAAAATATTTTACAATTAGTTGAGATCCTAAACTGCATATTAAATAAATTGTAGATACTTTTTGGTGTTACTAACACATTGATTTATTTACCTAATAACTCAGATATTTGTAGTGATAAAAACCATGTTAATTTAATACTATTTAAGAAACTTTTAAAATCTACGATAAGAATTAAATTTGAATTATCGTCTTTTAATTTTTTGTATGTTAAACAATTTTTGACTGAATGTTTATAATATTTAAGCCTCTTTTTAACATAAAGAACATGGTTTAATTTGTTATGCAGATGCAAGCAATAGAAATAATAAATTTTAATACACAATACGAGAAGCATTTATAGAATAAATGATTGATAAACTGTAGGAATTGAGTAATATAAGCAAAGCGGTAATTTATATGAATAATCAACCAATAAAAACGATATGAACATTCTCAAAGAGGGATTATATAATGGTTAAGTGAGTAATTTATCATCGTGACATTATTAAAGAAGCAATGTGTTGTCGGATTTGAATACATTAAAAAAACACGTGGCGTTTGTTAAGCGAATTAATGGATAATGATGACTTCATAGTCAAAAGCCGACGACTTGCTATTTAAATATACACACATTGATTTAATGAAAGGGACGATATTGTGTTTTAATCTCTGTGAAAGTCACCGCAAACACGCAGTGATAGTTATCTGGGATTGTGAGTACAAAAGATTGTAGGCGGCAAAAACAGCCCTAATGAATATAAATTACCTGAGATAACAACATGTCTTAATCAGTTGCACTTTCAATTTAGCTAAAGCCTTAAATTATATGGCGACACTGCGATTATACATAAGCAGACCTAGTCCATGTGGGTGTAATGATGTGATATATATCTACAGTTATCATACATCAATTATTAGAAACATGGGACAAACTATAAAGTGAATGCAATTTCAACAAAAAGTTATTTTGTTATTATTTAAAAATAATGCTCTTCAATTGATAATCGGTTTTTTTCACCCTCTTTGCCGAGGTTTGTATATAAATTTACAAAAGCATGCATACATAGCAATTTGCATACAACGATAAAATTATATTTAGCACAAAAATTATCTGAAATCCGATAACAAGTGTTATATTTTTTCCATCCCACATTAGGAATGATACAAATATCATTTTATTATTATTGGATATTTTTATACTACAAATTTGTACAAGTGCTCTTATTTAATTGGAGGCACTCTCTAATACTTTCAGGGATCGGTTTCTATAAAAAGTGAGCTGCCTAACTCGAGAGCTATTGGTTCATTTTTGTGCACAATTGTTGAAATTTGACTCTCGAGTTAGGTAGCTCAATGTTTGAAGAAGAAGAAAATTTCATACGCTGAATTGAAGAGTATTAATTTCAAGTGTAGCGGTTTTATGAATTTTCACCAAGATAAAATAAAAAAATACAAGGGTGTTGTGGATAGCTGTGGTCTAAAAAAACTATACTGAAAAAAGCTTCAATATATATAGTAAAGTGTTTAGATGAATTTACTTTGATAAAAAATATTTGGGTCTGAAGGTTTAAATTAGCAACCAGATAAAAATGTTGATGTGCCATTTAAAAACGAATGTATAATATTATAAAAGTATCGAATTGCAGCAATTTGCTAATATGGGAAGTCGTCGATGTAATTTGATACATTTTGATGAATTTAAATAATAAAACAATTCTTACTCATTGCACTGCTTGACCGCAGTCTGGGTGACGGTAACCATAGTTCTGGTGATGCCTTGAGGTCCAAGGTGTGCCAAGTCTCCATCTCCATCTCTGAGTATTTCATAAATTCCTTTCCTGTCTCTGGCAGCAGCTGTCAAGAATCCTAAACCAGCCGAAGGAGGCGAGTTTTGCAATGAAACTCGTCGCTGTTTGACGTTGGCATTTAACACGCCATCCTCGCCAATGGTGGTCTCTTCAGTCACTATCACTGCACTTCCATTCCTGCATACCGTTGTTGTGCTCCTTTCAAACTTGCCACTGTTCTGAGTCGAGGGAAGCATGACACTGCTGAAAGGAGCCAGACTATTGGATAGTTGTTCTATGGCAAAGTTGTTGCTTGGGTTCAAGAAACCGTTGCTCGAGTTGGGGTTACTCGAGTTTGATTCCGAAGGTTCAAACCTCAATCTGTGCTTCTATATTCTTCCTCGGCGACGGTGTTTGAGGAAGCCGTTTGGAATCCGTAAATAGTATCAGGATGTTTCCCAATAAATAAGGATCGTGATAATTGGTATAAGGTGTCGGTATTGGAACAGTGGATGCTGTCTTTTTCTTGACTTTGATACCATTATGATAAGGACTCTCCCGCGAGGTGTTGAGGGTCTCATCATCTTTACCGAAGAGGACGTCATCTTTGAGCTCTGTTATGTGAACTCCCTTGGACTTGTTCAAGTGGGCTTTGTTCCTGGCATACAACTGCCTGTAGTACTTCTCTTGGTCTCCGTACATCCAGCACACTTTCCACCATTGTCTGCACATAAGAATATTAGCCGAGCTCGGAGTCGCCGTCTTGACATGGCTATTCGTCGTTGCCGACATTTTTTTGTGTTATTAGCCGCGACTTTCTAGTCTTAATTAACACATTTCTTAGTCTCCGGCTGCAATTAAAAAAAATTGTTTTCACCATGTCGCGTGATACTTCCGTGGAACAATTGCAACCTCGGACGACGAATGTGATTTTAGCAATAAACGTATAAATATTTGAAGCACTGTTTATTCAGAATGCCTGAGAAAAGACTGTGTATACAAAAGGGCCGAGTAAATAAGACCATGTCGGAGATGCAACCAGATATATTCACAAAGGTATAAGAATACTCTCGACTACCTGGGAACCTTTTTTAAATAAAACCATAATGAACTGTTATTTTATAGTTTTAGTAATGCAGTAGTACCTCGCTACGATGGACTAATTTTTGGAGGTTCTCAAATTATTTAAAAATTATGGCGGATTTTTAGAAATAATTCGAGGACTTAAGTAATGGATTCCCAGGCATACTTCACCGTAAATACGATAGTAGAGTTACTTAGCTACACTTATCATCGGTTTTTTGTTAGTTGATGCCTTGTCTGAGCCTCGGGCGAGGCACCAATTAACAAAAAAAAACGATCAAAACTACAGCAAAGCAACTCTATTACCGTATTTACGGCGTACGTTTACTAGAATACCAAGGTTTAAGGTTAGGTTAGGTTAGGTTAGGTCAAATTATCATCAGCAGCATCATTTCCATACTATAATAGTACATAATACACAGGACTAATGGACATCCTTGCCAATTAATTGACTTCTTTTCAGACTGACGCCCGTATTTAATATAGTAGTGTGTGCGTGCGGTACGTATGCGTGAACACCAATACTACCAAGCTCTATTCGTATACACACCATTATAAACTATCAGATCTAACATGACTCTTTAACACACTCTAATTGCATTATTATTATACAATTTCTTTATTAAATATAAATAATTTGCATACAATGTTTTCATACATTATGATTACATGTTTCAATATTAGGTTTATACACTAAGTCTTTTACTTATTTTAATAAGGGTAATTTAAATATTTAATAAGTCATAACATAATTTCTGGGAAAAAATACAAAAACCCACTTGTAGAACTACTAAAATATATATAATACATAATACATAATAATAAAAAAAAAATAGAAATATAAAAATAAGTACTTTATAGTATATGAATAAAACAAAAATATTGTGAAACACAAATATAGTAAAATCGTTAAGGAATGTGGAGACAGACAAAACTCTAATTACACTATTATTTATTATTTATGTTTTTAGAACTCTATTTTAGACCATTTTATTTTGGTTGTATCATTATTTAATAAGGGTTTTAATGATTTTTTGTTTTGAATTATTTGTATGAACCCATTCACAATAATAATTAACTAAGTAAAGACAAAATTTTTATAACAAGTAATGCAAGCCTTAACAATAATAGAATTTAAATGTTTATAGACAGCTTTCTAGTTTTTTTTCTAGCTATTCTAGTAGTTTTCTAAATAATACTATATTTTTTCCAAATCGAAATCGCAATCCAGTTTGTTTCGTTCCTAAACAATTTATATTTAAGCATATAATTTTATTAAAAATAAAAATCTTTCACTATATTCACTTTACATTCCTTGAATTAAGAGAAAACCTCGATATTTCAATCACAATTTAAAATTGATTTTATTTTATTTAATCCGAATTTTTTCAACAACATTTTTTGTCTCTATATCAGAGGCGCCTGACAGTGCATAAACTCCCTCGATCGATCGTCTCATTCCAGGTTTACTCTAAATTGATCTGAAAAAACGAATACTACAAATCGTTGTAATAAATTATTAAATATTTTCACGGTAAAATTGTGGTCATGGGTTAAAAAAATAATTCGATCAGTTATCAAAAACTGGGAGATCGGAAATAATATTAACAAAATCCCGATCGATCGTCTTGATCCAGGTTTACTCAGATTGCCTGTATTGTAAGGTAAATACTGATTATTAAGTCGGTGACTTGTGTAACTATTAATAACAATGAATTAACACGTTGTTGTGTTTAATAAATATAAATAAATTGAATATAATATACGGTATATATTTTTTATTGGTCTGCAATAAGCCTTTCGCTTTATTCGTATAATATAATTATAATAACAATGGGTCGTATGATGTCGTAGTAACACCTCTCGGAACATTATTACTAAGTCATCTTCCATTGTGTCTAAAATTAATATGGCTAAAGAGTGAAGTGTCGTTTAAAAGTGAAGTTACACGAGGCCAGTTAATCTGACACGAGCACTTTAAAAATACAGGACCACATTCTTCACCATATTAATTAATTAATATTTAAAAAAAAGGTGCAGATTAATCGAGTCGATAACAATATTATTACCTGACGCCCGATGCCAAACTAAATAATAAAGAAATATTACTCTCATGCATAATATTAAAACGCCAATAAATATTTTATAACAGAATCACATTGGCATTATAATGGAATCTATCATCTGCATACCGTTTGCTCTAAACCTGTATTATTTTTCAATCATCTTTTTCATCAGTGAATCATTATCTAGATAAGATATTGCGTTAGGTTGTTGAATTTACCTGTTGGTGATATATTTAACTATTACAGTTACACAGATTACAGACACTGCTCAAATTTTGTGAATTATTTTAAACTAAGCTTAAGCATAGTTATATCTTAAAATCCAGAAACAATAGTCGATTTTAACACTATTAATATTTTAATATTTATTTATCATTTATCTGAACTACGACTAAATAATCATCTTACAATCCTGGAGATCAAAGTAAATCGAGAAGATCGATCTAGATTTTATTAATTTTCTTTCGATCTCCCAATCGTTATAGCCAATTGAATTATAATTTTTAACTATTCTACCGGGATTTGAACCCATGACCACTGTTTTTAATTATGCTTACTATACCCTGATCTTAAAATGTGTTTTTTTTATTTATTTTTGGGGTTTTAAATAATCGTTTCATTATCTTTATAATGTAATTTCAATAAGGGTTATTTTTAGTGAAAATCCTGTATGATTAAAAATGGATAATAAATACAGTAACACATAAATGAAACTACAAAAAACGCATATAGGTAAAGCTAATATGTCATATTAATAATGAATATTAAATGAAACGTGAATATTTGCACTAAAATATTCAAAAATATATTACTATAAAAAATACATGTATTTGAAATATGTCAATTTGTAGATACGTTTTTTTGTGTTACTGCCTCATCAAGCAATTATAAGTATTAAACAAAAATAGTCCTTCGTGCTTGTTGTTATTAAATAGAAGGCTGTATTAGTAGCGTTATAATAATATGCATAAATACATATTATATACAAGTGTAGTACATAACTACAGGGAATGGGAAGCAAGTGTTTGACTTAACAGCGAGTTAACATTTTTATGCAGATGGAAATACCTTGAGGTGCGTGCTTTAAAATACCGCACTCGACTATAGTATAACAATATAACTAGACTATTTATTTTATTAAATAGTCTTATTTAAAAAAATGTCTCAGTAAGAGTGCACTTTTTCATATTTAAATAAAAACGCGTATTATATTTTTTTGAGATTTTTTTATTGGTAATAAAAGAAGATATGTTAATAATAAAACATCCGGCAATTAACCCCATGGATATGATAATAATTAATTATTATTTTCATTATTTCTTCTCATTAACATGTGGCCCCTTAGATGATCGAATTGTTTGTTTTGAAATTTTACGAATTTGACAAATTATTTGATCTTGTTTGATTGTGCTTTTAAACAAAAGTAAGTCGTCGTCATAGAAACTGCGTACAAGTTTGACAAAATTGCTTGATTAAAATTTATTATTAGTGAAATAAAGTTGATGATAATTTGACCTAACCTAACCTAACCTAACCTTAAACCTTGGTATTCCTAGTAAACGTACAACGTAAAGACGGTAATATAATTGCTTTCCTGTATTTTTGATCGTTTTTTTTTGTTAATTGGTGCCTCGCCCGAGGCTCAGACAAGGCATCAACTAACAAAAAACCGATCATAAGTGTAGCTAAGTAACTCTACTATCGTATTTACGGTGATGTATGCCTGGGAATCCATTACTTAAGTCCTCGAATTATTTCTAAAAATCCGCCATAATTTTTATATAATTTGAGAACCTCCAAAAATTAGTCCATCGTATCGAGGTACTACTGCATTACTAAAACTATAAAATAACAGTTCATTATGGTTTTATTTAAAAAAGGTTCCCAGGTAGTCGAGAGTATTCTTATACCTTTGTGAATATATCTGGTTGCATCTCCGACATGGTCTTATTTACTCGGCCCTTTTGTATACACAGTCTTTTCTCAGGCATTCTGAATAAACAGTGCTTCAAATATTTATACGTTTATTGCTAAAATCACATTCGTCGTCCGAGGTTGCAATTGTTCCACGGAAGTATCACGCGACATGGTGAAAACAATTTTTTTTAATTGCAGCCGGAGACTAAGAAATGTGTTAATTAAGACTAGAAAGTCGCGGCTAATAACACAAAAAAATGTCGGCAACGACGAATAGCCATGTCAAGACGGCGACTCCGAGCTCGGCTAATATTCTTATGTGCAGACAATGGTGGAAAGTGTGCTGGATGTACGGAGACCAAGAGAAGTACTACAGGCAGTTGTATGCCAGGAACAAAGCCCACTTGAACAAGTCCAAGGGAGTTCACATAACAGAGCTCAAAGATGACTTCCTCTTCGGTAAAGATGATGAGACCCTCAACACCTCGCGGGAGAGTCCTTATCATAATGGTATCAAAGTCAAGAAAAAGACAGCATCCACTGTTCCAATACCGACACCTTATACCAATTATCACGATCCTTATTTATTGGGAAACAGTCCTGATACTATTTACGGATTCCAAACGGGCTCTCCTCAAACACCGTCGCCGAGGAAGAATATAGAAGATAATAGATTGAGGTTTGAACCTTCGGAATCAAACTCGAGTAACCCCAACTCGAGCAACGGTTTCTTGAACCCAAGCAACAACTTTGCCATAGAACAACTATCCAATAGTCTGGCTCCTTTCAGCAGTGTCATGCTTCCCTCGACTCAGAACAGTGGCAAGTTTGAAAGGAGCACAACAACGGTATGCAGGAATGGAAGTGCAGTGATAGTGACTGAAGAGACCACCATTGGCGAGGATGGCGTGTTAAATGCCAACGTCAAACAGCGACGAGTTTCATTGCAAAACTCGCCTCCTTCGGCTGGTTTAGGATTCTTGACAGCTGCTGCCAGAGACAGGAAAGGAATTTATGAAATACTCAGAGATGGAGATGGAGACTTGGCACACCTTGGACCTCAAGGCATCACCAGAACTATGGTTACCGTCACCCAGACTGCGGTCAAGCAGTGCAATGAGTAAGAATTGTTTTATTATTTAAATTCATCAAAATGTATCAAATTACATCGACGACTTCCCATATTAGCAAATTGCTGCAATTCGATACTTTTATAATATTATACATTCGTTTTTAAATGGCACATCAACATTTTTATCTGGTTGCTAATTTAAACCTTCAGACCCAAATATTTTTTATCAAAGTAAATTCATCTAAACACTTTACTATATATATTGAAGCTTTTTTCAGTATAGTTTTTTTAGACCACAGCTATCCACAACACCCTTGTATTTTTTTATTTTATCTTGGTGAAAATTCATAAAACCGCTACACTTGAAATTAATACTCTTCAATTCAGCGTATGAAATTTTCTTCTTCTTCAAACATTGAGCTACCTAACTCGAGAGTCAAATTTCAACAATTGTGCACAAAAATGAACCAATAGCTCTCGAGTTAGGCAGCTCACTTTTTATAGAAACCGATCCCTGAAAGTATTAGAGAGTGCCTCCAATTAAATAAGAGCACTTGTACAAATTTGTAGTATAAAAATATCCAATAATAATAAAATGATATTTGTATCATTCCTAATGTGGGATGGAAAAAATATAACACTTGTTATCGGATTTCAGATAATTTTTGTGCTAAATATAATTTTATCGTTGTATGCAAATTGCTATGTATGCATGCTTTTGTAAATTTATATACAAACCTCGGCAAAGAGGGTGAAAAAAACCGATTATCAATTGAAGAGCATTATTTTTAAATAATAACAAAATAACTTTTTGTTGAAATTGCATTCACTTTATAGTTTGTCCCATGTTTCTAATAATTGATGTATGATAACTGTAGATATATATCACATCATTACACCCACATGGACTAGGTCTGCTTATGTATAATCGCAGTGTCGCCATATAATTTAAGGCTTTAGCTAAATTGAAAGTGCAACTGATTAAGACATGTTGTTATCTCAGGTAATTTATATTCATTAGGGCTGTTTTTGCCGCCTACAATCTTTTGTACTCACAATCCCAGATAACTATCACTGCGTGTTTGCGGTGACTTTCACAGAGATTAAAACACAATATCGTCCCTTTCATTAAATCAATGTGTGTATATTTAAATAGCAAGTCGTCGGCTTTTGACTATGAAGTCATCATTATCCATTAATTCGCTTAACAAACGCCACGTGTTTTTTTAATGTATTCAAATCCGACAACACATTGCTTCTTTAATAATGTCACGATGATAAATTACTCACTTAACCATTATATAATCCCTCTTTGAGAATGTTCATATCGTTTTTATTGGTTGATTATTCATATAAATTACCGCTTTGCTTATATTACTCAATTCCTACAGTTTATCAATCATTTATTCTATAAATGCTTCTCGTATTGTGTATTAAAATTTATTATTTCTATTGCTTGCATCTGCATAACAAATTAAACCATGTTCTTTATGTTAAAAAGAGGCTTAAATATTATAAACATTCAGTCAAAAATTGTTTAACATACAAAAAATTAAAAGACGATAATTCAAATTTAATTCTTATCGTAGATTTTAAAAGTTTCTTAAATAGTATTAAATTAACATGGTTTTTATCACTACAGATATCTGAGTTATTAGGTAAATAAATCAATGTGTTAGTAACACCAAAAAGTATCTACAATTTATTTAATATGCAGTTTAGGATCTCAACTAATTGTAAAATATTTTAATGTATACCTTCGTAACTTTTACACATTCTTATCAATAATGGAAAAAAAACCTAGTTTAACTATGCAGTTTTACTGTTAATAATCTTAACTTTGTTCTATTGTAACCAAAGTTGTATATATATATATATATATATTTATATTATATATTTATCTGAAAACTAATTTATTTTATTCTCTTTTTTATTTAATTTTTATGTTTTTGAGTAGCTGAGCCCTCGAAATAAGGTTAAGCAGAAGCCTTATTTTTTATCTCAAATAACCCAGACACTGGAGTATACATGATATATTTATATTATCACCTTAAAGCATTAATTCAAAATAAACACAATGCGGTTATAAATATGTCTATATTTTGCTAACAATTGAACAGTAATATTAAATTGTCTAATAATGCATTTTTTTGTTTGTTTATTTCACACGTAAAAAGTAACTACGGTTACTGTAGTCTGTAATGGCGTGCTAAGCCACTATTACTTTATTGTACAAATGGTAAATCTAGCTAGAGAAGAGTGTCATAGTTGTCGACTTTCACCTCATTATACAATTATAAAAGTATAATGTATGTCAAATTTAATGTATAATAATTGTTGTAAGTATTATAATAGTGGAACATGCTTTCAGTACTTCGTGGTCGGGTTTCATGTTTAACCGTGCGTCGACATCGTTTAGCTTTTAACCTTTTCAAACAATTTCTCTTCTACATATTATTTTACAATATAACTGTCTTGTACTTGAGTTTATTTATATGACACATTTTGCAATATCGTGTATTATTATTATTAGGTTATGGAATTAATGCAACCAATCTTCGTTTATTAATATATAAAAATGGTCATTGGTTCAATCAAACTCGTTTCATCAAATCGTTTCAATGGTTTGACTTTTGAATCCAAATACAAAAACCGCTGTAAAATATTTATTTTTAATCAATGACTACTTAAAATTGTGATAACTCAATAAGTAACTATCGGGCTACATTTTTAATATATTTATAATTAGCAAAGAAATCTTGTGATGAATGCTAAAAAAGCGCGTTCACTGGCTACGAATTATGTATGGAGCAATTCTGAGGTCAAATAATTTATTACATTACTATACTAGCGGATTTTTGGATATCGACGTTTACTCTACACATTCGTGTTATAGAGAACAGTATGCAATATACAATTTTTTTGTGTGTTATTTTAACTAAAGATTGGTTATTGATGACTAACTTAAAAAATCCGTTGTTGAAGTTAAATATGCTATTTTAATTGTGATGATCATAACTAATTTGAATTGTAATAATCTTACATTTTTTTTGTAGAATAATAAAAATTATAAGGATGAAAAAATATTTTGAGGGAAAGTAATAATCGTTAAAATATTAAAGTTATAAGCGATTTCCATTTTTATGTTGACTAAATTTAGAAGATTTTTATTAATAATATAATTTTGCATTACTGCAAAAATACTTGCCGTTAAAAATTTTCCAACTAACTTAAAATCCACGTCTACACGTCATGAATAATCACCTCTATATTCACTTTGTAAACCTGAAAGTTAGAGTAAACCTCAATCGAAACCATCTAATTGAAAGATAGTATATTTTTTTCCTGATATAACGAACTTAATTAAACTCAATAAAAATATAGCGCGGTTAAAAACCGAGATTTTCTCAATTATAAGTGATTGATTTAGTATATTTTTAATTGACCTTGCATGATTTTCCTCCAAAAGGTGGTTTAATTAAGCGGACTTCCTTATTGTCTTCATATAATTCGAGAAGGTACCTGTAAAAGTAAAGGGCATTAAGTCTCATTGAGACCACCTGTCACTTGACTTCATTTATTACTTTCAGGATTAATTATTATTTCCATCGGGTGGGAAAATAATATATTATAATTCTGTACACGTTATTGTTCGGCCGGTATCCAAAACCAGCAATTACACGTATTATTTATGATCTTGAAACCTTGTAATGATGGATTGAAGCTACTTTTCCAAACAAATATTTTCCAGCTATGAAGGAAATAATATGTAAAGCAGCGGTGACTTAATAAGAGACTTTAATGTACAATCAGTCAAAATTAACACCACCTGATTGGCACCTGGAATATTTACACCTATAATATCTCAATATTAGACACTCTAAAGGAAGAAATAAATATAATATATAAAGAAAAACTATAAAGGAAATCAAATCACTTGGGCAATTTAATTAAATTGTTCTTTGAAATTGCAAACAAATAGATCAAATAACTATTTCCCTGAGTCCCGTTACTTCTATGTCATGTTTGATATTCAGCTATAATATTTATTAAAATCATAACTGTTGCCAATTTGAAAAACATCTTTAAAATTAGACTTCTAATCTGGGTATTTTTTTATAAAATAAACACTTTTATATTCACAGTGCATTTTTTAATTATTTAACTCAAGATGATTTTTTTTGCCTGACTTTCTTAGTTTCTAGCACGATAAGTGCCCATTTTTAGTGTTGGAGCACTGCATGGGTTATCTCATTTATTTATTTAACACCCATTAAGCCTTTTACAGGACATACATATTGAAAAATCATAAAAATATCCAAGAATAATAAAGTGAATGACAAGTTTATGTTAAAAAATATTACATTAAATATAAATTACGAATTAATAGATTACAAATTTCTATTTAAAACGAAGCCGTTTATTAATCATCAAATTTTTTATAATAAAATAAAGCTAACCAGTGCAGTGCTCCAATAGTGAAATCAGTTTTATCGTGCAACAAGCTATGGCTATTTAGTATTTAAGAAAAATACTTTTCAACTTAATAATTGGGATAAATCAATCGAGCAAGGCTAAATTAAATATTTTATACAATATTCATAAATTCCCGATTTATTGGTTTACTCTGATATCCTGTATTGTAAGGTAAATACTGATTATTAAGTCGGTGACCTGTGTAACTAGTAATAATAATGAATGAACATGTTGTTGTGTATTAAAACCAAATTTATATATATAAAATAATGAATTGAATACATCTTATATGTAAATCCATACAAACTGTATTAAACAATAATAGTTTATTGCAAATTACTTAGTAGTTCAATTAAAATGCATGGCGTATCCTCTTCATTTATATTGTATATTGATTGTAGGCAACTTCTAAAGGAATCATATTGATAATATATTTTTTTTTATTGTTTCAGGTAAGTCTTGGTTTTCATGGCGGAACTGGAGGCAACATTACAAGTATTTAATAGATGATTGATTGATTGATTGACTGTCACTCTTGTTTTATACTTTCTTATATTGAAAATATTTACTGTACGAGACTGTGACATTAATTTTATTCTTATCTCTTCAAACTGTCTTTCTACAATAATAATTCATGTGTTCTGGACGTATATCGTTGATAATATATACATATATATGCTTCTGTAATTGAAATGATAGAATAATCCGGAATGACGTGATAATGCCTGCAATTCAAATGATCTTTACTATTTTTTTTAAATTCATTATCGGTTGGTTAAATTTCATTAAAATATTCTTTATTAAATAGGATAAAAATCTAGTACAATTTTTCATATTAATATTAATAATTTAATGTCACAAATTAAGCCACTCTTTTCACTTAGGGAAAATTTAAAATACAATTTTTTTTCGATATGCAAAAATTGACAAAAATTCATTAATTCACCCATAAATGTTACTAGGGGAAAATCCTCAATGATTAAGGTTTGAAAATAACCGCATATTGCATGCGATATAATAAGTATAATTTATTATTAATAGTATAATTATTAACTTGGGATCTCCCGTAATGCTGTAGTGGTACTGCAGTACGATATTATAATATAATATGTACATATATACTAATAAATAAATAAAATAATTTAAGCTATTGGGTATTTTTTAAATTAAATGTATGACAAATATTAAGATAAATAAGAATTTTTTATGTCCATTAAAAAAATTCAATAGCGTATTTTTTTAGTAAATAAATAATTTATATTGTGTTAAGTAATTGATAATTATTAACCATCCTTTCATTTCATTTAATTGCTTGTAATATTTTTGGTAAAAATGTTATAGTGAACCTATCGATAATAAATATACCTATTAGATTGCGATATTACCAATCACAACCGTTTGTGGTAGGTTAACTAAAGTATGGCAAACTTAAAAACCAACTCCCTTACGCCGCGAATGCAAAAAAGGCTGTAATGTGTTTTTCAAACAGTTACCCACTTAAAATATCTGACTACTTATTAAACTATCTGGCTTTATTATTAATGTATTTAAATTTAAATGAAATAAAAAATTAGCAATCAAATCACACGATGCATTTAACGAAAAACCCGTCCACTGGTTACGAAGTATTATACTTAATTTCAGATATAATGATTTTTATTTGAAAATTATATTATTATTTATGGTATTTGTGGATGCCTGTGGCGATATATATTGTGGGATGCATACTGATTATTCTTACAAATAAATATTATGTAAATTAGAGGTGGAATATTTCATGAAGATGCTCACTGAATTCCCAATTATCCCGTTTATATTTCACTAAACGGCAGCCAAATTCCCAGAATTAAAGTTTAGCAACTGTCTCGATTTGAAATAAGATCATTACATAATTCTTTCACGTGTCTTTTCTATGTTTTTTTTGTCCTTCTTTTGCTGACATATCGTTTTATTATGCATTCAGCTCGTGTGTTTTGCGGATTTTTATATTTTTTATCATATTATTTGTAAGCAAAGCCATGTTTCTACAAGTATATATAAATACATAAATGGTGTGGCGGTGTAAAGTCTCTTTGATCACAATTTATTACGTATGTGAATTACTTTATTTGTATTCTGAAAATTAGGGATTATGTAATTTTGAATTTGTATTTAGACTTTTAAATTATTTATTTGCACGCCTATATAAAAATATATAACACTTTTTTCCTCGACCTTTTGGTTTTTCGTGGAGAAGAAACGATTCCAATAATCTCAATAGGAAAAACACATATTATATTAAATCTTTTTAAAAATATATAGCTTGTTGATTCATAAACGTTTTACCAATGCGATTTGACTGTTCGATTCACTAAACTGTTTTGTACATTTTGTACACGCAATAGAATTTGAATTAGCGAGACTAGAATAGAATTTGAATTAGAAGCAGCGCCCCAAGCGGCTGACACACGAAACCTATGGTACTACATCTCATCTTTACAAGTATAATTGACATCTCTATGAGCCAGTTTCTTCAGTCGTGCTAAATCGCATGCCACGTAGGCAAGAGATTGTACGAATCTCGTGTCATATACAAATATTCCGTTTCTTGAAGGCGTGTTAAAGCTATAGCCGAGCGGTTCCGATATTTGTATCGCAAGCATTCAAGAGAACTTGTATACAGGCGAATCAAGCCGAATCGAGGCGCTCGAAACTGGGGGGATAGCGCGAGATTTAGATATAACACCTGGATATTTGCGAACTGGATTTTGACAGCTGATAGCTCCAGCTAAAACTTGAAGAAACGCATTTAACGCGTAAATCGCTGAGTCACACGAGGTCGAGATTTAACACGAGTTGAAGAAACCGGGCCTAAATATACAACATGTCTTTTATTGATACTCAAATAATTAAATGTAAAGAAAGTTACATTAAATGTAACACAACCTCACCTTCATTAATGGTCCAAGTCGGCTAGTTAAACTTTTCAATTTTTAATTATTATTCTAAAAAGTTGAAGAATCTTGCGTATTTACTTATTAGGTGACTGACCGCCTGATTTGAATATGTAAACAAAGTAAGGTATAGCGTAATTACAACCAAAATGCACTATAAACATTGCAAGTAAATAACAATACCTTGTTGACGTATTCAATTTGAACTTGAAGTTGTTTTTGTTTTTATGTCGTAATAAATTATTTGATTATTAACAAATTATTTGTTTTATACAAAAAAATGCTTAGGCCCGTTTTAGTATATTTTTTTAATAATCGCACTGGCATCACATAATGGCGAAAAAAATCTTTTAGTTTCAATTAAAAACATGTTGTATAAGCTCATTGATTGTATCATATCCTAGACGCATTTATTCAGTTCATTACAGGAACAGGGAATAGAAACAATGGGGCAAATATGAATGTTATTATATGTATAAATAATATTAATAGCGGAAGCTTTGCACGGTGGTGTAATGATGAGGGTAAAACAGTCAAGGTATACAGGTTCGATTTAGTATCGATTGTTTACAATTGGCTAAGCTTTGTTTGCTGAACCTGAAAGTCGTGATCGTGGAATAAATTAGAGGCTGATGATTGCCACTATCTGCTACTTATCATCACTATTACCATCATAAGTATTGTGCCTCGAGGACTGCCGCGCTCTCATTATATTCAGCTGCCTTTAGATTCATATCTTCGCACTTTAATGGCTTAGCCTTACCGGAATACTTTCATAATGATAAACATTTATAACTGCTCTTTTCGCATCAAATTAATACGTTAATAACACAAAAACATATCTACACTATATTATATAAGTTTTCATGTAATATCTTTTATAAATAAGCTTCTGATTTAGATACAACTTAGGGTTAAAAAAAAATACCGTGACGCATTCCCTATTGGCGGGAGTCCCTTTATAAGGGGTTGGCCAGGCCACCTTGGCCTTTACGGGAGAATATATAGTAGAGATGGTTTCCCAGGCCACCACACAGCAATGAGTACTTAAGATCTAGTTTGCTAAGCTAGATCTACCAAGTGACTCCGGTGCCGTGAATCGAACCCGGGAGTCTTCACTCACGAATCCGTTACACTAACCACCCAGCCACAAGGCGGCTCTCTAGATTAAAATTTTTAATGAAGATTAAAACTATACATTTTATTCAAACAACGAAAAAAAATTTGATATGTTTTTGGGTTACTAACCTAACCAAACCCATCGATTTATTTAATTAAGCTTTCCTAGGCATGCGTCGCCGTAAAGATACAGCGTAAAGACGGTAATAGAGATGATTTGCTGTACTTTTGATCGTTTTTTTTAATTAGTGCCTCGCCCGAAGCTCAGACGAGACATTAAGTGACAAAAAACCGATCATAAGTGTAGCTAAGTAACTCTACTTTCGTATTTACGGTGTAAGTATACCTGGAAATCCATTACTTTAACGACTTAATTTGCTACTTTATAGGAATCATTTAAGATCTATAATAATAATTAGTTGACAAGAAATTTTTCACTAGGTACATATTTAATTTAAAAAACGGAAAATTTTAGATGCACATTTACTTAATTAAAGACTTAATTTACTACTTTATAGGATTTTTAAGAGATATGACAATAATTAGTTGATAAGAGATTCTTCTTCTTGGTGTATAACGTCATTAGTACTAATAAAATAGCAGTAAAACTGCAGATATAGCTTTTCGCATCAAATTAATACACCGATTCAATAGGTGATTAACACAAAAACATCAACAAATTTGCAAAAAAAAATATAATTAAGTTTTCACAATAACTTAAGTAAATAAGCTTCTAATATGGATACAACTTGGGTTACAATTAGTTAAAATCGTATCGAATATTAAATTCAAACAATTGTAGATACGTTTTTGTGTTACCAACCCATCGATTTATTTATCTTAAAACTTATTTTACTACTTTATATGGATCTTTTAAAAACTATGACAATAATAATTAAGAGATTTTTCTTCCTGGTGTATAACATCATTAGTACTAATAAAATATTTGATCCGCTGGTTAATGTTAATTGTAATAAATTTTTTGGTTGATTTCTAGTTACTCTATGTTTGACAGCACGCGTGTGTTGCCATCTAAAAAATAATTATTTATATATTATATAAATGATGATGGTGTTCTGATTAGTCAAATATAACCAAGGACAATGGAGTCGTATTGATATGTTAACGTAATAAAATGTATGGACAATTTGTCAGTATCTCGAGACAATATCTTCAAACATTGTAAAGTCAAGTGGCTTCACTCGGACTTGAACCTGTACCTTTAGTCACGATTTCGTCTCCGATTTGACACTGATTTATCACTTTATATTAATCTACAAATCCCGTCCAAACCAGTATTCCCCATTTTAGGCTCAACAAATCAATACACTCGATACACCTCGACATTCTTTTATTACGAGTTGTTAATAACGTGTGTTGCCTCAGTTTAAATTAACTGTTAAATCAAAAAATAATATTCTCAGATCAATATTATAAAATTATTGATACATTGGCTTATTTTAATTTGCCTTATTTTAATTTGCCTTTATGATCAATCTAATTCATTTTGAGGCGAATATTAGGTCGAAATTGTGTATTCAATTTTATGCATTCATACATTATACAAAAAAAAAATATCTTTGAACTGAATATTTCTTTTTAAATTGTATTTTTTCTTCAATTTTCATTACATCATATCTTAATCACACAAGTGATAACTACTTTATAATAAACTGTAAATTAAAAGTAACTGTAAATTAAAAGCATCGTTCCTTTATAAAGTGGACTTGAATTAACTGAGAATATTTTAAGGAGTGGTGGGTTATCGTAAAAATTAGTGAGTATTATAACATAATTAAAAATATTGATTACGTATTTAACAGACACAACACACATGCGACAGTCACTACTTCACTGAAATAGCTATTTGTAAGATGGTGGCCCAAACTCGATTCCAAAAGCACTATTAATATTTTTTAAATTTATTTATATCTTGCGATACCCTAAAATATTCTCAGTTAATTCAAGTCCATCCTGTATATGGTTTTCCGATAAACAGTATATTTTTCATTGTATCACTTTGTCTAAAAGGGTACAATGGTTGATATTTAAAAAAGGTCATCCTTAAAAGTGTATTCTTCTAGTTAAAAATCGTTTTCCATAAATCGATAGGTCAGTAACCCAAAAGCATACCTACAAATTAACTAAACATACAGATAAAAGACTTCCAGTTAATATACAAATTCATTATAAATTGCATATATACAGGTTGGACTTAACTGAGAATATTTAAGGGGTTGGCAGTGAATAAAATAATTAAATTATTTATGTGAAGTGGTTATGGAACAGAGTTTGAGGCACCATCGTGGTATCAGCTGTTTCTGTAAAGTATCCGTTAAATACGTAATTAATAAGTTTTTTTTTTATTTATGTATAATAAAATTCCTTAAAATATTCTCAGTTCATTAATGTTCACCCTATATATAATACTTTAGTCTTTATTTGGTCAGTTTCTGTTTGTTTGTTGGACTGCAACATCATTATTTATGTAATTATTATAATACCATATAGCATGAAGATATATATAAATGACTGTTTGGGTGATTTTTTGCGCATGGCAATACATGAATTGAGCGCGCGTATAGTACAAATATCAGAGATATAAACATTAGATATCGCATTGTATATAAATTATTCGTGTAGCTCGTGTATCATTGCACTCTTCTCCTATTCGATAAAGGCATAAGTGTGTCTCCCTCACTCAACACATTTCTAGTGACCACTGAGAGTGACTGTGACAATACTAAATAATATTTTAAACATGTTAAAGAAGTAGTGTTTGGTAAAAAGTGAGCCTAGATGTATTTGAGTGTATGTTTGGGTCCATATGACATGTAGTAACAATGCATTTACCCATTTTACTGTGAAATATAACTGAAGATATTAAGAGACATGTTTACAGTATAATGTTTGCCAGGTAACTCATGTTTTTGGCCACTTGAACTAACCACGCATTTAGCCACTCATGCGATATCTTATGTTTATATCTACCACAGATATATTGATTGTGCTTATATTTAAGATACTCTACCGCCCCTTAAAATATTCTTAGTTCAAGTCCACACGATATTTTTGTTGTTATATTGGGTTGTTGTGTGAGTGAGTCATCGATATAAGAGTTGTATTTATTATGAAATGATAATATTTAGTTTGGAAAGTGTCCAGTCATTATTGAGTATATTCCCTAATGTTAATAGTTGTTCTGTCGGATGTTTCAACATTGATGATGTCCAGTGGAGTGATCATTTCCATTTTGACAGTCATCAAGGGAACCGGTGCTGCTCTTCACACTTAACTACTGCATTACTATAGCTACAATATTATTACTAAACCACCTGGTAGTAACTCGGGATCAATCATATATAGTCACACTTCCATTATCATCATTAAAATTAAGCAATAACTCCTATAGTCGCAGACTAGTCTATGGTTACTCTTTGTTTAAGCATATATATATATATATATATATATATATATATATATATATATATATATATATATATATATATATATATATTTACTGTTGTTTTAGGTTTAATCTAGGTCTAGGTTTATTTATTTTAATACTTAATACCAGATAGCAAAAAAGGTAGTAATAAGTTGCTTTTAAATAAATGTATAATATTATATTGATTAATTTCTGTACGGCTAATCATAAATATGGGTTCAAATCCCGCTCAAATAAAAAATGTAGAAATATTTGATCGGTTATTACGACTGGGAGATCGGGAATAATATTAATAAAATCACGATCGATTGTCTTGATCCAGGTTTACTCTAATTTGCTGTATTGTAAGGTAAATACTGATTATTAAGTGGGTGACCTGTGTAACTAGTAATAGTAACATACAGGTAATTAATTAACACGTTGTTATGTCAAAAGCGTATATATTATATACAATATAAATAAATTAAATAGATGGGCTATTAATATAAAAACGTATATACTGAAAATCTGCAGTTTTACTGTTAATGATCTTAATTGATTGCAATTCAAGTTATATCAATATCAGAAACATAATATGTGCGAAATTAGATTTTATTTGTATGATTTTGAAATAGAAAATTAAGACAGCTTAGCTTGTATAATAGATGTTTAGAAACATGTTATAAAGGTCCTGGAAAGATGATAAACACCACGAAACGGATTTTTGTATTTAAGTAATTAACTTGAGAGAATTCCACTATGGAAATAATACACCTATGAGAGATTATCTAACCGAACATAAAATGGCTATAAACTAAAACAGTAGCCAAATTAATGTTTTTATCAGTAGTATATATTATCCAGATAACACTGTCTGCTCAAAGTACTTAATTATTAAATTTAATCATAAAATTTTAAAGAATAAGGTTGATTATATGAAGTATTTCTTAGAAATAGTCATTAGCCGCATGCTGTGAATCAAATAGCTTCATTATAATTGAATATATTGTATCTCAAATATATTTAATATTTATTTACACTCAAGTCAAGTGTGTTCGTTTATATTTTTGTCGATATTTTATAGAAAGATCTGCCGATACTGAATGCTAAAAACCATAATTATGGGCAATCATTCTCTCGCCGACCTCTAGTTGAATTTTATGACACCTGTTTTACACACACACACATATATTTTATATGATAATTTATTTTACAATCTTGTATAAAAATTCTTCTCCGTTTTTACTTTGTACGGTAATTACAAAGTAACTACCAGCAATACATTCCCTCGCGAGCTTAACTGCGACTTTACAGTTATTTTTAACTCCTGCAATAATTAATGGATTCAAATCCCACTCAAGATAAAACTAAATATTACGACTGGGATATCGAGAATAATATTAATAATAATGTCTTGATCCAGGTTAACTCTGATTTCCTGTATTGTAAGGTAAATACTAATTATTAAGTCGGACCGACAGACAATTAACAGGTTGTTGTGTTTAAAATAAAAAATTCAAAAAAATATATATTTCGGAGTTACGCAAAGGAAGCCGACGATATTTAACAAAAAAATCCAGATTTTTTTATAAATATGATAACAATTGAGAAGTTCATAATTATCATTTGATAACATCAAAATGGAGGGAAAACAATATGAATTTTGGATATTTTTATGATCTAATATTACTACTTAGGTTTAAGAGAATTCGTTTATATCCGATATTAAAAAAATAAATAAACTATAAAATTTGTCGTCCGTGAATAAATACACTATTAATGTATCTAATATAAAAAAAAAAAAAATAGTAATAATATTGTATCAATTACAGACAGTGAATTAACACGTTGTTGTGTCTAAAAAATCAAATTTTGAAAAAATTTCTCCTCTCACATAAATAAATATTTAACGGATTTTAAATAAATACGTTTTTTTGTTATTGACCCATCAAATTGTTAAACAATTCAACAAAAATTCCCGTAACCCGTAGATTTTATTAAACCATATGTAACTATTTCACTATTTCTGTGGTGTATATTAATCTATTATAAAATTGAGGCATCTTCACAACACAATGCTTAAAATTAAACTGATCTAAACGTCACATAACCAAGATGACGGGCGATCAAAATGGTAGCGGGAATTAAGCCCTTGAAAATTTATCTAAATTATATATTTTGTCATGTTTTCGTCAGCATTTGTATGGAATACAATCGCCATTACTCTCTACACTCTGTTTGTACAGCAAATGTTAAACTTTAAACAAGCTCAGAAGCTAGCTAACTTACTAAAAGCCGTGATTGGTCACACTAAAAAAATGTAAAAAAAAACGTTAGTTCACCTCTGTGGGAGTCCAAAATTTTATTCCGTAAATTGTCATCGTTCCGTGGAAAGTCTAACGAATCCATTAAATTAAATAATATATATAAAGATTTTAAATGGATTTATTTTCCCGTTACGTGTATTCTATAATAATATAATATAATGTTATTTATGCATGGCGATATTAGATTAGTGATGATAATTGTAAAAGTCATTATACTTCATTATAACTTTTGTGCTTCCTGTAATTGGCTTTGGATTACTCGCAACACATCTGCTTTTAACTCCGAACAAATTGCTACTATTCACACATTTTATAAAATATTTTCATTTATGGCATTAGTACTTACATATTATATGAACGGGCCTTTCTTTGCATTTTTACGTTATGTGAAACCATATATTTTTATTATTAATTTTTTATCATTTGTTAATATATATGTTATATATATATATATATATATATATATATATATATATATATATATATATATATATATATATATATATATATAGCAGCAATATATATATATATATATATAACATATATATTAACAATGATAACAAATTAATAATATATATATATATATATATATATATATATATATATATATATATATATATATATATCGGTGCATGACAAGTATTGGAGCACTGCATAGGTAGTCTACCTTGAATTGTATTATTTCATACACAAAAAATAATTACACAGTTTTGCTATCGTTCATGCTACAACTATTTTTTTTCTACCAATATACTTATTTCTTTAAAATAAATTAACGGTTATTGAGAATATTTTTTATCATCGTAATTCCACCCACTATAGATTTAAACATAGTTTTTAAATAAGCAAGAATTACCTAAAAATGAAATTTAAAAAAAGTATTTCAACAAATTAATCTCATCGATATAAAAATAAAAAAATGTCAAAATATTCGATTGAAAGCATAAATTAAGGTTTAAAATTATTTAAAAATCGCTTAAATGTTCAATTAATTGTACATATAATTATTTTTGTGATATTCTTACATTCCCATTTTTTATGAGTATGGTTTTTTTGTTGAGTGAACTATTTCGAAAAAGTCCAATTTTATAATGAACACTTTTTCACTTTTCATACATTTTGTAAACATACGAATGGCAAACTGAGATTGTGAGAATTGTGAGTTGAATAAAACTCAAGATGTTTCACCACCGATTTTGAAAATGTGGCTCAGTTCCATAATTTCTTGTGTATTGAGCACTATTTTTCCACCAAACCTGCCCTGAGATGGTTAAGGGAACTGTTCAGACATACATATAACATACACACACCTTATACATTTATATATTTTGGAATTGCTCCATACCTACTTTTCATAACCTTTGCACGCGCTTTATTAAAAATTTTATTCTAATTGTTTATTTGATATAATGTAATATATATTTATAAGCCAGATAGTTACTTATGAAGTTTATCATAATATTAAGTAGTAAAAAAAAGATTTTACAACTCTTTTTATATTCCAGATCAATTTACTGTCGATTAAGTAATTTTCCAATAGTCGTTAATATTTTTGATGATATCCCATTATAAGCTAACAGGTCATAACTATCATATATGATCTTGTCTTGCCTGCTTCTCTGTAATATTGAGTGATTATTTAGTCATTTATAGCATATGATACTTCATAAATAAACTAGTTTTATCCCAGTTTCTAAATATTATAATATATTTATATGGGACCCGGGAGAGTTTGTCCAAGTGATTGGCTTCAAGTGCACAGCAAACATTATTTATGGACCTTCGCGGTACTGGTTTTCTTAAACCTCAAAACAATCTTCGGCCGAGTCTCTAATTTCTATTTATTCGACCCACTTTGACAATGTGGATCAACAATCTGAGTTATTTGTACATATATATAGGGTTATTATTAGTTTGACTTGCGAAAGATAAATCACTCTCTCCGATACTCGTTTATCAGCTATCAAACTATTCATACTGGTTTACCTGAGAAAATATCACCTATCAACACTTCTTAGTCTGATACCACTTTTCAATTTATTAATTTATCATCCATGGTAAAATACCATATATTTTAATTAATGCTATATGAAGTTTGTGGCCGACTACTGGCGCAGAGTGGAATTTTTTTAATTCTTTGAGATATTGATAAAAAAATTACATAATCCATCTGATAAATGATTTACGCATTAGTTTAATGTATAGTTTTATTATAAATAAAATGTTTTAAGTGGCCGAGCACTGACACATTTACATACCTTATAACAATGATCTTAAATATATTGAAGTGCCAAAAATATGTCAATACCATAGCAGAAAAGAGGCCAGGCATACAGGCAGGCACCAAAGAGTGTCGTGTGGTGCTGCTTCTACCGCCTCGCCGCTAATTCAAATTCTATTGCGTGTACATGTATTCGTGATCGGGCATAATCGAATGTAAATAAAAATAAAAGTTCATAACCTTACATATGTATATAGCGTAGACCTTGTGTAAATCCATTTTGCAAAATGACATAGAATATACAAAAAACTTATTTCCCATATTTATTTTATTAAATCCATATAAAATGGAGATAATTTTATTTATTGCGTATAAATATATCTCCGGAATCTAAAAAGAAAGTCTAAAATACAAATATTTTCGAGTTACGCAATCTGCAAAGAAAGCCTATATAACATTGTAAATAAAGTTTGTCACTATTTCTGCTCGTCATTTATGCATTATAAAATTGGGGCGTCCACACAACACAATTCTTAAAGCGAAACTGGTCTAAACGTTACATAACCAACATGGCGCGTAATCAAAATCATAGCGGAAATCTTCCCCCACCGTTTACTATAAGGAACAAAATTCTTAGATTAAAAGTTTTTGACACTGATAGAAACTCTTTTTATTTTAATTTATCATACAAAATACCTGTTGTGAGTGTTGAAAATTACTGGACACACGCTAAGAAATTATTTATGTTGTTGTTTTTGTATTTAATAGACAGTAAATCGCTTTGATTATTCTAAAACGTCTCAGAGACAGGTTTTTAATTAACAATTTGGGCTATGAAATATTGCGGTGAGGTTAGGTAGCTTTAAAGGAGGAGCAGGTCACGACCTAATGTTACAGCTTCCGATATACATTTAAAAATAAAAACAACCTTTAATTATAATATTATTCAAAGCATTTGTGCCATACTGTCCAAACTAATAGCCCAATTAAAACCTCTCTTTTTTACCTCTCTTTTTTTTATTCAATTTATCGACTTCCGTCTTGAAATACCACACAAATTTTCCTATACATAGAAAACACGTGTCGATCAATTAATTAATTCCTCGACGATATCAATCGCCAAAGTGGGGTCCAATTATTGAAATATTCGAATGGGAAGTTCCCATATGTGTGTTATAATGGCGCTGATTTAAAAGATTAGGTCCATCTTTTCCCATACTTAATGAACTAATCAAGCTGAATCAACGGTAAAAGTGCACATTTGTTGATTTTTTTTTCCACCTCAACGACGACACCTCCCGTTCGAGGCGTGATAAAAATTACAAATAATTAATTAGTGCACTATGGTCAGTAATTAATAATATAAAAATATTCCCACACTGTCTAGAAATGATATATATTTGAAATTATTGATTTATTAGTGATGCTTCTCATAGGAAATATTATATAAAGTCATATTGACACACGGTGACGATATTATTTCCTGTGTAACCGTTATTCTGATTGATAATGTGGCTGAATATATATAAATTTCATATTTATTTATTTATATGGCTGATGCGTTGTTCGAAAAAATGGTTAACCGGCCAGCTGCTAAATTAATATTTATAAATAGCCTAAAAACAAATCAAAGCGTGGTAAAACCATATTATAATGCAGAGCCCTAATATTATGTGTGAATTCAAATATTTTTTTCATTAAATATTAATTAAAAGATTTCCTAATATAATATATTATACTTTTGATCATATTTTTTATTTACAATGCGTAAAGCTTGGGATTCCTAAGCGTGCGTTTCCGTACACGTACACAGTAGAGACGGTAATAGAGTTGTTTTGCTGTACTTGTGTTCGGTTTCTTGTTAATTAGTGCCTCGACCGAGGCTCAGGCGAGGAATTAACTAACAAAAAACCGATCATAAGTGTAGCCAAGTAACTCTACTATCATATTTACGGTAACGTATGCCTGGGAATCCATTACTTTACTATGGTTTAAAATGAACGGCCGTATTAAAAATAATAGTGTAATGAAAGTGTATGCGTGCAGTGCGTATACAAATAGTGCTGTTGTACACCAATACTATCAAGTTCTAATCGGCCAGCTCTTTTCGTATACGCACCTCTATTGCTTTAGCACGACTCACCAATACACTCCATTATTATATTTAATGCGTTACATGATAATCGTTGAAATAAGTAAAATCCTGTGTGCTCATTTAATTTATTAAAATACAATCAGTTGACAGTTCAGATCTCGTGGTCTATTTGGCCTTTAGTCATATATCTGCGTTTTTTATTATCTTTTTTCTTTGCACTGATTCCAACCAATTAAGATCGATTATTTAAGCAATGTTAAAAGCCACAGTATATTTCATAATTAGCAATGAAAGTAATGAAGACATTTCTGTATATTTATTGGAGATACAGTTGTACTAGAATCCGAGTTTACGACACTGTCTTCTCTGATGTATACTCTTGTTTAGTATCATCACTTTTTACCCTACACCGCAACGGTACCATTAAATATATCTTCAAGAGACACACTTCCTTCTTACTATTACAAAATACACTATTTCGATTCGAGTACAAAAAGTAAGGGTAACGGTTGCCATCTTGTCACGATATTCAATATCCAATGACACACTGTCACGATACTTGGCATTCATCTCAAATAATTACTAACCTAACCTCCGCGTTGTATACTTTATGAAAAAGACAAATAGAGCGAACGCAGTGTCTTGTTTGTTGGATGTCAACATTGGTTTAGTATGTGAACACTTTTATTTAGCGGGAAAGTGTTGAAATGTACCTGAGGTCTGGCACGAGATATTGTTATGTGACAAGCCATTAAATATATTATTTATACAGCGTTACAAGTAGCAAGACCCAACGTGCCACGATGGTGTCATCCATATTGATCTAATAAATGAATAAAAATAGACGAAGTTCTCTGTTTTGTAACTCTTGATCTAAAATATTATGAAGGGGAGAGATGTTCCATATTGACGGGATTCCCTTTGTAATGGATTGGCCAGGAAACTTTGCCCTTTCGGGAGAATATAGTAGAGGTGGTTTCCCAGGCCACCACACAGTAATGAGTCCTTCAGATCTAGTATATCTACCAAGTGACTCCAGTGGATACCATTTTTGTCGGCGCCGTGAATCGAACCCGGGAGTCTTCACTTACGAATCCGTTAAACTAACCACTGGGCCATTGGGACACACACTCTAATCATATACGCACCATATGCACACTCGCTCATTACACTATGTATCATATTGAATACTGCCGTAAATGATCAGAGAACACTGTTAAATATTTTAAATGAATTTTGCTACAGTCATTGAGTTAATATACAATATGGCCATTGATCCCTCCGGAGCTCCAGCGAATTATATGTGCTGGCAACTATTCCCTTTATCACGAGCATATAGAGTAAATAATGTGAAAAGGTCAATTCGTAACCCGCCAACGCTTCTTATTGGTCGACAAAATCGACACCTTCTTAGTGCCACCACACATGAGTGCTCGTTGTTGCTTCTCGTATCTCCGCCAATGAGATAAATGTAAACAAACATGAGCGCCAATCAGTGTCAAGCTTAAAGGGTCACTAACTTCTGTGTTGCGCTTTATAATCCATGAATTTCCACCAACAAGAAGCGTTCACATCGGTCTTGGATCGAAATTAAATTAATTGATTGATATTATTGTACTTTCTATTTGAATGAAATGCAATAACCAGGCCAGGTAACCGCGAAACACACCTAGGTGTAATACTTGCGGTGGACTTAAACCGCCAGATACTCACATTTTTATAATTTAATGTATTCTGAGACAAAATTGTGGAATTGCGGTATATTTAGTTGAAGCGGAATGTAATTGGCAAGATGTCCGCTTGTCACTTTACTACAAAACCTGAACTGGATGCTCTTCCAGACTTCAAGAAAAACTCATATTACTACCGGGAAATTAATATATTTTATATTATTAATATATATTTCTCAATTGCTCAATTCTCGTTTGAAAACCGTTACATTTATTACATTAGGATTACCGCCACTTGCTAAGTGATATTACTCCAACATAAAGTATTCCATGTCATAATAAATAATCATAACTAGTTCTATATCACCCTAGGGTAATTTTAATTGAAAATATCTACACTCATCTCAATATTTAAAAAGCGAGTCTCCCAATAAATACTGTTTTTTTGAGAACTTTCATTTACTATTTAACATTATTAACAATTGCTAAAATTATTTTTAAATTTATTTAATAATATTATCGATTAATTACTCGTTTTGAGGTTTTTGATATGTATTCATTATGATTAAATAATTATATAAAATATTATTTTTCCATCTAGCAACACCGAGCTCCATACGTCACTCCGTCTGAATATTATTTATAAATGTTAACAGTTTACGATTAAATACCTTGTATTAACAGAGACATCAAATGATAATAGATAATTTTACATTAGTTGCCGGTTAAATAGAACCATTTTACGATTTCGAAAAAGTGTCATTTAATAGGTTAAATGATGTTTTAAAATATTTTGACGTGTCATACATTTTGTAAACATACGCACCGCAAACTGAGAGTTTAAATGAAACTCAAAATGTTCATATGAATACAACGAAACAACCACTGATTTTGAATATGTGGCTCAGTTCCATATTGTCTTAAGAGCACACAAAGTTTTAATACTTGTACCCCAATGTATTAATCACTATTTTTCTACTAAACCTGCCCAGATGGATGAGGGATATGTACAGACATACATATGTATAACATACACACCCCTTAAAAATATATAAATATATATATATTATATTAATAATAAATCTTTATAGTGACGTTAACCTAGATGTGGAATTTCGTGAAGGTATTGTTAAATAAATACCAATAGCCATAGTTTCAATGTACGACTAGACTAACCTCACCATACAGTGGAACCTGAGTATACAACCTTCGTTGGGAATACAAACTCGTGTTATACTATTGTCATATATTGCTTCATTGCACTTCGTATAAATAATATGTACATATTTTATAGAAATTTGATTCATATTATTCTTGGCCTGTGGATTCCAGCATTACCTTTTAATCCTTTGACCGGATTTATATGGCACGCATATTGATATGATATAAAATTACAAACCGTTTTAATTGCATTATATTTGCATAATTGAAGTGGTGATGAGAGACACAGATTGAAAAGTAAATAGGATCCGGTAATAATGTGAATATTGATATTGAGATGATATGGATAATTGGACATATTGATTTTAATATACCGTATGGTAAAACCAGTTGACTTATATACCTTGTATCAATATTATATTACTTACAATAACCAAATCTTAATTTTCTATAGATTATTTTATTGTAATATATTTCGAAGGGTTTGTATAAAACAGTTATAAAAAATTTGACTATACTTTTAGCTTTACAATAAAATAATGTATTACAGAAATGTGTATAATTATACAAAAAATTTCAACATTACATATATGTATTTTTTTGAATGTTTTCGCTACAGGCAAAACAGTTACTAATAATATATTTTCTTTTTAATTTATTTATGTATGTATATTTTCATATTGGACGGGTTTTAATTGAATATAAAAAATTGAACGTTTGTAATATTAATAAATTATTTTTAAACAGGTTTTTCATTCATCCGTTTTCATATCAAATTCATTCTTGTGAAGTTTCCACCGAACATTATTTTATACTAGAAAGTAAAAAATATATTTTGAAAATACATTACCGATAAATATCAAGATGGCGGACCAAGCAGACGAGCCTGAGTGAGACAATTAGGTTGCCTCTTTCAAACTCATCTGCTTGGTCCCCTTGGCTTGGCTATCTTGATATTTATCATTCACTTGCATGGCCTTCTAATATGGGTGGTGTTGCTTTTTTTACTATATACATCTAGATTTCACTTTTATCGTATAATTTGTTAATCATTCCATCTGTCGGATAATAAAGGTATAAATGAAGTGGACTATTTGCATGTTTTTTTGACAAAAAGCGTATACAATTGGCAAGTGGTGTTCTTAGAAGGCGGCAGACCGAAAAGAGGCTTTTGTTACGGAGCTGTGCACATCGTGGGATTCGTGATTATAAACTAGTCATTCTAAAATATCATCAAATATTGTGTACCGTGTTAAATATTATAAACGGGTGTACAGTATTCAATAAAATTAGATGTTTCAAATATTAGTTATAACGGATTTATCTGCTTTTACTCGGTCAAGCTCAATTAAGTCGGGCAGAGCCAATACCGATATATTTGAATTACTTCATATAAATAGCCATAGTGTATGTATACGTTTTACTGTGTGTCTGTATTGTGAGCTCTCTTATTGTGCATTAAAGTACGAATCAAATCACTTTGAATATAAATAGCCATAGTGTATGTATACGTTTTACTGTGTGTCTGTATTGTGAGCTCTCTTATTGTGCATTAAAGTACGAATCAAATCACTTTGAATTACTACATATAAAAGGCCATAGTGTATGTATACGTTTTAATGTGTGTCTGTATTGTGAGCTCTCTTATTGTGCATTAAAGTACGAATCAAATCACTTTGAATTACTACATATAAAAGGCCATAGTGTATGTATACGTTTTAATGTGTGTCTGTATTGTGAGCTCTCTTATTGGGCGTTAAAGTACGAACCAAATCACTTCAAATTACTACATATAAAAGGCCATAGTGTATGTATACGTTTTACTGTGTGTCTGTATTGTGAGCTCTCTTATTGTGCGTTAAAGTACGAACCATATCTTTATTTGAATTTCTACATACACTATGGCCTTTATCATTACTGTTGTTTAAGTGGTGTTAATCAAATTGATTGTGGTTCGACTCGTCTACATGGTCCGCCATCTTGATATGTATACATCCAGTTGTCTGGCATTCTAATATCAGTCGTGGAAGTTTGTGAGTGTATTCTTCCACAAACTTTCACAGTATTAATGTTAAATTGCCAACAAAGTAGTGAAACAGCCGCAAGTCACAATTCGAAATTCAAATTAGAAATGCGTCAAGCCGAGTGAAAAAACGTCGGAACTGCGCACAATCAGTGATTATATACAATTTATTAAATTACTCACAAGCAGACATCCTTCCATTACGTCGACAATTACTAACTTCATGCAAAAATGTGCATTGAATTCGCCGCGTAATCCTGCAAAGTGAATTCAAATTGCCATTCACAGCCAGAATTAACATATCGATGCTGACACATTTTTTGTCAAAATTGAGTTAAAAATTTTATTAAAGGGTTTATTGAACTCTTGTTGAATTCCCCAAAAAGGGTCCGCCTTCTAGTGTTAATTTAGTAAACAGATAAAATCAGTGTTTGGAATAGAATGTTGAGCTTTCTTGGAATAGACCAAGCACCTGCTTTTCGGCACTTAATATCCTGTTTTAATGAATTCACACAGTCTTGTTGTGTGTGTCGTGTCTGAGTATGGGCGGGCAGTAGCTTATTAGTACAGTTAATTATAGACAAAGCTTCCCGTCTATATACACAATATACCTGTTGGTTTATAAACAATTAGTACAGGTTGTATTTTATTTATTTACATACGCCCCGAGAGGCTTTTTGAGAAGTTTTTTAAACTTTGCCTTTTTAGACACAAGAACATTTACTAGTTAAGTAATGGATTCCCAGGCATATATACGTCACCCTAAACGTACACCGTAAATACGATAGTAGAGTTACTTAGTTACACTTATCATCGGTGTTTTGTTAGTTAATGGCGAGGCACTAATTAACAGAAAACAGATCAAAAGTACTTTATTACCGTCTTTACGGTGTACGTTTACGGCGACGCACTCCAAGGAATCCTAGGCTTTACACAGGTAGCCGACAGAGCGGCTCTGCTTGACTTATAATCGACTTAATAATCGCCTCAGTATTTACCTTACAATTCAGGAAATTAGAGTTAACATAAAAGATGATCAAGAGGAACGATCGGGATTTTATATAATATTATTCCCGTTCTCCCAGTCGTAAATAACCGATCAAATCAATTTTAATTTTATTCCCCGAACTATTATGCTGTTTTTTTTTAAATAATTAGTTGTAATGTTAACCTTTAGTGTAAAAGTAATAATAGATATGACCTGTTTGTTTATGGGGCTTATAAATTTTAGTCAGCATTTTTATAGCTTTAAATTATGACTGCATCTCTTCTTCATTTTTTGACATTCTCTGTATAAAGCCTGGCACAGACTTCAGTGCTCTTTCTTTTTTCGAGCTTTATATATATATATATATATATATATATATATATATATATATATATATATATATATATATATATATATATATGATAAAGTAACCTAAATACTCAATAGTAATATTTTATTCTTTTAATTGTTTTAGGCCAGTTTGCCGCAATTGTATTCCTGGTGAGACTTCGTCTTGTTCCCCGGTGGAGCAAGGGATGTCGGAGTCTCAAGCCATGGCTACTCCGCCCCCTGTACCGGCGCCTCCGGGGCCTCCGCCCCTCAGGGGGCTCCTGGAACACGCCGAGAGACTCCTTCAAGGTAAACAACACGCAGACCCTCATCGTCACTCTCAGTCAGATGATGACTCCGGGTGTGCTTTAGAAGAATACACCTGGGTGCCTCCTGGACTTAGACCCGAACAGGTAATCACATTTATTTACAAATTTCAACATTTTATAATACCAATTATCATATTGCTTAGAATCTGGATCGATCGACTTTTACTAAACAACTTGCTGATTAAAAACTTGTTGTGCAACATTTTTCGTTCGAAGTCATTGACTTCATATCATCTCAAGAGTCTATTTATTTTTATTTATATTATTATATTTATTATAAACATTTTTAGCTTAATGTTCATGTGACATTAGGTACATATTTATGATGACCGTTTATAGTTCATTCATATTAAATTTTACTTATAAGATTTGATATATAATGACTGGAATACTTTGTTTCATATTCTCGCCTTTCGATTAATCTATGTTTGAATTTAATATAACTAATTGCATCTTAAATTAATGTTTTATAGCGGGTACTGAGTGTTTGATATATCGACCACCTACATTTCTGTATATTAAGGTTCATCAATTAAAAGTACGAGTATAATATAATTTATCTTTATTGACAAACTGCTTCTTCCTGAACGCGCAGTGGGTTTTATTTTAACTACCATTGAATTTTAACGTATAGTTATTTTCAAAAATTCAATTAAAGTCACGACCACTCTCCTTACTCCTTTTTTATCTTAAAAATCAAATATTCAAAGTGATTCACAAACACGCTATAAAAATATCATAAAAGTATTATGAAAATAAATACCTCAACCGTTTTGATAATTTTTTGCCTTACTTGGGTGCACTGTACACCTAAAATCTTATACTTCTGGAATCTCGCCAATGAGATAATGGGACCAAACACGAGAGCCAATCAGAGCGGAGCACACATGTTTGTTTACATAATGTAATTGGAGGAATTCCATAATCCAAATATTCTAGTTTAAGGAAAGCGACGGCATTTATTTTAAATAAGCAGAACCAAAATTATGAATTCCTTCCTCGTAAAATCTAAATGTAAATGAGTAGTGTTATAATTGTTAGTATTTTATTAACAAAGGCCACCCATTCCAAAGATGCGGGCTGTATTAATAATATTGCACTATATTAGTCCTAATAACCTGCAATTTCAAAACATTTATTACTCCTACATGACTTACAGTTAAATACAAGCACTCTCTCATGCCAGTAGTACATACTAAACTAATAATTTTTCATCGGTGACCTGCTGTTATATGTATTACAAAGCCACACAATTCAATGCACAAAGGGTTTGCAAGTTTCCTGCACAATTTATTGTTATTTTCCCTCGATATCATTATTATTGGCATAATGGCGTATTAATGCCTTGATGATATATTATTTGGTATTAAGTGCTTCTGATCTATCATTTCCATGGAAGACCACCTTGATCGTCAATCACTATTCTACTGTAATCTCATCTCACACTCTTTGCAACTAGCCTTTCATATAATTACTCAACCATTAAACTGTAAGCTGTTCTTATTTTAGGCCACTTATGACTTATTTATTACCTCTTTGATCGCTGACAATTCGTACCGATGCTCTATAATTCAAATCTACTCAACGAACATTAATTAAGATAATATGATATGGCTTATTAGAAAATCCAACTTAGAATATTCAATGGTTAATAATTTAATATACCTACTAATGGTTCTCTCCCCCCTTCGTGTGAAATTCACTCTGATTGGCGCTCATTTTTGGTGCAATTCTCTCATTGGTCGGATTCTCTCGTTAGGTGTGCCTACTTTACTTCTATAAAAACTCTTCTATTCAATATTATTTCTACGACGAATTCAAAGTAATCACAAATCACAGCCGTTTTCAGTAAGTTTATTCAAAGATAAGAAACAAAGAATAGGCTATTTTATGTAATCATAATCCGCTTTAAGTCTTCACGCTTTTAAATTGTCACGTTTACATTCAAACACTATAACTATTATAGCTATTACATAATAATGTACAAAATAAATGTAGAGGATTAATTTTTCTACATTTTTATTTCAAATTTTTAAAAATTACCTTACAATACGCAAAAAAATTAATTGTTTGGATTTTAATGAAGTTAAATTTGAGAATTTTTCTATAGTGTCGTAAATTTTTTTGTAGAAAATTTTATGATTTAAAATTCTCTGTTACATTGTTTTTCTATGTCTTGTATATGTTTTTCAATATATGCATGCAAACGTGAAAATTTATAGTACGTGTGGGGACACTAATAAAAATTTAATATAGACATTAATTGGTATTTAAATTATTATACAATTTACGGGGATATTTTAATGTAATATAATAGTTTTAACGCCAGTTGCAATATCCATTAATATCAATAATAAAAGAGCCACAAAGAATCCTTTGAAGGTCCCGTTGAAGAAGTTGTGAAAAAAGCAAATGCGTTTTTAAATGCGTAATTATAATGATAAATATTCTTCGTCCATGACGTATTATTTGCATAATGAACATCTCAAGACATTTGCTTTAATACTGATGCAATTTCATGTGAAAATTCATTACACTGTTGTATTCGTGTTATTACTATAAGGAGAATCAGCATTTACAAGTTACTTGTTAAGTTCCTAAATCTGCTAGTTTATTTTTAATAATCTTTTTTCCTTATTTTCTCTGTTTATATTCGGATATTGCTGTAAATATTTCGGTGATCTTTTATGTTATTGCCATTTTATCTCATCCATTAAGCGATTGTTTTTAAAGTGAATAATAAATTAGGTTAAATGGCTGTTGAAATATCAAAAAATAATTTTAAATATTTTTTCTTAATTTAGAAGTTGGTTGAATTTGATCAGAATGTGTATTACTAGAAAGGACATACTGATTGGATATATTGGAAAATATTTACGTTTGATATACGAACTTTATTTGGAATAAGATCCTTGTGCGTTGTAGAATAGGGTTGCAGTCATTTTTCCTTCATTTCTTATGCGAAAAACGTCTCTGATCTTAAAGAATCCTTTATTAAATGTATTTATAATTGATATACACACATACAAAGTGAACCCACCATCAATTAAAGAAAAGACCAAAGAAATGCTGAAACACAGTTTATCTAGATTGTGGTGGTTGTGAGTTAAGTTAAGTGGCTGTTTAAAAAGTTCAGATTGGACAAGTAAATTTATTCGTTTATAAAGCTGTTTGAGCAAACCATTGCCTCGGGACACTGAAAAAAATATATTAACCACGCCCAAGGGACACATTCATATCAAACAGGACGACTTCACACCATTCCATAAAAAAATATTTAAATATTATATGCTCGTGTAATTGTGTTTATTTATATTCATGATATTTTTGATAAAAGTTCTTGAAATTTTATGTACATTCGTATCTAAGCTTGTAGTCACCTAGGTATAATATATATAATAGCCTAACGTGTGTGTGAGCTTGGGATTCCCAGGCGTGCGTCACTGTAAACGCACACCGTAAAGACGGTAATAGAGTTACTTTGCTGTATTTTTTATCGGTTTTTTGTTAATTATTGCCTCACCCGAGGCATTAACTAACAAAAAACTGATCATAAATGTAGCTAAGTAACTCTACTATCGTATTTGCAGTGACTTATGCTTCAACAACGTGTTTTAAAACACAAATAAAAATTAAGAAAATTAAAAGATAAGAATTACAACGTAACTTTAAGATTAATAGTGAATAATAAAGATAATTAAAAATTCCTTGTATTTAAAAAATAGCCTAAAGTGTATTGGGGAAGTATTAAACTTGTATGAGAACAAAGCAAGTATTCGATGTTTAGTTAAATTTTAAATACATTAACATTTAAACATAATACACATTTTTTATTCAATATACATTTTTTATTGAAAATTTCAATTAAAACAGTTGTTTTAATATATATTCTGCATACTTACTTATTATTTTTCGATTTTTGAAAAATTGTGTGAAATTGTTTCTGTATTTTAAACATTTATTTTAACTATTCAAATAGTTAAAACTAAAAACTAATAAGTAAACTAGACTAATGTTATAAATAAATAAAGTAAGTAATGCATTTACTGTAACTAAAGTGTGCAGTTTCAAGACTTAAAAATGCCGGCTTTTCGTTTGATCTAGTTGCAGAATGTCACCTTGCCTTATATTATATTTATTTTTCCAACCCCTGACAGTATTTAAGTAGTAAAAATGTTGTATATACACCCCCCTTTGCATTTTTTTTATCACAATCATCGTTCCAGTTATTAACGACGATATCTCAGCTAGTCTAGCAAATGAGATGACCTTAATTACCTTAATTGAGCCCCCCAAGAAGTTATCTCCCTGGAAAGCAAGGTTCACTTTATTATCTCTACTAAAACGTTGAATGTGTTATTTTTCAGGTGCATTTATATTTTTCATCTTTGCCAGAGGACAAGATTCCGTATGTAAACTCAGCAGGGGAGAGACATAGAGTTAGGCAACTTCTAAGACAACTGCCCCCTCATGATAACGAGGTAAGTTTGCTTTATATATTATAGGTCTGTTGTTTTTATTCATTATTTCCAAACTCTTCATTCCAGGTTCGATACTGTCACGCTTTGTCCGATGAAGAAAGGAAGGAATTGAGATTATTTAGTGCTCAGAGAAAGAGGGAAGCTTTAGGCAGAGGCGCAGTTAAACAAACAACTACTCAGATGACTTGTTATGAGGTATGTGCTTTAAACAATCATATTCAAATTCCTAAAAAATATATAAATATATATATTGATGATTTTTGTCACCAAAAGTTTCGTATGACAGCCGCTTGGGGCGCTGCTTTTACCGCTCGTACTGTTTTATCTGTCATTTCTTTCTAATAACACTACACTTAAAATGGTAAAGTGCGACATTAAAAGCTCGTTGATATATTCAAGGAAAAATAATATGTCACTGCTTAAACCATTTAAATGATAATTTGTAAGAATCATCTTGTAAATATTAAACTGTCAGATTACTGTTTTATTATCGTGGAATTATTGAATAACTGGTGGCTAAAAAGTATAATTCAACTTAATTTATAGGCATCAAGTAAACGTGTTAAAATGAGTTTTTTTTTTTTCAAATAAAAAGCTTATTCTTATTAAAGCTTATTTATTATTAGATTTCTCTAAAACCTAAGTTGTAATATTTGAAAGTATCGTAAACTTGTCTAATTGTCGTTCATTTGGATGATTTAATCATGATTCCAAAGGAGATACGTTGGAGACTACACTGTTGCAGGTAGCCACAGCCTGGTGTATGAAGTATATGTATAATATGCGCATGTATATATTCCAATGTATGAAAACAATACGCATGACACTTTTGTAGATATAAATCATTGGCGTAAGTCCATATTGCCAAATTTTACAGAAGAGACAAAAAACTGATTTAAGAATTTTGTATATTTCTTTTATAAATTGGATTTAGTTTTATTTATTGCGTTCAAATGTGTGCATTATAATAACATTTTTTTTCTGGAATATTTCCAACGTTTCTGCATTAAAAATACCCATTATATGGCATTGAATTATATAAATTGATCGCGTTAAATGTCAATTCAATAATTAAATACCCAAGTTTTAAATATACCACATATTTTAATAATATCATCCATCAATAATGCAATGTTTTATAACATGAAAAGATTAGATTGTAAGTTGATATTGTTATATTTGATGGTTCATTGCTTGAAATGCTGAACACGATCTTCTGTAAGAGGGGTTGAAATAGCCTTATGGTTCAACCCTTAATACCATTTCCCATAAAGCCGATATCGCCGACCAGATTTCACGTGCATGAACTCTCTTTAACATGTAAAACAACTAATAATCAACGAAATTTATTCTTGATATTAATTATATCAGAGAAAAACTTATATTCAATCGTCGTGTAATCCATCGTCGGTAAATTATTATGTATAAAGTTTGACATTTTAGTATAATAGACCAGTATTGCCAGGTGAAAATATGTGCTATGTATAAATGCAAATGAAAATATCCCTTAACCTCTTACTACATGATTTTTTTTTTGTTTATATTTAAAAATATTTTCAATGCGTAAAATTGAAAAAAACATGTGTTTTTATATTTTTGAGTTTTAATTATGTATTTATATTCATAACTAACTCGTGCAGTAAATGGTTAATAATTTTATTTCTTTAATCTAATTAATATTGTATTAATTATTAAAGAATATTATATCGGTGTAATAAAATAATTTTGCACATTTGCTGTTTTTTCGCCAATGTTTTTAATTATGATCAAATTATATTTATTTAAAAATACGGGGGCTGATTTTGGTAATTCGTATTTCGTTTCTGTTTGTGTTCTTCATTTTTAAATCATTAATAGGTTTATCTGTTTTCCAAATAAATAATATTTTTGAAGAATGGCAACACTTGTGATAGAATAAATATTGATTCGCGTACCAATTGTTGTTATTTAATTTGTTTTAAATAGAGTTTTCTCAATTGTGTCGTTAATCTTATAAGATGCATTTCTTGGGCTGGGTGTATTTTTAATACGTACCCTGAATAAATCATTGCCCCCTAGAAGTGGTCGTGTCTCCAGGGGTGACCACCCTCGCCCCCTGCCTACGCCCCACGCCCCACGCCCCTCGCCCCTCGCCGCCCCTTCATAACGACCATAAGCCAAATTTCAAATTTGACTTTCTCCGCTATTATCGAACCTTGAACTTTCTCCTCTGTCGTGTTCAAACTTTCCATATTAAAGCTGCACTCGGGATGATCGCGTCACGTTCAATGATTCTGTATTAAATATATGGTCTAATCGCAACCGCGTGCGGTAAAATCATTGTATATGAAATTGGGTTTCACCCCTCGTCTTTCTCCGGATAATATATTCAAGAGACATCTTTTCATTTCTGTGAAAATAATGCATTTTTCGTTTCATGTTTTGCATTTTATCAAATAATTTTAGAAGCCTGAAGAAGCGAACTAACATACCCCAAACAGTCGTGATTGGTAATATCTATGGGCATATTTAAAAGCTTGATATCTAACAAATAATTTTAATGATTTTCAATCAAAATCTACAATGTGTCTTTTAATGAAGTTAGGCCGGATTTTCCGATACTTAATAAATTTGTAACAACTTAGTTAATACTGTAAACATTTCGGCGGGCCATGGCTCCAAAACTCTGATAGCAATATCTGTCGATATATATATATATTTTTTCATTTTAAATCATCCAATAATTGATAACTTTCATACTGGATTGTGATAGTGTTTCCATTTCATAAAAGCTATTAAAATATTTTCAACCATATTCAATAATTATAATAGTGTATGCGTGCGGTACATATGCGTGTACACCAATACTACTAAGCTCTAGTCTATTTGTACACTTACAATCTTAGTACATTATTATATTCAATGTATTAATAGCTGTTATGATATGGCAACACTTTCGCAAAATATTATTTAATAATGTAACATATTTATTTATATATATCGACAGATTTTAGAGTGTTGGAGCCTTGGACCACCGAAATGTTTACAGTAATAGCTAATAACAGTATTACAAATTTAAAAACCGATAAAATATATCTATTAATATACTATTTTAAATTCAATGTTCGCTCTACAAGCGTAAGAAACAAAGTGTAATCAGTATTGAATGTGACATTGTTCAATTAAGGAGGGTCTGGTTTTTAGTAGTGGTGCAAAATTAATCGTCAGCCCCATTAATTCTTATGAATTTGCCCTTTCTTTTAATTAACACTCCTCTGTCCCCAAGTCTTGTCTTCTTGTCTTCTTCAATACTATGTATATTTTTGCAGTCGAGTCATCGTTAGTCGCAGAAAAGGTGGATGCTATTTTGGTTTAATTTAATTCAGGGACCATTATTACGTGACTTTGCATTTATATGGAAGATCTTTAATCAAATATATAATATAATATGTAATTGTGATGATTTATAGACAGAAGGCATTGACATAATCGATCACTTGTGACAATGGCTTCCCCTTCAGCCGTATAATATGTGGGCTTAATGACTATTAATGGACTTTACAATCACTAATCGACATGAATTGTCAAGCAGTTATACTATTATCATAGATATAAACATTAGATATCGCATTGCATATAAATATTTCGTGATAATTTCGTGTAAACTCGTATTTTTGCACTTTTCTCTCCCATTCGATAAAGGCATAATTGTATTCTTGTGGCGTTTATTTATCCATTATAAAATTGAGACGACGACAAAAGTAACACTAATTGTCTCTTTCAGACTCGTCTGCTTGGTCCGCCATCTTGTCATCTTGTGACTTAAGAAACTAAAATATTTATTCCTCAACAAGTGTTAAATATTATTATTGACATATGGAGATTTGAATTTTAAAATTCATCATTTAAATATTGCCATGCTTAAAAATTATTATTTTTGAAAAATAAATAAAAAAGCCTTTTTTTAATTAAATATCATTTGATTAAGTAATCACCAGTTATAATAGCTCAGGGGATAAGAAGCGTGGCTACAAATACTGTGCTCATGGGTTCAAATCCCACTCAAGTCAAGAATTTTTAAATTAATTTGATCGGTTATTACGACTGGGAGAACGGGAATAATAATAATAAAATCCCGATTGATCCAGGTTAACTCTGATATCCTGTATTATAAGGTAAACACTGATTATTAAGTCGGTAACCTGTGTAACTAGTAATAGTTAAGATCACCGATAGACAATTAAGTAACACGTTGTGTCTAAAAAAGCTTCTCGGGGCGTAAATATATAAATAAATTATAATTGTATATTTACATTTATGCATAGCGTTTATTTCCATCTGGCAACACATCCTGGTTGAGTATCCCTGAAGTGTTTATCGGTAGAATGCGGTTGTGTTTGTAATCGTAGTAGAGGAGCTTTGTTGTGGGGATGATGTATGTATGTTTCTAATATATTAATATAGTGTACGACAACTACAGATAGTCAATATTATTGTTTAAATCAAATATAATAAGATGTAATTTACGGGATGCAGGCAATGTGGTAAATAACGAGGATGATATGATATGATATGAAGGGGTGTAACAACCCTCACTTAACACTTGGGGTAGACATGTTTATTAGCCTTTGTGGATTTATTGCCGTAACATATGCCACTGAGCTTTTCAGGGATGAAACTACAGCCCTGAAAAGATATATATATATATATATATATATATATATATATATATATATATATATATATATATATATATATATATCTATATATATATATATATATATATATATATATATATATATATATATATATATATATATATATATATTCATACAAAACATTATTAATTAATCCGATCGCCAACTCTCAGATTATCGAATTAATATTATATATTATTTAAAAAAAAATCCATTGTCAATATTTATTCGATATTAGTGATATAGCGATATTAGCGCGGCATGGGAGGGGGTTTATGCATTGTCAGACGCCTCTAATATCTAGACAAATGATGTTAAAATATCTTTGAAACAATGTTTTTGGATGATTTAAAATTAAAATCCGAAATGTTTACAGCAATAGCCAAATACAGTGTGTACTTATTTAAATTAACTGATAATATTTTTGGGGATTGTAGATTATCGCATAATAACATATTTTATAGAGTTTTTGATCACATATCTTGGAATCAACTGTTTCTGTGAAGTACTCAATAGTGACTGTGACGTGGGTGTATGTGAAAATATTGTTGTTTTTTTACTTATATTTGCGATACTTTACCACCGCTTAAAATATTCTCAGTTAATTAAAGTCCACCCAGGATATGCAATTCATTCTTCATTGAATATAAACAAAAATATTTTTTTATTCATAATATTTAATAATTTTTCTCATTTATCCCAAATCCAAAAACCTGAAAATTAAATTGAATAAAAGCCAATATTCTCTGGCATATGTTCTTTACAATCATCATTTAAATGAATACGTTTATATATATTACTAGGGTAATTTTAATTGAAATTTTCAATTTGTTAATGTTTTTTTATGTTCTGCCTGGTTTTTTTAATAGGACGTTTATCTTTGAGTTTTGATTTCATTTTTGCTTTAAAGTGTTTTTTTATCGATTAGAAGAAATTTTTGATTTTAAAAATGAAGTATGAAAATGTGAAATTGTTATGCATTATCAAATTAAATATATCTAAAAATATTTTGAAATTATTTAATATTTTTCCGATTAATACTGTTTTTTGAGAATTTTCATTTATTATGCATTATTAAATATATCTAATATTATTTTGAAATATATTAAATAATATTATCATTAAAATACCCGTTTCGAGATTTTAGATATGTATTAATTATGATTAAATATTTAAATTGAATTATTTATACACCTGGCAACACTTGTCTGTCATGTGTCAAACAATTTGAATTGTATATATAAAATTTTACAGATTACGATTAACTACCTTCTATTGACAGAGACATGAAATGTGTTATAGATTTAATATGTTTGCCTCAAATTATTTTAAGTTAATTATAAAACACCTTGTATATATTTATATTTATTCCCCCTTGATGTTGAATGTAAGAGCAACCCGCTGTGATTCATCTCCACTTTCATCATACTTAACCTTTTAAGAAGAGTGTTGTTATTCGGGAAATAATCTATTACCTACTATGTATGTATGCTTTGTATCCAGCATTTGGACATTTGGCAGAACACACAAATTGAATTTGTGGCTTTTGCATGTTTATTCAAAATAATCCCTTTCAGAGTTGTGCGTGCAGTTCAGCTTTGGTGGGTGATTTATGTATTGCAATATTAGAAACGAAGCTTTTGCATATCGACACTTTAGAAGGTAATTAATCATCGCCATTCCCCTTCGTTTGCGTACACTTTTCCTCGAGGGCTTTCTCTCTTATTTATTATATTATCTACATTTTAACCGCAAAATTCAATCAAATGTTTGTCACGATCCTAGTTCTCCGACTATATATTTCACTCCTCAAACGATAATGCCTTCAGTTCAACTCTAGACATTGTGCAAGACACAACTTTTAATTATTTAAAAAAAAAGAAATGTTGCCAGTTCCATACAACGCCGCAGCTAGCGACATCTGTGAATTCGTACGTGATACACTAAATACCGATGTGAGTTCGATTTATATTTATTTATTTTAAATGTTTTACTACGTGCTAAACTATACAAATAAATTTTATATTTTTTTAATATTTTTATAGTACACTTAATCAATAATAATCAGAGGCACGCATAAAATATTTTTTATACTATATTTTATGTATATTTTTAAAAATTTTAAAAATTACAAGAAATTAAAAAAATAAAACGCGTATTTATCGCATATTTTGCGCAAAATGCTTCTTGAAAGAAAAATAAGACGTATAAAGAAGACCGACTGTATTTATATTTAATACATAGATGTCACTTTATTTTATTTTAATCAATGTTCAACCTGTTGAGTTTCATGTTGCGGCCAATAGATGGCGTTGAATTATTAACGTCAGCAATTTCACAATAATTTCAAAAGTTGTGAAATCGCAGTTTTCCTTCTGACTAATTATTGAAATATGCTGATGAAAGCATACGCAATTATTAGCAATTAAATAATTGATGTATAATATTTTAAGTTAGTGTTGATTTTTCCATATTGAATTTGTGTGTAAATGTCGCTTTTCCGGTGGTTTTTATATGGATTTATTGTTTTTCTTTATAATTTATTAATGATGTAGTAGTAATATTAGAATATTATAAGGGCGCGTGCATTATCTGTCGCACGTGCAAGAGGCTGCTGCTGCTCCTGTAACACCTGCCCTTGCCAGTTGCTCTCACAGAGATACTCCATCTTTATACTTAATTAAATATTATATTACAAACAGCTCTGGCTGAGCCGAGCCACCTGGAAGTGAGCAAAGGTTTGCGACGCCTGCACACTTATAATAGGATATTGGTTGTAAATCAGCGGTGATTTGAAGCAGAGGTAAAAGGATCCACAATAATGGCCAAATATTGTCATTTGTGACAAATTCACCAACCATTTCAATGCTTTATCGTCATCACCATCAACCCTTTGGCCATTTGTTGGATCAAAACACACCTTTTACTACTGCCATTATGATTATTACACGCCATTCAATATAATCTAATCGATAACGTATTTAAACGGATCATTCACAATAATATGTATTCAATTTTTTTTAACAAATGGCAACACTTAGTAAATTAATTTGTTTATTATTATTGTAGAGCAAATTTCTAACTTTTCATTAGATTACCCACCAATATTATATATATAATTGTTAAACGTGTGTGTATGTTAATTTCAAAATTAATATATTAAATTATAATTTAATAAGAGATATTTAATAATGCATAATAAATGACAATTCTCAAAAAACAGTATTTATTGGGAGACTCGTTTTTTAAATATTGTGATGAGTGTTGTCATCGTGTGAAAACCGTATTAAAATATTTTATTTATAATTTACTTTGAAAATTCAAACATCTTTTGAATGAAAAAATCAACAACTTATTATCGTCCCATTAAAAAACCAAGCAGATCATCAAAAAACATTAACAGATTGAAAATTTAATTAAAATTACCCTAGTTTTTAATAATCTGAACCACACTAATGAATATTAATTTATTCCAGTAAATGTTGCCATTCTTCTAAAATATTTTTTGTGACAAAGAAATAAATCAGCCCCCGTATTTTTTGGCGTAAAAACTGTTACTTAAATATAATTAACAAAAACATTTTAAAAAGCACTCATATCGCGTAAAACAACCGATTTAAATAAACATTTATAATTCTATATTTGATTCTTGTGACAAATGCTGTTTTTCCGCCAGTGTTACCAATCGTTGAAAAACTTGTGTGATTTATGCATTCTTTCATAAAATTTATGTTGAACTATCTGGCAACTTGATTTATAATTAAGAAATCTTGTGATGAATGGTACAAAATACATAGTTATTGCAATAACTGTTGGTTATACCCAGAGTTAGAATATAATGTTTAGTATAATATATAATGTGTGTGGTAGGCGGTCCCCGTTTACACTATTTTATTGTGTATTTGTTGCTTTTTATTTGTGATCACAACACAAGAGGAGAATATGAAGAAGAAGGGACTCTATTGTGTCCACAATTTACATACATTATATCTCTCATATTTACACCGAGCGTCACAACTCCTCTTTTGAAATAATAACATTATATACAGGACTTTACATTTATTATTATAAAAAACGGCCATGGCTTTGGAAACTCTCAAATAATTATTAAGCTTTTCAATACAGAGATTTTCTTTGAATATGGCAACACCTTTGGTAAATTACATATGGCTCCAATAACGATGAAACATCCATACATACATCACCAAAGATCGCTTTTGATTTATAATATAAGTATCAAAAGTAAAAATACTAAAATAAATATATCCTACAGTCAAATATGTATATATGCAGAATCTCTGATATATGGCAATATTATTCATGGTTTTTTCACTGTCAGGCGCCTCTTATATTGAAATAATGAATGATTAGTATAACTATTATTTATTAGTCAAACAAGGTTTTTGATGACATATGTCTTATTGTTATTGGTGCTTGACAGTGATGTGCTAAAATCAAACGAATATTGTAGTATTATACCTATTTCTTTTCTGTATAACGCTCTATACTTTTTATCTCATGCAGTGCAATGAAGCGATATAAAGTGCATTAACAAGAAATTAGAGTTGTATACTATCATATTCGTTTGACTTTGGCACATCACTGGTGCCAGGGCAATTTTTCCCATTTTACTCTTCAACTTAATTACTCCAGTAATAAATCAGTAAAACAATAAAGTGCACTAATATTTTTTATCTTCAATCTTTGTGCCGATTTGAATATAAAAGTGGTTGTTATTAAATATAAATGATTAGAAGAGAACACCCTGTATGTCAGAGTACCCAAAACCCGAATGAGTCAGTGGGCGCTCCTCTTACGCATATTAATATTAACTATTAAAAAAGTAAAACACTAATATACATTTTTTCAGGTTAGTTAATGAGGTGTGAAGTGCTGAAAAAGGTCAGTCAAAGACAGATGACACGATCCTTTTCGGTTTTTTTGCGCTTAAATGACAAATATTATGACAAATCGTGAAACTGGAATATAATATAATAATATATAATATATATAAAAAGGTGAAACGCAGTGTGGCTGTTCAAATAGAAGCTTGAAATTGTGTTTGATAATATATACTGAAAATAATACCCTGCTTGAGCACATGTTCCTTGAACAAACACTACCTTTTTATAATCATATAAATATTACACATTCTCAAACTGTTCAACCCCCGTTTATATTGATTAATTAATATTATAACAATACCAAACCATATATTCGCACCCGGAGATGTGCCAATGTCGGACGAATATAATAGTCTCTGTTCACACCTCAAAACTGTATTATAAAAATGTTGTATTTAATGAATAATTTTATTACATTACAATCCATTAATTCTAGACAGATACAAACAAAACAAAGCCTCATATAAACATAATTTAATTAAAAGTTATGCCTAATCAGAGTGCTTTACCGTTAAATTAAATGTCTTATAATGGAGAGTTGTTTTTTTTTGTCTCTATCAAGAGTGAATAGACCATAGACAATGAGCTTATATATATTTAGAGATGCCAATAAAGACGTCAAAACCAAAGCAGGCAGGCACCAAAGAGTTTCGTGTGTCAGCCGCTTGGGGCGCTGCTTATACCGCCTCGCCAATTCAAATTCTATTGCGTGTATGACGTAATATTGTATGGCGCTTCTATAGATAAAAGTTCATTGCCTTATATATAAGTATATATCGTAAACCTCGTGTAAATCCATTTTGCCAAATTATAGGAATATTTATTTTATTGAATCCATATAAAATTGAGTTAGGTGTATTTATTGCCATGTTCGAATGTACGACGTAATATTGCATGACGCTTCTATAGATACAAGTTCATTGACAGTAGATAGTATATTTCAGAATTAAAAGCTCCCAGGTTCCATGTTTTTTTTTATATTGATATAATTTTTGATTATAAGATATTGTTCTGGATTTTTGATGTTAAAAAATGTTAATTCGAAAGGAAATGTATCATAGAAGATTGGATTTGGAAGCTTTTGATTCTGATCCCCTCATATATTCGGCTATTGCTGTATAAATTTCGGTGGGACATGGCTCAATTTTTGATATTATGAAATCATTTTTCTAAATGCCTCAATTCTGTAGTGCAAAGTCATAAAGGGACTACTCAGTTTTATAAAGACACTGGCCAGTTACTCCACCTATTATTACAACAACTGATCAAGGACCTCCACACTCCACGGGGCATCCGCCCCCAAAATATATATTATAATAATAAATACAATATTAAACTCTACTTTATCTCGTACTACAGATATTGGGATTGTGTATTTTATAATAATTAGTTTGCAAACTAATGAATGACCGGGGCTGGTCGACTCTCCGCTGCATAATTTCATTCATAGTTGAATTATTCTATTATTTTCCACAGTGAGTGTTGCCATATAGCTTCCCAACCAGCATACATACATATATAATGACATTATGTTATTAATATGATTTAAGATGTTATTAATAGAGTGTAAAATATTGAGAGGGATGTGTGTTTAGTGTAGTGTAGTGGGTAACACATGGCGCTAGTCGCGTGCTGTCCCGTCTGCCATTTTTTTGTATCGTCTTCTTCCCGTACCACAAATAGGGCACCAGCCTCTTATAATATCCCATTATATCTCAGAGCCTACCCTCTTTAACTACTCATATTAATATACACTCTACACTGTGACAAATGCACTCACCTCTGACCGAGCTTGTCGCTCATATCACAATCACCACAAATGTGTACACCACACATATAAACATTACATATCGCATTGCATATAAATTATTCGTGTAGCCCGTGTATTGTTGCACTCTTCTCTCCTATTCGATAAAGGCATAAGTGTGTCTCCCTCACTCAACACATTTATAGTGACCTGAGAGTGGTTGTGACAATACTTTAAGTAGTGTTTGGTAAAAAGTGAGGCTAGATGTATTTGAGTGTATGTTTGAGTCCATATGACATGTAGTAACAATGCATTTACCCATTTTACTGTGAAATATAACTGAAGATATGAAGAGACATGTTTACAGTATAATGTTTGCCAGGTAACTCATGTTTTTGGCCACTTGATCCACTTGAACTAAACACGCATTTAGTCACTCATGCGATATCTTATGGCGTGGTTATATATTGCGCGAAATATGCTAATTGGTCCAAATCAATCACGCCACGGGGCAACACACAACAATTTTACAGTAATCAATGAAAAATCTTCATTTCAATTATTTTTCATAACGAATTTATCTGCTTTTACTCGATTTGGGAGGTTTTGATTCAAATTGTATGATTATTAAATCGGGCAGAGCCAAACCACCGATATATTAGCAGGTTATGCAACTGGATGTATAAATATCAAAATGGCGGACAATGTAGACGACTCTGATTGTTGCAACACTGTAATTGTTTACATATTGTAAATATCACTTCATCTGAATTCTCGATAAATGTGTACATCGCTCTTCATTACACCTTGATTACTTTACATCTGCTTGGTCCGCCATCTTGATATCTATACGTCCAGTAGTATGGCCTGCTAATATATCGATGGTATCGGTAGAGCTATAGATGGCATGTATAACTAAAAAAAAATAACATCTTCTGTAAAAAAAACCATTAAGAATGCCAGATAAGTTTGACAGAGACTACCCTTATTGTCTCACTTAGACTCATCTACTTGGTCCACTATCTTGATATTTATACATCCAGTTGTATGGCCTGGTAATATATCAGTAGAGCCGCTCTGTCGATGACATGTATAACTGTAAAATTTGTAAATCTTCTAAAAAAAAGTAAATAAAAATATATGTTTGCATTAATTTTAATCAAGGCTTAATTCCAATGTGTATATTTTTCGCATTGAAGAAATTAATACGTACTGAAAGCTTTTGGGAAATTTTTCACAGGTCATATCGATAAAATAATATAATAGTTAAAAGGCCGTGATTGGTTTCGAGTGTAGTTATCACCATGGCAACACTATCAATCGCACAGCATATTTATGGCAACATTAATCAGCAGTCGATAGCAGTGAATATATAAATAATAAAAGTCATTGAGCTTTGCAGCTGAATGGTCTGGCGAGCTTCTTCTTCTGAATTGTGTCATTCTGTCTAGACTGGATGAGATTTGTTATTTATTTTACACTTTACACCATCTTGACAACGTATTGTTATAAATATTCGCGTTTAGCGCCATTCTTAATGGAACCATTATAAAAAAACACATGCGGAATTTACGGAATGGATTGTTCGGGTATTTCTTTTTGGGATGACTCTGTCTGCAACCTCTAACATTCCTTTCCTCTTAATCCTGTAGTCTTTTAACTAAAGCTTGTATAATATTATCTCCTCATAAAGCACCGCCAAATTATTTGAATATGGAATAATTCCATATTATTATTTGAATATGGAATCAATCCATTACGTAACCGTAGCACATGCTTTTTTGACATTCAACGCCAGATTTGTTCACTAAAAATTTATTTAATTGTAACAAAAATACATTAATATTATGGCCAGATAGTTAATTAGTAAGTTTCATATCATTGAAAGCAGTTGCTTCAAATAAAAAAAAATATTTTTATGTGCATTTCCATTCCAAAGTAAAAAATTTCTTCAATATACATACATACATACATAATAATTAAAATTTAAAGCAAGTTTTATTTTTCTTATTACAATTGTTATTATGTAATAAAAATAAGCTGAATTGCATTACCGCAAACCGCTGTGATTCGTGATCTAAAATGAAATACACACAAGGGTGTCTTTTTCATTTAATATATAATTGAATTGTTTAAATTGATTTTGTTAAAAACATCTGCATCTACGGTAAATTTGTTTAAAAAAACGGGATAAATAATAATTTTCATTACTATTCGCAGCCTTTAGAGTATTTATGTTGATTTTAAATAATTTATGAAATTCTACCAATAATCCCGTTTTTATCTCTTTCCTTGTGCTTGTAGAATAAATGTCAAATTGTGTACTCACTAATGGCCATGATTGTTTACAGAACAAGACTATAATAGAGACGCAGTTAGTGCAGTTAAAAAGAGCTTATCAAAATTTACATTCTTACCTAAATCAAACCTATTTTCATAATATTATAGTTGTTTATGTAATACTCGTGTAAATGAATTAATTTAATGATTACTTTCTAACGTATGTGATGTGAAGGCGCTTCGTAGAATAGCCTTTTATGGTTGATAAGTGTTGCCATTCGTTAAAAGATATGATTAGATAGAATGTATATATAATATTGTAGTTATTGGTAAGCAAGGCTTTGTGCGTGTCAGGTGATATAATGTTTGGTTATGATCCATTTTCATGGCTCATTAGTGTCGGTGGTCGCGTGCCATAACAGAAGCCCCTGTTCTTGTATCACAGCTGCTCCTCTGATGGTGTCTCCGAGCTGACCACCATCACCATCACCATCACACCTGTCCTCGTGCTTCATCTCGCATTATTTGATAGTGTTGGACATGTTAGTAATGAGCGTGCACGTTGTTTGGCGGTGTCCCTTTGATTGGTTTGAGTGTAAATACTAAATAGAGCAAGCAATACAATGATGTGGCTGTACTGGAGTAGTCTGTATGGCTGGAAGACTCCTGGTGCTCACATCTGTCAAGGTAGTACTCCTCAAAGATCACCGCCCCGCCTGCCAGCTGTCGGAAGCCCCGATACTAACACCCCAACACACCCTCAATACACCCACGACCCTCGCCCCAACGCGCCCTCGTCTTATGATATCCACATATTTGAATAAATCCACTGCACAGATGAGATGTTGCACCAAAGTGTTTCGTGTGTCAGCCGCTTGGGGCGCTGCTTCTACCGCTCATATGTTTAACTGTCCCTTGTCAATCTTTCAAATAGCATTACACTGTATTTCACTTAATATACTAATTGCGACATTAAAAGTTGCTCAATATATTCAAGGACAAATAATATACAATTACATGATAACTGCGGATGCGGATGATTTAAGATTCTCTTATGTGTGAATATATATGTATAGTGTTTAGAATATGTACATGTATAAGTGACCGGACATATTCGAATGTACGACGTAATATTGCATGGCGCTTCTATAGATAAAATTTCATTTGGTTGACACATTGTTTTCCATCAGGCCACATTCATACTTTCAGACAAAATATTTTTTATTTAACTGTATATAACAATATTTGTTTTTTTTCTTATATGTTATCTCTAGACCTTGTCCTAGTGAGTGTAATCAATTGTCATTTTGAGCTTTGCAACAATTTCCTTTATTATTTGATCATTGTTTGACTTTATTATATTCCCGGAATATTTATGTATGACTTTTTATAATTTCTACATTTTTAAGTTATTTTTTTAAGTTGGGAATTATGGTGCTTCTATAGATAAAAGTTCATTGTATGAATGTAATCCTTAAGTACGGCACAGATATAAGTGCCTGTTGGTGCTTCTCTTATCCCCGCCAATGAGAGAACGATCGCTTATCACTGATTGGCGCTCGTGTTTGTTTATATTACTCTCATTGGCTGAGAGACAAGAAGCATTGACTAGCACTCATTTCTGTGCAAAAGATTGTTCACCAAAGACCGCAATTAGTGAAAATATTAAAAATGATTAAAAACACTGTTATAATATCAAATCAACGGTAATAAGGCTATATGACTTAAGCGCCATCATAATCGATTTTGAAGATTATATTCATAATCAAAGGTATAATAATCCTTTTTTGTCTTTAATAAATTACTATATGGCGCTTTAATCAAATAGTCTTTTTAATGGTAATATTTTGTAACGATATCACTATTCACAGCCGTTTGCGGTGTTAGTTACCCAGCTTTTATTAGGTATATGTATGTCCAATGTGTCTAACTTGCACTCTACATACATAAGAAATAAAAATATTTAGCATATTTTGGAGAATTTAACAAGCGTTTTTTAACCTCGTTCCTGCAAAAGCAATATAAAATTAACAAAAAAAATATTATACACATAACTCTTGTTTTTGTGATATAGCAACACTATTACAAATAATAATTAAAACAGCCCTAAACCTTTTTTTAAATCTTGATTCAGTGTGCTGGAGCCATGGCTTGTCGAAATGTTTACAGTAATATCCAATAGTGGCCTCATGGTTAATAAATCAGAATAATCACAAACTTTTCAACACTATTATTAAAAATTGAAAAAAGAAAAGTTCAAGAGCGCCCGTCTTTTCGTCCATCGCGTCACTTTCCATTGAATTTATTAATTAAATTCCCCCCATTTGGATTATAACAAACAGTATATTTCGGTGAAAGCTTAAAAGCGTATAACCAGGAATGTCGTATAGCGATCCAGGGTACTTTATTTAATATGGAATAGTGTAGTGATGGATGTGAAATCAGTCTAAAAAAGTGGCTCGCGCCAATACATATTGTCAGTACATTGCCACATGCCTCTAATACTGCCTTTATTATATTACATTATATTACAATTTGTATCACGAACCGAATAAAAATTAGAGAAAGCTTGCATCGGCCTGTGGCAATTGATTGAATGATATCCTAGTTGTGCTCGTGTTGCAATTGAGTGTAGGAAAATGTCCACTGACACAGTTTAGAGAAGATGTGTATTCATATTGTAGCATCCACTTAACTAATCAACAATATTAATTATGAAACACCGTTAAATCATACTTTTTTTTTATCTCGACTACGTTCGTGTGTACAATTTCAAGTAAAAGTGGGTCAAAAATTTGAATTTAAAATACAATACTTATTCGGATGTACGCGTTGCAGTATTAAGTGTTAATATGAAGAAGAGTGACTTCCTTATTAGAGTTGTGTGTCATCACCATCAGCATCAGTGGTCAAATACCTGTGTTATATGCACACACATACAAATAATCATATTATTTAGGGTGAGGTTGTTTTCTGTTTCTAAAACCGTGGCACAGATGTTATAATATTCTCGCGAAACACTCACGCACACTTCTTATTTTTTATTTTTTTCCGATTGTAGCAGTTTTATTATATTTTGCACACCTAATCGCTTTGCATGTGTACTAATAAATCAATTAATCTGATGTGGAATATTTATGTATTTTATGGTTGTTCGATTTTCAAATAAATTTGCTCAATCAATTGTTTCAATCGCTGTCATTTTAAACTGTCAATTTGAAGACAGTTGCAACAATGGCAACACTGTGCACTTATACATTCACGATGTGCGATTTAAATTAATTAAATATATTGCATGTGTGTTATTAAAATGATTTTATTATAATAATATGTAGTGTAAGAATCATGTAAGAACAACATCCCCTGGTAAGCCACGTGCCCTCGGCGGCTGGCAGCTCAACACCTGCCCTTTGCTATTTCCTGCATCCTTAAACACACACACACACTACACCACAATAGTTCACCAATATCATAAGAGCCCTGCTTGTAGTCTGTAGGCCCAATAACAGACTACGTGACGTCATCTTGATAAGGAGTGATAAGAGGCGGCGTGTATAAACAGTGACTCACCTGGAGAATGATGTTTAGTTCACCAACAATTACACTGTTCTCAGAAGTGTTTCGCAACATATCCGCTTTATAAGCTCCATCCTGTCCTATTTATTAATGCTGTTGTTATTCACGCTGTACATTACTGGATGCTTCTCGAGGTAATTCTTGGGTTTACTATGTGTACGTCGCTGTAAACGCACACTGCAAAGACGGTAGTATAGTTGATTCGCTGTACTTTAGATCAGTTTTATATCGGTAAATTTCTTACCTGAGCCTTTAATAAAAATCAATCAACAGTACACCCAAATAACTCTACAACTGTCTTTACGTTGTATGTTTACTACACCCCAAGCCTAAGAAACCGTAACTTAACGCTGGGGTTTCCTATGAGTACGTCTCTATAAACGCACACTAAAAGCTGTAGTCGAGTTGCTTTTGGTCGGTTTTTTTATATCAAAACCTCGTCTAAGCATTAGCTTAAGTAATGGATTCCTAGGCATGCGTCACCGTAAACATACATCGTATATTTATTTATCGTATTCGATAGTAGAGTTACTTAGCTACACACGATCGGTTTTTTGCTAGTTAATGCCTCTTCTGAGCCTTGGCCTTCTGGGCCGAGGCACTAATTAACGAAAAACCTATCAAAAGTACAGCATAGCAACTCTATTACCGTCTTTACGGTGTATGTTTACGGCAACGTACGACAAGTAAACCATTACTTAAGGGCGTCGCGTCACAAGTAGTTTTTCACAATTTTATAAAATAATACTACTCAATAATGATAAATAATAAAATGGCAACACTGACTTAATCCAATAACGTAATAATACGTCGTAATACGTAAGATTTTTGGAGCCATGGCCCGCCGAAATGTTTATAGCAATAGTAGATAAAAATTAAAAAGCAGATTTAGACTTGTGTAAATAAATTCTCTTAAAATAATTGAACTCCAGTAGAAGACACCTTGTATAATAAGATTTGTTATGATTCTTTATATAATTTAATTTTAGTCAGTGCAGTAGTTTATAATAAATCATAGTGAGTTTGCTCCCCCAGCAATAAAAGCTAATTAGTGTTGATATCATAACAATTAAAGGAACGAACCAGATATGCCTGAATATTTGTCCATGCTGTTATCTAATCACCTGTCCGGGAAAGTACACCTTTATTGTGCCTTTATATTTGATGATTTCTAGAAGTAAAAGTGGGTTTCTATACAAAATATTAGTGACGCACGACGACCACCTCGAGGAAGTGTCTTATCACTTAAATATTATTTAATTTAAAAAAATGGAGTTGCATCGTTGTGAATATTTATTACAAGTAGACGCAATAAAGAGGACACAGAACTCGTCTGGGGCTTTAAAAAACACCCCCGCATACTTTATATTAAATATAGTGGAATACGACCTTACTTTGGAATACGATTACGTGCGAGTTCAACTGTTTATATTGTTATTATCATAGATATCGCATTGCATATAAAAAATTCGTGTAAACCGTGTATTATTGCACTGTTCTCTCCTATTCGATAAAGGCATAAGTGTGCCTCCCACACTCAACACATTTCTAGTGACCCCTGAGAGTGGCTGTGACAATAATATTTTAAACATGTTAAAGAAGTAGTGTTTGGTAAAAAGTGAGCCTAGATGTATTTGAGTGTATGTTTGAGTCCATATGACATGTAGTAACAATGCATTTACCCATTTTACTGTGAAATATAACTGAAGATATGAAGAGAGATGTTTACAGTATAATGTTTGCCAGGTAACTCATGTTTTTGGCCACTTGATCCACTTCAACTAACCACGCATTTAGCCACTCATGCGATATCTTATGTTTGTATCTATGGTTATTATATTCCATTCATTGTAAGATTGTTTAATGGCAACATTTTGTAAACGTCAAAATTGATTTTAAATATGGAATACTCGCTTCGTTCACATACATTTAATTCTAACATTACTCAATTGCAAAAAAAAACACTCATATAAATTAAGAACTATTTTACGATATATTCCACCTCTGCGTTAATAAATAATGCGTATTTTTGTACAAAATATTGCAATGACATTTGCATATAAATAAAATGGCGGAGACGAGACGTCGTTATGGTCTGGCTTAGGCAATTCAAGGGTTGTTTTATTCTGGTCTAGGAAAAACAAGGCCATAAAGATGTCGCCGGGGGAAAGAGTCAAATGTACATTCAGATATTTCTTATCACTCTTCTTTCTTTTACTGTATATTTCGGCCATAGCCATTGGGCATAACATGCCGTTATAATAAATATTAAATATCTTGGAAAGCAAGTCAACAATGCTTTTTGAATTTAGATAAAATTTATGGCTATCATGCTAGTGCGCTGTCATAACAGTGATATAAATAAATATCGCCCATTCAAAAGTATGTATGTATATGTGCAGTATTTATCACAAGTCAGGTGTGAATGACCTGGGGATGGTTCCTCGTTGTTAGTTGCAATAAGGGGTGGTGCAGGTTGTTGATAGCCAGGTGAGGCCACCCGTAGTGTCAGTGTGGAGTATCAGCACTTTTGTCACGGCTCCATTGTACTGATCACTCTGATGATCATCATGTTAGATCCTTGTTCTCCTCCAACCCTCTTCATTTGCAACACAATGCCCTGGCCCACCATGACAATCGTTGTCTGCAGCCGACCCTAACATTATTTTAAATCTTAACAATTACTACTTTTGTATTGATGATCTGCACTATTAAGCTGTATAGATTCTATAAAGGGTAATATACTTATGCGGGCCACACACGCTACGGTTGGGCTCCACAGGTCTGCGCGTCAAAAGCGTCGATTTTTTCGACTAATGAACTATAGAAGCGCCATGCAATATTACATCATACATTCGAATATGCCTGGTCACGAATGTACACGCAATAGAATTTGAAATAGCGAGGCGTTAGAAGCAGCGCCCCAAGCGGCTGACACATGAAAGTATTATTGGCATCTCTATATATATAAGCTCATAGGCACAGACAGTTTGAACATTTTAGTTATAACTGTGCAGGCAAACCGTAGCGTATGTGGCCCGCATTACCGAAAGGCATGACAGTCGATTGCGGTACGTTAATTCGTGTTTGTAGAGTAAATTTCAAACATAATCAAATATTAATATTAATGAACATAACAAATCTAAACACACACAGAGGCGAAATAACTTACCGCAAACGGCTGTGATTTGTATAGTCAAAATGGGTATGATGAAGTGATTTGACGTATTGGAACTCTGCAAGGATAACCTTTATTATATTATTTCAATTATCTTACATTTATATAAATTGTACAAAATATAAAGTTAAATATTCTATTTGAAACAAATCCCTGGTCCTTCAGTGTTTTTAATAAACCGTTAAAGTACTTATTGATGTAATCGAGTAAATAAAGATAATATAAATAGGGTTGTTCGCTCCCTTTTACACAATATCATATTTCATACATTAGAAAATCACGTTTTTTAATAACAGTGGATAATTGTATTTTACGTTGCCCAACATAATGATTATTGGATTAAATTCAGTTGTATGATAACTATGTGAAATGTTATGCAACATTTTGTAATATGTGAATCATACATACCATAGTTATAAACATAAGATGAGTGGCTAAATGCGTGTTTAGTTCAAGTGGATCAAGTGGCCAAAAACATGAGTTACCTGGCAAACATTATACTGTAAACATCTCTCTTCATATCTTCAGTTATATTTCACAGTAAAATGGGTAAATGCATTGTTACTACATGTCATATGGACTCAAATACATCTAGGCTCAGTGTTTACCGCTGACTACTTGTCACAGCCACTCTCAGGGGTCACTAAAAATGTATTGAGTGAGGGAGACACAATTATGCCTTTATCGAATATGAGAGAAGTGTGCAACAATACGGGTTTACACGAAATTGAAACGAATTATTTATATGCAATGCGATATCTAATGTTTGTATCTATGATACATACATACATACCTTGTTAGTTGGTATATATAGGATTATCAAGGATGATGATTGATTTGAGGTGTGTTTAAATAGTGTAATGTCGTTATAGAATGTGTAGTCCGAAAGTGGGTAATGATGGGAACCCGGTAATGATGTTTGTTATAGTTGAAATAGCAATGGCGGCAACACCAATGGCTATGGCGGCCATGTTGGGTGGTCGCGTGACCCCTTCAAGTTCCCACATGTCTCCCGACTAACAATACCTTCTCTAATAATTATTATCATCATTACCATTGCCCGGATGAGTGATTAGCACTCTGGCTCCATCACTCCGAAAGCCTTTATCGATCTTCATGCTTACTTCTTTCGGCATCGCCTGGAAAACTATATATTTTTTATGATTTACTATACATATTTCAGTTATCGATGAATTCCAACACGCAACGCGGCCAAATACCAAAACCAACTGATTACGAGGAAAATATCTCAAACATCAATATAATATACAACTTTGATTGCTGGCAACACTCAATTCATTACCGTACACACATTTAATATTCAAATATCGAATAAACTGTCATTTATTTTGACACTTGTTTGTGACGCTCGAATATTTTTCCAGAACATTGTCATTAGCTCTGTTTTGATAAAAAATCTTCGATATTGATATTTGCATTTAATATTATTATATAAAGGGTCGGTTTTTTAGACATTGAGCTACGTAACTCGAAAGTTAAACGCCAATGAGTACTGTATCACTATAATAAAAACCAATTTACTGCACAAAATTGAACCGATAACTCTCGAGTAACAAAGAAATCCAGAAGAGAAAAATGCTTTGGTTAATGAAGTAAATACCTAGAGTGTACTTTGTCATACTCTTTTATTTATATGAAGTTAGGAGAATTTTCTTTGTATGTAATTTACAAATTTGATTTTTATTCATGTCACCCATTGAGTAATAAATTTATTTTTACTGTATAATGGGGTGAATGGGGACACATTTTAATAAATAAAATCAACCGAAGCCATATTTATGTCCTAAATGCATTAATGTTAATTTGAGGATTTCTGTTTTATATGCTGGGCTTATTTGAAAATATTTACACATGTCTGGAGTCTTTACTCTTTACTAGTTTCATACATTTAGTATGGAGGTGTTCGCGATGCCTTGTAAAATGTATGAGCATTACTATGTAGAGTAAGTGTTAACCTTTAGACATGCTCAAGTCCCAATTTTTCATAGCACAAATCCATAATATGTCGTTTAACGTCCTTTCTGAAATACATCACTATTTTTTAGTTTTACAATTTCTTTATTAAATATAATATACAATAATTACAATGATACAATACATAATAAGAATTAAATTAAGCCTACAGACGTGGTATTTTTACTTATTTTAACATGAGGATAATTAAAATAATCATTATAATATATGGGAAAAAATTATAAAAACCCATTTGTGACAAATTTTATGACTGAAAATTAAATATATAAAATAAAACAAAACAAAACAGACATACATAAATAATTACAATGTGAGATGTTTAAAAAATTAAAATATGTATACCTATTAGTTTTATGAGCTCAAACACTTCATGGGCGTTTTTTCGGAATGATAATTAATATTATCTACATTACGTATTAGTTGATTAGATGAGAATTCAGTAATTTTCTTGAAATGCCTTTTACTCAAATCTGTGACAACTGATTCTATACTTTGCAGTTTAACCGTCTACTGGATACTACAAAAAAAACTCTTATGTAGGTATTCTTGGCCTGGCGCAACCACTCTACATTTCTGTCAATAAAAATAATAAAAATTAGGTATTTATTTATTTTTTTAATTGCAGGATGAAATTGCATATCAATGTTTTAAATTATTTTGTTTGGTTGCAAAAAGCCCATAAATCCATTTGACGGTTAATGGAGTGTTGGACATTTTAAAGATATGTTCCAGGAGCCAAGTTTAATATTATTTTGTGGCACTTGTTTTAAATGATATGGCACTATTATGCATCAAATCATCATCATCATCATAAGACTCCAGTTCAGTGATGAACCAAGGCTTCCCGCACCAGCATCTTCCACTTATTTCTATTGGAGGCCGCGCTCCTCCAGTTATTAATTCCTAAACTCCTAACTACCTTATAAAATTCGTCCGCCCACCTTAGCCTAGGTCTACCCTGCCTTCTCTCCTTAGCCTAGGTCTACCCTGCCTTCTCTATATATTATGCATCAAATAAATGAATTAATAGCTTGAATTGTTCAATAAATTATATTATATATGTGAATGTGTGTAGACATAGTGGAATGTTTGGTTTGCGATGTCCCCTCAGATATGGTGGACGGGCGCCTCACCGCATTTGACTTTTCGATTAGCTTTACTGATCACCCCAAGATAAAGCCTCAGTCACAGTCACACCTCACCTCAGTTAGTCGAGCCTAATTCGTCAGCGACCAGAATCGATCACGCTAATTTAATGTAAAATATTTTCAACCCACTATAGAACAGCGGGTTTGGGTACAAGTTCACGAGGCGCCTTTAGTTAAATACAATAGTTATTTCGACGCATTGTTTTAGTGGATCGTTGCGGTGTATTGTCGGCAGCTACTTTGTGTCGGCGATGCGGTGACAGTGATCAATCAGGTGATCCTGGTGAGATCATGGGAACACCTTCAAGGCGCCATTTATCACCAATAACCAACACCGTGACCTTCTTCATACTATCACTAATTAACAATCCAAATCAGAGTGGCTTCATAAAGGTCCATTCATATCCACCAGTCACGCAATTATTTTTACATGCAGTTTGTTGTATTCATATTATACAAGGGGCACCAAAGAGTTTCGTGTGTCAGCCGCTTGGGGCGCTGCTTCTACCGCTCACTTGCCGATCTTTTAAATAACATTACACTGTATTTGACTTAATATGGTCATTAAAAGTTGCTCGATATATAAGAAAAAATAATATGTCACTATGAATAATTTACATGTTCATTTGAAAGAAAAATCTCGAACATGTCGGATGTTAGGGACTACAATCTTCAAATGTGTGAGTGTATATATATATGATTTAGAATATGTACATGTATTAGTGAGCGGGCATATTCGAATGTACGACATAATATTGCATGGCGTTTCTATAGATAAAAGTTCATTGGGTTAAAGGTATTCGCATACATTTTTTACACTAGGCCACAATCATACTTTCTTTTATTTAACTGTATTTTATCTTATATGTTATCTCCAGACTTAGTCCAAGTAGCTTTTTTGACGTATTCGAACTCTGCAGCTATTTCCTTTATAATATTGCTTTATTATTCAATTATTGTTTTAGTTTATTATATTTCCGGAATGTTTATGTATGATTTTATGTAATTTCTACATTTTTTAACTTGAGGATTATGCGTTGTTGGTTAATATTTCTTGTGATACACAAACAAAACCCGTCTTTAAATCAAAAGCTACAATGATTTTTTGCAGTTATTTTGGGATTAGGGTTATATGTGTATTTCGATAGGTTATTAACAGACCTAGTCCAAGTGGGTGTAATGTAGTGCTTTGACGTATTCGAGCTCTGCAACGATTTTCTTTATAATTTTATGTTAATAGAGAGAGTTATTTCTGATATTTACACAAATCATTATAGGAAATACATCTACACTTATCAATTATTATATTCATTCAATTATAAAGTTAAATGCGAATTTCATATATAGTAATTTTATTACGATTGTGAACAATTAAAATCTTGTTTTTTCACCTTCTTGGCCAAGCTTATAGTATGAATTAGGCTTTACCTGTTTGTTACAGTACGCATCTGTTAGGTATGAACGGGCCTTTATTCGTTTTCATATAAATCGACTGATATAAATCACCTTAGTCATAAAAAACTTAAAGCTGAAAACAAAGAGCTGAATACAATTGCTTTTCACAATAATAATTAAGTATTATAAAAAGTCTACAATATTTCGCGCAGTTATAAATATTTGATACAATTTTATTTTATTACATACATACTTTTTACTACTCTTTGTTTCATAAATTTGTAGAGCTTAGTTAGCAAGTTTACCTGCGGCCGTGATTGTTCACACCCCAAAACTATAATATTTATAATAATTGTTTTTGTTTTCCTTTATAGTAATTAAGTTCGCATCTGCGCTTGTTTAATGTTATAAATAAATATAAAAATCAAGATGATGGACCAAGCAGACGAGTCTGAGTGTCTGTCATATTCGTCTGCTTGGTCCATCATCTTGTTATTAAAACTTCCAGTTGAATGGCCTGCTAATATATCGGTGGTATCGTCTACAAGCATAAGAAATAAAGATTATATGAGGCGTTCAGTTCCATAACCACGAATACGACATAGAATTGTTTTATTGGAAAATTAAATTATTAAGGCACGAAAATATTTCACCATGTTGAATATGCTCACAATTTTAAAACTTTTTTTAAATAAATTTTTAAATTAACCTATTGCAATTATTATGATCTTAGAGACGATCGATTTATTATTCCCGACACAATAACCGATCGAATTAATTTTATTTATACAATTAGAAATTAATATAGTGTTTATAGACTACACTATTGCCCTGGAAATGTGTATATTTTCAACCTAATTCGTATGATTTTGATGAATGTTGTCACAGAAGAGAACCGTGAGAAAAGTTTTTTTGAATTTATTATGAGATCAATTAGAGACGAGATAAGGTACAAGTTCATAATGGGTGGTTCATTCATGTCCTCAAATATATAAACTTGTGAGGATAATAAAATTAAAAGAAACATTAGGTTGGGCAGGATAAGAATAAGGACGACAATCGTGTGAACAGATAAAACAAAACAGGCTATGGTATTTATACATATAATATAAAGCAGCCTTATTTATTTATGTGATTGTTAATTTGGCTTTATCTAAATGGCGGTGCTTGTAATAATAATGTAAAGTAAAGGGTGTTGGGATGAAATGAGATGTGTTGGCTGAGTGGGTGAGTGTGGGAAAAAGGGCCAGGTTCGGTGTTCGACTTGCTGCAACATCTCCATCACCACAAAAAGAACATCACCAAATCAGAAACATGGTTGCCAACTATAGTTTTTACATAAAAAACAATAATTTCAAGTAGTAAAATGGTGATTTAATATGAATTGTTATTATTCTATAAAATAAGAGAATGTTTTCTACACTACGGCGCAACAATAACCACATAATATCGGAAAAGGGAATTCATATCTTTGATTAAAAAATTGAAAAAGCACATATATCGTGCTGTTTTTTCCAATTATTATGAAGGAAAGGTAATTGTTATATTTTAAAATAATTATATGGTAACCAGGGTAGTTTTAATTGAAATTTTCAATTTGTTAATGTTTTTTTTTAATATTCTGCTTGGTTTTTTAATTTTGACGTTTATATTTTGATTTTTGCTTGAAAGTGATGTGGAATTATTATACATTATCAAATTAAATACATCTAAAAATATTTTGAATTTCTTTAATATTTTCAATCGATATTTTTTTTAGATTTGTGTAAATGTTTTTAATACGATTTGTTTCAAAATATTTATATGAAATATTATTCTTCCATCTGGTAACACCGATGGTTGAGGGATCCACACAGCCATACAGACAGACATACAACATACACACACGTTCAATTATATCTATAATATTTTTGGTGTTTTACACATCGCTTAATATGTGTACATTAATCTAGAACATATTGTTTATTAAACAAACTTTTCAATATCATTCTCAAAACTCAAAAAACAATCAAATTAAATACCATTGTAACCATAATAATTGAGGGAATGGGTGAAATAAGGGCGTTTACTAAAAATTTACAATTTCGAGATTGTCAATTTTAATCTTTTATATTTTGATGAAGTTTTAATAATCTTTGATAACAATGGTGATATTTTTGAACGAATATTAAAAAAAGCGCATGCATCATTTAGTGCTAATTACGCCCAAAGGCGGCAGTTCTAACATTTCCTTTTGCTGAATTACGCCCATGGGCTGCCATACAAAAATGTTCACAATAAAAAGGTGCGTTGCAATAGAAGCTACTCGATTCCACCGATATATCAGCAGGCCATACAACTGGATTTACAATTATCAAGATGGTGGACCAAGTAGACGAGTCTGAGTGAGACAACACTAATTGTTTGAGTGAGCTAGATGTCAGTTCATGTAATTTCTCTTGATTAAAATGTTGCATCAGTTAAATCGTAACCGCCGATAAGAATACCACACAACTGTATGTATAAATATCAATATGGTGGACCAAGCAGACGAGTTTCATTGTGACAATTGGTGTAGCCTCTGTCAAACTCATTTTCGTGGTCCGTTATTCCGATATTTATCATCCATTTGTCTGGCCCTCTTATCGGCGGTGTCTGTTAAACTCATCTGCTTGGTCCACCATCTTGATATTTATACATCCAGTTGTAAGGCCTGTTAGTATATAGTTGGATAAATATGTTTAAGTGTAGCAACCCTGCGAGTTACATTGTCAGAATGAATTTGGATTTGGTAGGGAAGCATATTAATAGGTGTGACAAAGATGTGAACCCACGCCACCCTTTTACATGCATTATTTTATCATCATTACAACTATCGATTCCCACACTCACTTATCATTCACAGATTAAATGCATTATTGATTACGAGCCCACACACAAGTTATTTTAGCAAGAAATACTGTAATGTAATAAGGAAGAGCTAGTTTATTTGGCAAACAGCACGTCTTTGCACATTCCTGCAGGACTTTGCGGCTACCTCAAAGTAAACCACAGCCATCCTCAACCTTTTCATACATTATTATCCGTTCCTTGGAAGCAAATCAAGGGTATTTTCATGTAATAAATACAGTGTAGATTGTTTAATAAGCATAAATTTGACAGTTCATACATTATTGATCCGCGACCAACTTCATGTCGATGTGTCAATTCTCTTGTACTTTTTCAACAACAATTATTGTATTGTATCATTACCAAAGCGCCTGAAAGTATATAAACCCCCTCCCACACTAATATTGAAAAAATATTTATAACATAAAAATTACAAACAGTTGGCGGTCAAAAAAGAAAAACATGTATTGAACTGAAATATCCGTTTCTAGTAAATATTCAGTATTATGATATATTCACTTAATTTGGAAGGAGAGTCCACTCCTAATAAATATTATGTCTTTTTTATTTATATGAATCCGTCCCGTATCCGCATAGAGTAAAATAAAGTGATATAAAGACAGCTTCTTTAGGGGTGCAGTTATTGGATATTGCAATTCAATTTTGAGATAAAAATGGCTGGCAAGCCTGAATTCAGTGTGTGACATTAATCAATTAAAATTGAGGATATTCGTCACATTTATTTAAAATAAAAATTAAAAAAGATGGGGGCAAATTTAGTTTTTGCACTGGGCGAAAGAAAAAGGGGATGATAAATATTAAGATGGCGGACCAAGAAGATGAGTTTCACACTAATTGTCTCATCTGCTTGGTCCGCCATCTTGATATTTATACATTTAATTTTCCGGAATTAGTAATGCACTCGCCTCGCTTTTCTTCATATGAGACATTTGGTCGTATATAAACAAATTATTTCAATTTTACTCAAATTTCCTGGATTTTAAGATGAATACTGATATAACTAAATAGATAATCGACAGTAAAATTCGATATAAATGAAGTATCCCCAATGAACTTTTATCTGTAGAAGCGCCATGTAATATTGCATCATATATTCGAACGTGGCCGGTCACTAATACATGTACACGCATTAGAATTTGAATAAGCGAGGCGGTAGAAACACACACACACACGAAACATTTGGTGCCTGTTTGTATGCCTGGTCTCATCTCTGTTTGCTATAGTTTTGACATCTTTACAAGTATTATTGGCATCACTCATGATAAATATCAAGATGGCAGACCAAGCCGACAAGTTTGAAAGATACCATAACGATCTGAGTATAGCAACACTGCAATTGTATCTAGCAAAGTTGAATTATCTTCTGAAAATCGTACAAATAAATGTTATACATTTATGTAAGGTGTCCTTTCGGTAACTCACCGTTAGTTAAATAGTAAACCGTGGTTATTTGTGCACAAACCCCTGGTTATTTATCCCTGTTTAGAAGGTGGTGTGACACTAGGCCTCCCGCGATGTTATTCCTATCAAATTATACAAACACCATTCAATATCGAATATTCCTGGAAGAGATGCATATCCCAAAACAACATCGTAACGGGAATTATTACTAAACGGCAGTAATTATAATTATGATCAATGCGATGGCTGACAAAGCTACATATTCGTATTATTGTGTATAGTAAGCAATGCAGCAAAATGGAGCGGTCCCTTTAATAATACAAATAGTACAAAGATTAGCCACCAAAGTGGATAAACTGTTCGACCCAAACATATTTTAACTTGCATTTACTTGCGGCCGCCATTCATGACCATCTTTCTTAGAATTATTCTATGTAATGTATCATGTGTCAACAAACTGCAATACAGTGCCTCGGTGATAAACCGCTTTATGTCACAATTTTACGCATTATATGTACGATTACACAATAAAATCATTGGGTTTGAACGAAGCTGAAATTAATCAACATTCCCAGGATTCCCAGGCATACATCACCGTAAATACAATAGTAGAATTACTTAGCCACACTTATGCATTAAACTAACCAAAAGCATAGATAATCAACTCTACTACCGTTTTTAGTGTGTACCTTTTTGCCGACGTACGCCTAGGAAACCCAAGCGTTTCTCTGATTAATAACCATAAACGATAGAGTTGTTACTGCCGTAAATAGTTTAATGACTGAAATATATTATTATATATTAGAATATATGTCTCAAACGACCCTGATTGGTCACACCGCGAAAGTATAAGCGTCATTCGCGATAAAGTGAACAGGTAAAATGATGGATTTCCATATTCCACTGGCACACGTCACCGTAAATACGATAGTATAGTTACTTAGCTGCACTTCGGTTTTTATTGGTTAATCCCTCGTCTGAGCCTCGGGCGAGCCACTAATTAAAAAATACCCATCAAAAGTACAACAAAGCAACTCTATTACCGTTTTTTCGGTGTACGTTTACGGCGACGCACGCCTAGGAATCCCAAGCTTAACCGACACACGCGTTTTTTTTTCAACATTCACCACAAGATTTAATCACTAGTCGCTTATTTAATTTTACATAAAATATATTAATAATATAGCCAGATAGCTGCTTATTAAGTTTGTCATAATTTAAGGTAGTTATTTATACATTTACAGTCCGTTATGCGCATTTTAAATATAGATTCATACTAATTAAAGCTAAATAAATAAAATGTAATATACCGCAAACGGCTGTGATTGGTGATCTGCAATTTAATAAACATAAAAATAATACAATGTTTCTATTAAAATGTCTATTCATATATTATTATTGTGAAATCAGGTGAGCCAATCATAGATTTTAGAGAAGTGTATTAGAGCGAAATAATCATTCATTTTTTCAGAAATATTTCGCTTTAATACACTTTATTATTAAAATATTTAAAATGTCTATATTTTTTATTGATTAATATGCATTTCTATAGAGAATGAGGGTAAATGTAAATGCAGTGCTTTTCATTAGAGTAGGAAAATTAAATAGATTTAAAAGTTTAAGCCACCATGAACTTGTTAACATAAATACATTGGAAAAGAGCCCATTTATCCCTATTTGCTATTTACTTATAGAATATTACAAATTTCGCTAGTGAGCTAATGATAATTATAATATTGTGACGATTTTCTCTTTACAGAGGTTATTTTGATCTGATTGATTATGTATGAATATTTATTATCAGTCAAAAAATGGAGTGAGGCTCATTTACCCCCATTTGCTATTCTATGTATATCTCAATTTATATGTAGCTATAAAATATTAGATAATTCTCTGGTGGGTTAATGATAATATTATAACTCTTTAACGGAGTTGATTCGATTTAATCTATATTGACTATAGTATGAATATTTATTATCAGTAAAAATGCAGTGAGGCCCATTTACCCCTATTTGCTATTATTTAACCTTGCTTATAAAATATTACAAGCTAATGATAATACTGTGACGGTTTTCTCTTTATAGAGGTTGTTTTGATCTGATTCTGATCAGTAAAAAAAATGCAGTGATTCCCATTTACCCCCATTTTCTATTTTGTCCCTAACCTAATACACTTGTTTTGTTTATCCACGTGGGCTAGTGATAATTATAATACTGTAGTCTTATCGTAGTCGGTTCGGTCTGATGCGGCATTCATCATAATATGGATGTCTGTTATATGTGTATAGTGTGATGGTATTACTGAAGACAATGCGCATGTTCTGATGATATTCTAAGAAGGGCCTGAAGGCTAGATGTATGGGCGCCCTGTTCCAGGTAGTCTAAATCCTCGGCATCAGCTCCAAGGCACGCTTCTCCTGCTCCTCATTGTCCACGCACGTACTCCAACCAGGATCTGCCAATCTCCATCACATTCTTCTTATCACACAATCTACCGGCACTAATTTCACACACACACAAATACACTCTCTTCCCTTCTAAATGACATTTCTTCTATTCATCCAACTGCATTGTTCCCACAAACATTAATCATCGAAACTACTGTAAAATGACTACAAAAACCTATCTAACATAATAAAAATGATTAATATAATGTATTTGACATTTGACACATCGACGTGAAGTTGGCCGCGGATCAATAATCAATGAACTGTCAAAATAATTATGCTTATTAAATCAAGAAATACAATTAGATCTTCACAATTATATTATTTTAAGATTCATTTAACCAGCGTAATAAGCTCGGGGGATAAGACGCGTGGCTACAAATAATTTGATCATGGGTTCAAATCCCGCTCTAGTTAAAGTATATAATTGATCGGTTATTAAGGATAATATTAATAAAATCCCGAACAATCGTCTTGACCCAGGTTTACTCTGATTTCCTGTATTGTAAGGTAAATACTGATTATTAAGTCGGTGACCTGTGTAACTAGTAATAGTTAAGATCATCGACAGACAATTAATTAATGCGTTGTTGTGATTAAAAAAACTTCTTATTAGTCTAAAATATTCTATTGAAAGGTTGGATTTTATATGAAAAACGTTCAATTTTAAATGAAATATTTAACACTTTCCTCCAGGACTAAACGATTTTGTGTATTTGATTTACAATCTTAACCTTATTATTATCACAATCTAGAAAGAGAAGGGCTGACTCGCCTTAATTTGCGTTTTGATTTATAAAGAAAAGTGATTTTTACTGTTACCAGAATGCCAGACAACTGGATGTGTAAATATCAAGATGATGGACCAAGCAGATGAGACAATTAGTGTTGCCTCTGTCTGACTCATCTGCTTGGTCCTGCCATCTTAATAATTATTTCGTTTGAAATCTTGGTAATACTTATTATATACGGTTTACTTTATCAATCAAACAGCAAACTTTAAACATGTGATTGGTCTACTATTTTTATAATTTATCGATTTAACACATTTATTTCAGTGGTAAGACAAAAAAACAGCTTTTCGGCAATTATCGTAACGGTAGAATATATTCAATGTAGTTTTGTTAGAGGCTGCGCTTTTCGGTGTTCTTGATTATGAATTCAGGCATTTAACTAATGGGTATCGATGAGATTGTTAATTGGAGGATAAACAAGAATACCAAGAAGCTTTTGGCAAAAGCGTGTTGTTTCTCAGGATTATTTAATACAGTATCCAACACTTATCTAATCTCAAACATAAAGAGATAAAAAGGGTCATCGCTAACGAGCTCAGAGAAGAAATATATTCGATTGGAATCTAATAAAAATTGCACAGCCCTGATTGACCACACATTATAATATTTCACGGGTCGATAAGGTGTGTTATTGGGTTCGATTCTCGGAAGTTATGCACTAATTCAAGATTAGATTAGAATATTTCCGATGCTGACTCAACCAACAGGTAATCTCTAAATTCGATGGCATATTAATTATACAAATATGTATATCTCCTTGTAGATATGTTTATATGTTAATAGCCCGTCCAATTCTTATAATTTATGCTAAGATAATATAATTTCTAAAAGTGTATTTGGTAATAAAGACTGACCTACCGCAGCGGGTTGATTCTGAAAAGCAAATACGGCATCGGGACTAATAATTAGAGGGCGGTCGTCATCTTTGATCTCTCCTCGTCATATTCTATTAAATATAACTTATATATTTATATTTTTAAATAACACTAGCAGGAGAACTACTCTGTGTTTCTTATGTTCGTAGAGGAAAAATCACGCTTTAGAATGCTTAAAACTGAATTAACTTACAGAGTGATGAGCGCCGATTGCGGTATGTTTGTAGAGTAACTGTCAAACGTATGAAATTACCTCACATTTGACTGTATTAAATATAAAATCTAGATACGCGCAGATCAACGGCTGTGATTAGTGATTAATTATAATTTTTCTAAGTTACGGCAATCTCCTCCGAAATGCTGAGCAAGAGTTTATTTAGTTTTTTTCATCGTCTTTAGATTATTTTAAGCTTAAATCATTATTTAACTGACAAGTGCTGCATCATTCATCACTACGACTTGGGATCCCCCGTAATGCTCTAGTGGTAATGCAGTATGATATAATAATAGTATTTGTTAAGCATTAACTTCAGTTACACACATAACCTAACTAACTTATCCGAAATTTTTTTAGACACAACATCGTGTTAATTAATTGTCTGTCGGTGATCTTAACTATTACTAGTTACACAGGTCACCGACTTAATAATCAGTATTTACATTAGAATTCAGGAAATCAGAGTAAACATGAATCAAGACGACCGATAGGGGTTTTATTAATATTATTCCACATCTCGTAGTGAGTCGTAATAACTGTCAGTTGTCAATCAGTTTTTTTTACTTGAGCGGGATTTGAACCCATGACCACAGTATTTGTAACCATGCGCTTTATCCCCTGAATTAATACGCTAAGATTAGACAAAAATACAATTGATAACTATTATCCTGTCGCCGCATCATAAAATATGTTTTTGAAAACATGGCAACACTATGTCCTGTTTGTTCTATATTTGAAAATTATTCTCTTCTCACGCGTTACTCATATACAAATAACACTGGGTCTAGTTATAACTTTGAGTCGGCGTTTCGGCTTTTGTAATAATTTATAGTGGTTTGGGGATTGCGATGATCTGACAAATAGTGAAACATTTATATTGCGGGTGGCATGGCATTGCGGTTTAGTCCCATAACACTTAATGTCTTCTTTGTAATATCGTAAACTAGACACCATTATATTGTTGATTGGCATGTCGGCCCTGGTTACGCCCTCAGCGGCCTTTCTTTGCCAAATCAATCAGCATTTACTAATCAGCATTTAGTAATTATTAAAACAGTTACCGTGTGATATAATACAACATAATATACATCCAAAAAGAGCGGATAAAGCTATAGTGTGTTCCGAGAAACAGTGGCGGCTATTTCCGTTGTCTTGGTACCACTTCGAATACCAAATTATGTTAAATCCACTCTTTAATGTGGAAAACTCCTGTAATGATGTCATACGAAGACGCATTATGACTCAACCAAATAGACTTCCTTTAGATTATTCCCACATCCTCGTATTATTATAATGACAGACACTCCCTTTGACACAATTGGCCATTCTTATCACGTCCTTCTTGGCGCTCGTTAAAATCAGCGGACTCTTTCAAATATAAAACACTGTAACGGTGATTGTCGTATCTAATTTATTATTTAAAAAAAACTTTCTTAAACAATAACCAGTTGCAGTATTTTATTATAAGGGAACGCACACACGTTCAGTTTTGACAGTTTAACTGAACGTGTGTGGTGTACATTACAATGGCACCATTTTTTTAATATTATGCGCGATGAGCCGGTACTATCGATATAGAATGCCAGACAACTGGATGTATCATCAAGATGGCGGACCAAGCAGAAGAGTTTGACTGACCCAACACTTTTGTTCACACATGGCGAAATGTCAGTTAATTTAAATCATTACTGTTCTTTAAACACAAATCAACTTGATTGTAGTTTGACTCATAAACTTGGTCCGCCATCTTGATATTTGTACAACCAGTTATTTAGCGTTCTGTGTATATCGATGATGGTTTTAACACAAAAATCGATGTAGACAGTAAAATGTCTAAAATCTTATTGATTTATAATAAAAAATAAATGGGGGTAAGTGGGCCTCGCTGCATTTGTTGAAGAGTATGATTTATGCACATGAAATATATAAATTTACCCCCATTTGCTATTCTATATCTAACCTTATACTTTAGGACCATTCAATAAAATCATTGTATTTTTTATCAAAGGTTAAATGAAAGCTAAACTTGTGTATTTACACCATAATTTATTACAATAAAGAAACACTAATATTTGTATAAAACCAGAGATGTGTCAAAATCACTTTGAATTGTTACATATAAAAGGCTATAATGTATGTATCCGTTTTACTGTGTATCTGTATTGCGAGCTTTCTTATCTCACAATACAGACACACAGTAAGATGTATACATACACTATGGCCTTTTATATGTAGTAATTCAAAGTGATTTGGTTCGTACTTTAACGCCCAATAAGAGAGCTCACAATACAGATACACCGTAATATAAGCGATATAATGACAATACAATATAATATTCGTTTGACCTTGTGACATCACTATAATCATGATCATAAGGAGCATAGTTATGATAGTGGGATATGGTGCACCTTGAGCAAGGACGCCGCCATGGCCATATTTGGCCAGTGATATCCCATTCATAAAGCACCAGCTCCGGATGTCTGCCACCATTCATTATATGTTAATGTTTCATATTTATTATTATTTATACAGAAGGCTGTGAAACTGACCGGTGTCGTGTTGGTTGATGGCCCACGGCAAAGCACTGAGGGTGTCTCGCTTCATTTGACAGGGGTCATAATCCTCTACTTATCACCATTTACCACTCTTCGACATCATTATATCTTTCTAAATTATAGCATCAGACAAACCACCTACATTCATGTACAAAAATATATTTAAAAATATTGCACTTTGTAAGGCAAAAATCAAACTATAGATATGTGCACGGTGGTACTGCTCTTTTATATATTTCAATATATAAAAAACCCCTTCTTTATTATTTTCCCACATACTCCACCACCGAATAACATACACACAAACCCCTTAGTCTTTTATTTATATTAATAAAATTCTAATGGGTTTGTGTGTATTTTATTCGGATGGATAATGTGGAGTATATGGGAAAATAGTAAAGAAGTATGGATCTATTTGTAACTAAATTAAAAAACTAGTTAAATGTGTAATCACTATAGTACAAACCACAAAAAAACATAACTATCGAGTTAGGTAGCTCACTGTATTTTTTTTATTCCAAAGCTACATTATACGAACCAAACCACTTAGTGACCATAGTGTATGTATACGTTTTTACTGTGCGTTTGTATTGTGAGCTCTTTTATAATTCTCCAATAAGAACGAATACATACACTTTATATGTAGCAATTCAAAGTGATTTGGTTTGTACTCTAATACAACAATATTCGTTTGAATTTGGCACATCGCTGGTTGTGTATAAATATTAGTGTTTCTTTATTGTACATAATATGATTTTATTAAATCTTCTTTAAGTATAAGGTTACGTATCGAATAAATGGACTCCACAGTCCCCCATTTCTATTTTGCACTAATTTCATTTTCATTAATTTCCTCGTTGTCCAAAAATGCAGCTAGGCCCACTTACCATTACTTATTGTTTATTATAACTCAATAAGAAATTTAGACATTTTAACTGTATATATATGCATTTTTGTGTTAATCCAGTACTACCGATACAAATTGACATGTGTCAGTTGCAGAGAAAGGTGGAGGGGGAAGCGTGGGAGGGGGGAAGGCAAGTGGCCAGTGAAAACCCCGCCGGCTACTATTACTATGATTTTTAAGTGATTAATGTGTGTATTGTTTATTTTTTCAGTGTGGTGAAAATATCTGCAATGGTGAGATGTGCGTTGTGGCGTGGAGAGCTGGTGCTGGAGCTGGTTGGCATCCAGCATGCTTCAGGTGTGCTGTCTGCAGGGAACTCCTCGTGGACCTGGTCTACTTCTGGAGAGCTGGAAGACTGTACTGTGGAAGACATCATGCGGAGACCCTGAAGCCTAGATGTAGTGCCTGTGATGAGGTGTGTATTGTACTACTGCAATGATACTACTTAATATTTAGAACATGCACTACTTTGTTGAGGTCAAGGCAAATAAGCCACACCCAACTACTGCATGCACCAAAAATAAGACACATTACTTCATTTCATTAAACCACCACTGAAGGCTTTGCTTATCTTGCTCTAATTACTATAGCAAACATCAATACATTCCTGCAATTCCATGGTTTATTAACACACAAATGTATGATATAAATTATTAAATATATTGCCTTTGACATTATACCCAGCTTGGGTTACAATTAATTAATATCATTAACAAGAAAACTGCAGATTTATCAGCTCGATTCAAGATTTCGATGGGTATTTAACACGAAAATATGAGGCGTTTAGAATCAAATCGAGTAAAACCAGAAGGACAAAATAAATGAACTTATAAGTCCAAACAAATTGATTTGATCGGTTATTACGACTGAAAGATTAGGAATAAAATTAATAAAAACACAATATTGATCCAGATTTACTCTGATTTGCTGTATTGTAAGGTAAATACTGATTATTAAGTCGATGACCTGGGTAACTAGTAATAGTTAAGATCACCGACAGACAATTAATTAACACGTTGTCGTGTATAAAAAACAAAATTTCGGAAAAACCTTCTCAAAAAGCCACTCGGGTCGTAAATAAATAATAAATATTAAACGGATTTTAAATAAATACGTTTTAAAATTATTAAATAATTTAACAAAAATTCAACCTAACCTAACATATTAAATTATTAACATCTTAAACCTAAGTTTCATAGCGTCTCGTACTTTAATATGCGGGTTTTTCACTTACACAATCAAAATATGCATTTACATATGCATGTAAATTATATTTTGTTGGTGCTTTTTTGTGTTAATAACCCGTTGAATTCAGATCTCTAGTTTAAACAAAATTTTACTAAATCTAATAAAATGTACATAAAGCTCATTCGAGTTCTAAAACTACACCAATCAATTATTAATTTATTATTCAATGACGTCGGATTCAGATTCCGTTATCGATTACTGTCCAAAGTGATTATGATTAAGATCAATTCGCTGAAACCTGAAAAATATCCGTACAGTAATTGAGACCGTTAGTAGTGAAAGTCACTTGTGGCGTGGGATTCGAACCCGGTACAGCTTCAATACAATGCCTTCGTTCACCTAACGTTTCTGTCTGATCCGACTGATATCGATATTAATGAATTGTTCCAAAAAATATAATTATTAGATCATATTCTAGCAGAAATGGCAACACCAATAGTTAATTAGTCAAACGCCGGCATTTATAGTGATTAAAACATATTTACACCTTATTTAATGAACTTACATTCAACAATTAGATATTAAAAATATAAATAACTATTTCAAGTGGGTGTAATGAAGTGCTTTGACTTATTCGAGCTCTGCAACGATCTACTATTTTAGATCAACTCTCTTAACGAATATATTTAGAATATTTATCGTAATAATAAGAGAATTTTTTTTTTTATTATTTGTTAAAAATTAAAAATATTAATAATGCTTTTGGAATCGAGTTGGAATCATCAATTAATTCACATAATGAACTTTTCTTTTTAAAATATTATTATGTCTCATTATAAGTTATTATAATAATTGTAATTACTTTATGGCGATTTATCGGAGGAATAAGTGAAAAAATATATTAGATATTAAAAAAATATATATTAATAATTTAAAATATTAATAGTGCTTTAGGAATCGACTTTGGGTTATCATTTTGGAATCAGCTGTTTCTGTGAAGTGCTCAGTAGTGACTGTCGCGTGTATTTGCTAAATAAATAATTGATATTTTAAATTAAAATATATTTCATATTTTTCGCTTATATTTGCGACACCTACCACCCCCTAAAATATTATATTCATGGGACAAAATTCAAATAGAAAAAGCAATATAATAAAAATGTAAGCTGCACAGTAGTCTAGAATTAAAAACCTGTTTTTCACCGTCTTGGTTTGACGAGGTTTAGTTATAATATAAAACATTAAAAACCGTATTGGTGTAGATGAGCTGCATAACTGAATAAGCTAATCAAAAGCCAATAGATGTGTATTGAGATAACTCAACACACTACACTGACCACCATTGCACTTCATTTATCAAAATATTATCTTTATACTTGCAGATTATCCTGGCAGACGAGTGTACCGAAGCAGAAGGCAGAGCGTGGCATATGAAGCACTTTGCCTGTATGGAGTGCGACAAACAATTAGGAGGACAACGATATATTATGAGGGAACAGAGGCCATACTGTCTCACGTGTTTCGACGCCATGTTTGCTGAATACTGTGACTCGTGCGGAGAACCAATCGGCGTGGACCAAGGACAGATGTCACACGAAGGACAGCACTGGCATGCTTCTGAGATGTGTTTCTGTTGCCACACATGCAGGACATCGCTACTTGGACGCCCATTTTTACCCAGGAAGGGTGCAATTTACTGCTCCATAGCCTGCTCTAAAGGAGAACCACCGACTCCATCAGATAGTTCGGGTCCAAGAGCGAGACCTCCTCGACCCCCAAGAACCAGGCCTCCACCCTCACCACCTGGCTCTCCCACTTTGAATATACTTTCATCACCTGTCCACCGATCACTAAAAAGCCCTACGCAAATGAGATCTCCCAAAATGGGCCGCCGAGCATTGCAGAGATCTCCCCGCCCCAGCATATGTGCCTCTCCCATGAATAGCACTACGCCTCCTCCCCTGGAGACATTAGGATCTGTAAAAGCCGAACTAGTTTACACACAAAGTGAAGAACAAGCTCCTTGCAGTACCACATACGAAGAATCCATGCCGAATAGTGATCCTACAGACACTCCTCCTGGAAGTCCTCCCCCTTCGCCCACACCGACGCCGGTTCCTAGCACTAGTAGTTATAACCCTTGCCATAGTAAAAGCTTAGATGTAGTGCTGTCCGAAAACGAACACGTGTACAGTAAAAGTTTAGATAGAGTGTTAACAGATAAGGATCAAAGTTACTGCAGTACTGAATGGCGCAACAGCCCCAGGGATAAAAGGAGAGAACCGCTGCAATTAGAATCTTTGGCAGACGCTTTGACCTGGGAAGAAACTAAGCAGACATCTTCCATGCCAGAACTGACTCGGCCCATACAAGAGACCCCGCCTTTTAGAAACAATGACTTGAAGGATTTTAGAACTCCAAAAACCACCAGAGATCGTGGTAATCTAAGTGTACGATTTCAAGGAGATGATAATAAAGGGTTTGAAGGCGATAACCCGGATGGAAGTATCGCTCGTGATAGATCCAGGCAATTCTGTTCCAGGGAAGATGATGACGATTGCTGTTCCACTTGTTCCAGCAGCAGCAGCGGCGATGACTTGTATTCCTTGCCAGTTAGACGATCCTGTGGAGGAGTCAGGATAGCTTACGTACCCAATGACACCTTGGCTGCTGCGAAGAGATCCAGAGCTGTGCACAATCAGCGGAAGACACAAGATGAACGATGCAACATATCCTGATGCTCTGCGCCATTGCTTGTTTCATAGCGAATAAGTAATTTAAATATAAATAATAATAACTACAATAAATACAGTGTGGTCTCGTTAATTTGTTACTTGTCTAATATATCAGAGGCGCCTGTCAACGCATAAACCCCTTTCACACCACGCCATCTACTATTGGAAAAATATTCGACAATGTGTCATTCAAAATACAGTTTGTTTTTTTTTCATCATTTCATTTAAGTATTATTCCTTTTAACCCTGGATGCCCAGCCAAACAGAACGCGAAATCTGTTCTCAGCGGACTGTCAACGGGTGAAAATATAAAAAACACCAGTATTATCTGTCAAGAGATTTCGCATTTTCTTTGGTAGGGCATTTATTCCGACAGTCACAAAGAGACTATACTATATAAAAACCACAACTAGGGGGCGAAAGTGCAAATACCGGCTTCATTTGTAAACCAATAAAAAATGTTAATGTCTTAACAAGCGTTAATTCAAACTGGTATTTGCACTTCCGCCCCCTAACTATGATAAAAGCATATCGTTCATATAAATAAAATATTATGATTTCTTAAAGTGCCAAACAAATTTCGCACTTAACACAATAATATTATTAATTTTATACCTCAGTTTACGTAATTGTTATTAATTTTACTTTACATGTACTCTTATTTATGTTTAACTATATTCTTTATCAAGTACAAATTGTTTTAACATTTTAGTGTTACATTTAAGATAATTGTAATGTCTAACATAATCATTAAATGCTTCTAGATGAATTGTAATATACAACATATCATTGTAATTTAATCAATCTCTCTCCACATATTATTAGTATGTATTATGCTTCAAGCTGCGCTATTGTAAATATAAAAAAATATTTATTCAGACAAAAATTATGTTGAAAGTAAAATGTCTTCATAGCATTTCCCGTTTTTTTATACATAAATATTTTGAAAAATAAACTAAAAGAAACCATAATGCGTTGTTGTTTTATTTTTAAATGTGGGACGAGTTAATATCAAAATTGAACAATATCCAAAAATTAATATAATTATTAAAAAATAGCACACATATCGTGCAAAATAGCGTTTGGAAATGATATATTTCCGTATGAAGAAAAATTTTTTTTAGTCTCTGATTGAACATTTTTAGGCCGTATTCAAAATAATATTGTGTGCGTGCGGGGCATATGCGTGTACACCAATTATAAGCTCTATTAGTATACACAGCTCTAGCACATCTCACTAATACACTATTAAATTGAATACGGTCGTTTATTTCTTTTGATTGCATATTTTTTGACCTTAAAGTAATATGAAATATTTTGTATGTATTGTATGTGAGTATTTCGTTAGCTTACCAAATAAATCCTTCACCCCGGGCACAGGTTTTCCTTCATGCGCTTCTGATAGTCAATATAAAGAATATTTATACAAGGAGACACTAGTTTCCATAATTGGCCATTGCTGCTTAATAGCCTGCTTTACCATTTTAGCATTGCTTCTGCCGATTTCATTGCTTTCTTTGTTGTTTATTTTCTATGTTCATACAAAGATGTTTTTACCTGTTAAGACCTGTTAGAAATTAGTAGCTATTTAATAATATGCATACAAATGGGTGCGTCGGTAGCCAAATCGCCCACTCTTAAATTATTTTAGTCTAATTTGGACATTCTTAAGTTCATAGAATACATTTCGGTTCGTGGAATTTCAATTTTCATTTATCAGGTAAGCAGAGTAAGCCTTCCTGGGGATTGATGTGGATTTTATTATTATTGTCATCAAAATATCATTGTATAAACACAAAAATGCCGAGATCGACTATAAAGAGTTGGCTCTTATAAAATGGCAACATTATTAAGAAATATTTACTTAAATTACAGATAATAAATACTTTTGATTGGATTTACCACTTTATTAAAATTTTATTCGTATTGTTGTTATGGGTGTTAATAAATAATTCACAATATTTTATTTTAAGATCATTATAGTATAAATAAATATCATAAAAAATTACAAATGGGAATATAAAATCAAACAACTGAACAAAAATTATAAATATTTAATAATGTATATGAACATTTTAATGGTATAAAGGACCTTATTCAATATAATAGTATGATTCGTGTGTGTACGAATAGACTAAAGCTTGGTAGTATTGGCGTACACACATATGCACCGCACGTACACTATTATATTTAATACGGCACAACTCACCAATAAATAGTAATTATTCAGTGTTTACATTATGGGATAGTACAAGGTTTTTCAGAATATATTCCAGATGGGTGAAATTAAAATGAAAATGGGGTGAATTTGGTATGATATTGGGTGAATTTTATATGAATTACGCAAAAATTGTACAGAATAATTTCAGGGATTTCAATAATTGCTACCAATTTGGGTCTTAGAAGAGGAATTTAAGCCAAAAGGTGACATTCTTGTAATAAAATAATAAAATCGACGCCACATTACATTGAATCAGTTTTGACTGTTAATAAAATACCTGATCGATTTAACTCTTTGATAAGTATGAATGAAAAGTTGTCGTCTAATTTGGGCGTGGCTTATCCACCACTACCGGATATTATCGCCCCAAAAACTGTTAATCAACATCACATCTAAAAAACACCCATTATCCGGAACGAAACCTTGTCAAAAATGACTCCGAAAATGTTTTTTTTTTATTTTTCTTTTATATCATATACAAACATTTTCCGGATTAGATTTGATATGCTAATAGTCCGGATAATCGATGGTGTTAATCTACTTCCCTTTCCTGAATGAAATACAAGTTTTACAATGCCAAACCACGCTTTTCATTCTGATTTTCTTTTTGTTGCTATATTTTCTTCAATGAAACAGCCTTTTCATTCATAAAGCGAACGCAATTATTATTCCTATTGATGTTTTTGAGCCAGTAAGATTAATTTATTTTTCAGTTCAACAACCCTACTATATTTTCAATGGAATAGTTTAATAAAATTCTTCCCTCTTTTACATTGTAATTCATGTACTTATTGGCAGAGCAAATGTCGAACTCTAAACATCCAAACGGCTGTGATTGGTCACATAATAGGATAATACAGTTTATTAACAACGGGATTATAATCTATTAATCATTTCCAATAAAACATTAATTATCATGGCAACACTTTGTCATGTTCTATATTTGAAATTTATTCATCTGTCATCCGTTTTTTTTTGTTTTTTCAGTAGTAATGATTTATTGGAGCTACCATTTCATTAGTTTTCTCGTAAAATAAAGTATCAGAGTTAAGGTTGTTGGCTGGAGGAGGGTAAATTTTATTGATTTGTAAAAAATACAGCCTTTTGGCAGGCAGCCACCCCTTGTAGCGTGTACCAAGTATGAACCAGAATATTCAAACTACTACTATACTCTCTTCCAGTGAATATATTATTATTATCATGATTATAAAGTTAAAATATTTTTAGTAAAGATATTCATTTTTATTTTACTAAACTGTCAATACTCACCATAGTTGTGTGGAAACAAACATGTTATCGGCCATTCACATCGTCCAGATAAAAACAACCATATTTTAAGCAAAATGGGCGACCCTTTGATTGGTTTGCTATTGCCTATTTTGCATAAATAATTATAATGTATTAAAAACCCGACACGAACATTGTGACTTTTATAGTGCGAAAATATGTGTTATTAAATAATACTATTTCAGATGTGTTCCTTATAAGGGTTGTGAATATTTATTTATATATATAATACATATTATATTTTTATATCATACTGCAGTACCACTAGAGTATTATGGGAGATCCCAAGTCGCAGTGATGATAATAATGCAGCACTCGTTAGTTATTAATAAATTATACTTATATCGTATGCAATATGAGTTTTTTTCAAACCTTAACCATAAGACTTTTTCCCTAGTAACGAAAAAGTCAGTTGTCACTTTTAACAGATTAAAGTTCTTGATGAGATTAAATAAGTGGAAGTCTTTCAATGATTTTTTTTACCGAAAATATGCAGTTTCACACATAATAAATTAAATAATCTTATTTATTGTCGAAAATATAATAGTGTACAATAATCGATTAGATTAAATATCTGGACTTTTAAAAGGGAGAAAGTGGAATGCAAAAGTATTAATTTGAAGTGTAATTTCCAATAAAGTATATACTTTTGTCATGTTTTTTTTTGTTAAAATTGAATTGTTATACATACATAGCTTATATTTTTTTAAAGATAAACATATTCCAACATGAATCAGCCTACTTTTTACGTGGTTTATGAAAAGATATTCTTGATTATACAGATATGCTGCAGCTATGTTGTAAGAGTGGTTTTGAAGTGAAAAATGTGTATTAAAGGAGAGACAGTGTAGTAATTTGTTGAAATGGCCGATCGCATTGAAGAATGGAAGGGATTGAAGAGTTTGAAGCTGGCGAGACCGGCAGTTCCTGATTCCAGGCTTCGGACAGGTGGTCGTCGCGGGCCGATGGACCCACTCAGGGCTGTGTCTTTATACAACTGTATTAATAACTACCTTTAAATAAATCTACTCGAATTAAAAAAATAATCAGTACACAAGACTTGTAAACTTCAGAGGAATTTCAAAAATGGAACACTCGCATCGTCTCTCAATACAACATTAAATTTTAAATATGGAACACCCGCTTAAAGGCACAGACAATTTTCAATTTCCCATACATCACATAGGCTTTTGTTATAATGTATACATTAATGAAAATCAGCACTTCGTATTGGAATCATTTAGATTTTATTCAATTACAAAATAATACATCATTGAGCTGTTCGAATACGCCGGAGAAGCATTTATACAATATATAATCATTACTATATACAAATATTACGTGATCCAACAAGCTTTTAACAATATCAGTTAATAAATTATTATTTAAGATAAGACTCCTCATACTGGCGTGTTTTGTAGTAGTCGCAATCACAAAACACAGGCCGTATAACACTCGGGAAACTTAATAACATCCATAGACAAGGAGAGTGCATCCATACATAGCGTTTCCCATGGCGAGTGTGGAAGTATTTACAGTATGTATGCATGTATAATATAATAGATAGATTTCTTCGTCGATCAATATTGTCGTAGGAACTTTATAGTGAATAATATATTATTATGTATATTTAACAGTAATCAGTATAAAAAGAGTCAACAGTCAGGACACAATAAATATGATCGGCGGCACTGGCACTGGCACTGGCACTTGCACCGTCCGTCCGCGAGTGGTGTCATCCACAAGGCACTCGACCAAGGCTTCCATATATCACAATAGTCACAGTCATAATACTGATACACTACTATACACTAGTACGACAACGGCCGCATTAGGTCGGGCCACCGGCACGCAGCCGCGGAGGGGGCGGCGCCTCGGCCAGCACGTCCAGCGGCGTCAGGCACTTCCTGGAGCGCGCCCTGGCCCTGGCCCTGGCCCACAGCGCCGCCCCTATGAGGGCCACGAGCAGCAAGGCCACGGAGGCGCCGCTGGCTATGGAGGCCGTCTCCAGCAGCAGCCTGGACCTGCTCAGCAAGTACGAGCCGTCCAGGTCCTTGTACTCGCACCGCTGACCCACGAAGCCATCGCGGCACTCGCAGTTGTACAAGGGGCTGTCCTGGATTATGATCGTGAAGCACTTGGCCTCGTTCAGGCAGTAGTACTCCGAGTAAGGGTGAGGGCACTTGTATGTGGGGAAGGTCACGTTGGACCTGTGCGGCACCACCGTGTGGGGGGGCGTCGTGGGGGCGGCTGTGGGGACCACCGGGACACTCGGGGTCGGCGGCGGGGCGCGGGGCAGCGAGCGGGGCTCCTCGGGGGGCGGCGGCCGGGCGGGGCGGGACGGCCTCTTGGAGATGGAGCTGGCGCAGGGGGCGGCGGGACGGGGCAGCAGCAGCACCAGCACGACCAGCGCCACCGGGGACCACCACGACAGGGAGGCAGACCTCATCATCCTGCACTGTACTGGGCCATGTAACCAACACTGTACACTACAGACTACAGAGTATAGACCACCACAAGGACACTACTAGTACACGGTGCTCACTCCAGCACGGCTCCACGGCGACTGCCACACAAGATGTCTGCCTCACTCTCTTTACCCCCTCTCCTCCTCTCTCTCCTCCCCTCTTCTCCTTTCCATTCCAGAGCAAAGCCGGTGCCGCGATGCCGACGCACACTGCACACATCTAATAATTTTCAAACCTCTCCGTAATGTGAAATATCATATTATTTACAAAATAATATTCATGTATTTTAATATACAATAAAAACACACTTATCACTTCACACTTGTATTTGTCTTCAGTTCCCACCCATTAATTAAAATTAACAATACTAAAAATTCAAAACCACTACACAAATTAATTATTTTGTAACGTATCATCAAATAGAATTCATACAGTGAGCATAATTTGTTCCTTTGATAATAATAAAACAATCATTGATTCGCTATTCCAAAGATTATCAAAAAGTTATTTAATGCGTATAATTGCTTGATTATTAGCTTTTCTCTACCTATCATTCATTATAACGAGATGTGAGTCGTGATTTGATAAATTTCATTTGTCAGCGTTGTTTTCAATTGAAGTAACACTATTTACTATTTTTTTGTTCGAGACATATAAAAAATGAAGGCTTTATTATTATGATCGATAATTTGTTTTTAATTAGTGAAATGTATGCATGTGCACGCGCAGGAATAAATAGTGATAATAAGAGTGGCAAGTATAGCAGTGTCAGTGTGACAGCAGGTGACAGCGCCATGTCGTCGCCGTCACCCTCGGCTCGTCTAGTTTGCCGCGACTTGCACGAGTACGTCCGCAGTCGTCCCTCGCAGCAGCTGGACCAGTTGTACTCTCACCCCACGATATGCCTGGCCGTCTACAGGTCAGCTCTCTGATGTTCTGTGTCTTTGTAACTGTAACTGTTACTATAACTAAAACTATAACTGTTATCATCCACGACTTTAACAGAGACTTACCGGAGTTAGCTCGCCACTATGTAATCCGTCTGCTGTTTGTGGAGCAACCTGTACCGCAAGCTGTGGTGTCTTCGTGGGCTTCTCAAGAGTTTTCCAAGTATGACAGTTATTCATTTAATTCAAATTATTTCAATGTAATCACACCACTAACACTTGCAGGGACCATACTGAAGTGTGTGAATCATTGTCAGAGTTAACCGTCTGGAAAGAAGCACCCATTCCCGGTGGACTTCCGGGATGGACGCTGACACAGTCCTTCAAGAAAAATTTAAAAGTTGCATTACTTGGAGGGTAATTATGCTGTAATATTTAGTTTTAAATAAATATATTATGTTATTGATTTATTTATATATTTATATTAGCGGTCGTCCATGGAGTATGTCAAATTCTTTAGAGAAAGATGCTCATGCCAGGGATGAAGCATTTTTAGATGCATATGCCATTGAAAGGTGGGAATGTGTCTTGCATTATATGGTTGGAAGTCAGCAGACTGAAGGTATCAGTGCGGACGCTGTGAGAATATTACTGCATGCCGGCTTGATGACCAGGTAAATCATTCTAAATTATCAATGTAATGCTTCAAAATTTAGATAATGCAATTTATAATTCAACCAAACAGGGATGATGACGAGTCAACGGTAATTACGAGAGCTGGTTTTCAATTTCTTTTATTGAGTACCGGTCAACAGGTTTGGCTATTTCTGCTGCATTATCTTCAGACGGCTACGCAACGTGGACTGGATCCCATCAACTGTTTGGCTTTCTTATTCCAATTGAGTTTTAGCACATTAGGCAAAGTAAGTTTATTTGCTAATTATTTAAGGCGAACATTACAATTCGATAAATATCAGTTTTTTTATGCAAGGATTACAGCACAGATGGAATGAATGGAAATATGTTAGTATTCTTACAGCATTTAAGAGAATTCGGTTTAGTTTATCAAAGAAAGGTATGTCTTTTGGAATGTTTTCAAATATTAAATATGTATTGTGAAATGTAATGATTTTTTTTAGAGAAAAGCTGGTCGATTTTACCCGACGAGGTTGGCTCTAAACATTGCCTGTTCTCGAGGAACCGTTACCAAACCAATTACTGTTGAACCGACTGCACAAACCGGTTACATTGTTGTTGAAACAAACTACAGAGTTTATGCCTACACAAATAGTAATTTGCAGGTGGCTCTATTGGGACTTTTCACAGAATTATTATACAGGTATGATTCCAAATGAATATTGTTTAATCCGTTTGCTATTTTACTATGAACGTTTGTAGATTTCCCAATTTAGTTGTGGGCGTTTTAACAAGAGAATCGGTTCGTCAGGCTTTAAGAGGTGGAATTACAGCACAACAGATCATAAATTATTTAGAACAACATTCTCATCCACAGGTAAGTGATACCTGATTATTAAAAATTCATCCAGCCAAATACAATACAATTCAATTGCAGACATTGACTAGCGAACGTTTCACTAAATCACCTTCGCCATTACCGCCTACCGTGATAGACCAGATAAAGCTATGGGAAAATGAAAGGAATCGCTTTACTTACACAGAAGGCGTAGTTTATAATCAATTTTTATCTCAGGTATTTTTTTGTTTTAAATTTTGCATTTCGAGTAAAACTGACCCTTTTCATTTTTTTCAGGCTGATTATGTAGTTTTAAAGGATCACGCTCAATCTTTGGGGGTTCTTGTGTGGGAGAATGAACGCATGAGAACGATGGTTGTAACTAAATTAGGGCACGATGATGTAAAAAAATTCTGGAAAAGATACTCAAAGAACTCCTAGTAAAACAAAATATTACAGCAATTTGTGTCGTTTTTTTTTCAAAAGTTTTTTAGTTAAAGCCTTGTGAAATAGTAGAATCGTTGAACATTTGAAACTTGGCTAATGAGAAATTCTTCCATCAAAAAAATATTCCAAACTATAGACTATCCACGTTTGAAGGATAAGTAAATAAAATATCTTTCAACTTAATAATTTAAGAAACATTTATTTGGAATCATTAAGTTCTTAGAATCTATAATACTTAGTTTTAAAAAGATTACATACATTTAAACTTTGCTTTGGTACTTTTAACTTTAAAAATAATGGACAAAAGTGAATCATTAATGAATTTTTATAACATACATAGGATATCTGTCTTTATTATACTTGCCAGAGTCATTACGGGTTTTAAGTATGATTATCAAATCACAATCAGCACATAAATTTTTTAAAGGTTGAGACATAATATCGGAATGAGTCGATGAATAGTAACGTTGGTCACAATTATACAGCATGGCTTGCTTTAAATCTACGCTACAGATGTGTTGATAAGAAATGGTCTAAAAGCAATTCCAACTTATTACTGCTTATTTATTATTATTATTATATCTAAACAAATTTCATACCTCTTTATAACCTTCTTCAATGTTTTTCAAGCGAAGTGATTCTACCTGATACTTTAAAAATGCTGTTGGATGTTGAACTCGTTGAATTTTATAGATTTCACGAATGGCGTAGTCGTCCAAACCATGTTTTGCATGTATAAATTCAAGAGTGTACGTTTTCAAGTCAAATCTAAAGATACAAATCATACAATCAATATGTTTTTGAAATAAATTATCTTCCGCTTTCTAGGATTTTACTACTTACAGTTCATACAGAGTATCATGAGGGTTGAAATGCTGCCAATTTGTTGGGAAATACTCCTTAGCATTCATTAAAGTCATATCTAATTGTTGTACGAATGCACTGATAATAAAAATGTAGCTCCACCAATGAATAAAGCCATTACAGGGGAATCCCCCATCGTTTTACTTGTCCATACCTTGATAAGTAGTTTTTAATAATTTGAAATTATTCTAAATACGCGAATTAAATTTATTGATGTTATTGAGATTGTAGATACAAATATTTAAGTTTTTTCGAAATTTTCATTAAATGTATAAATAACTAACTAATTAAAGTATACTTGTATTATACTTTATATGTATAAATCAATATTTAATGATTATGGAAATTTATACACATTCATGTAGACTTGATATTTGAAAGTTATTTTTGGTATGTATACGTGAAATAGTTGATTGTGCTATCAACACTACTAGTGTGTGTTGTGACAGGTGACATTTGTTGTGTTGATGAGAATATTGATGGAAGCATGAGGAGGGCGTGTCTGGCGCTGTCTCCGCCATTTGGCCACGCCCCGTCATCGCAGTGGTGCGAGTAGTTTCTTTATTTCTTCTTCTATATGTGTCAACATTTCCATTACGCATTATCTCATCGATTCCTTTCTCCGTTCTACGCCACCATTTACAAAACAAACACATAACCTCACTTTTCACCGACACCATGTCGCCTTCTCATTAATTTGTTTTAACTAGATAAAAAAATAGTGAATTCTTTTTCAGTATATTTATTCGAAATGTATCTAATTGTAAAAGTCCGAATGAACGAAAGTCTGAAAACGAAGAACTACTTTGGAAGAATGCTAGACCTCTTCATGAAGTACCGGGACCAAAACCGTTACCTATTATCGGTAACAATTTTAGGTTTTTACCAAAAATAGGTATGTACCTAACAATGTTAATTGTATTTGACAATTGGAAAAAAATGTTATTTATATTTGTAGGTGAATATTATGATATCACCCCTCATGAAATGTTTCACAATCTTCATAAGAAATATGGAGATATTGTTCAAATAGGCGGAGTCATTGGCAACCAGCATATTATTTATTTGTTTAACCCAAGCGACATAGAAAAGGTATTGTTTTACATTTTTAATTGATGATTAATTTATTTTTTTAAATTTAATATCAACTCTTTGTAGGTTTACAAACTTGAATCGTCGAAGCCAATCAATAGTTTATTTCCCCAAACGGCATATTTTAGAGCCAACAAAATGCAAGAAATATTCGAAGATGCCAAAGGATTGATCACAACGTATGTAATAATAATCAATATTATTTTATTGAATTCCAAATTTGATATTTTTCCTAGGAATGGAACAGAGTGGCACGAGTTTCGAAGCAAAGTCAATCCCATTTTACTGCAGCCAAATATTATAAAACAATATCTCCATCCGTTAGATAAAGTGGCTAGAGATTTAGTGAAGAAGTAAGTTGTTTATTAATTTAATTAAATGGTATATTGCCGATACTGCAATGTTTCAGGATTAAAAAGATTAGAGGTGAAGACAATAGAATCCATGTAAATTTTATGGACGAGGTGAGAAAGTGGGCTTTGGAAAGTGTTGCGATATTGGCTTTAAATATGCGATTAGGTTGTTTGAGTGATTTTCTACCCGCCGATTCGTCCACACAAAAGATGATCTCAATTACTGAGGATATATTCAAACACATCGATAAGTTTGACTTCAAGCCCAACATTTGGAGAGAAATCTCCAGCCCTTTGTTCCGAAAGGCAATGCACACGCACAGCGAACACGTCAAGTGAGTACATTTTAGCTTTTCATTGGAACACTACAGTTTAGAATTTATACTTTTTCAAGGCTCAGTCAAAAGTACGTGCTCAATGCTATAGAGAAGTTAAAAAGAGAAAACAAGGGTAAAACTTATAAAATAGACGAAGATATCGAAGTGAGTGTACTAGAAAAACTGTTAGAAATAGATCCTAAAGTGGCCGTTGTGATGGCTTCGGAAATTCTCTTAGCCGGCGTTAATACTGTAAGTTTATTAATAACTCAATGGGTTATTAACACAAAAACGTATCTACTTTAAGTCCTCTGTATGGATTAAATCAAAGTAGATGAATCTGAGTGAGACAAAACTAGTTAACCTCATATGAATTCCCTATAGAGGTGTACATCTCTCTTCATTACTGTTTAAACACTGCTAATCACCTTGATTACAGTGTTGTCTCACTCAGACTTGTATACTTGATCCGCCATCTTGATATTTATACATCCAGTTGGATGTAATCCAAGTATTACAATAAATGTTTTCTCTTCTCCTTATAGATACTTTTTTGCGTTAATAATCCATCAAAGTATTGAGACATAGAATAATATTTGTTACTTTGTAGACATCGACGGCATTAATCAATATTCTGTACTTACTATCGACGAATCACTCGCAACAAGAACTGCTCAGGGGCGAGATAATATCGCTACTTCCTCAGAAGAGATCTAAACTGTCCGCGGATCACTTGAGGGCGATGCCTTATTTGCAAGCGGTCATTAAAGAAGCAGCTCGCTTATATCCGGTGACTCCGGGTGCGTTAAGAGTACTAACCAAGGATATTGTATTGTCCGGATACAGGATACCCAAAGGAGTGAGTCCATTATACATTTTTTGTATGAGAATTAATTTACTTTTACTCGTTAATAATTGCTTTGACTTTGACCATAAGAAAACTTTTTATTACATTAATCTTCATCATATATAAGTTAAAGTGAACGAAATTTAACAATAGCCAGATATGCATGCGATACACATAGTATCACTGTGAGTCACATGCGTTCAAGTGCGATAGATGGGTAAGTTCAGATAGAAACAATTCCAAGGATCCGGATCCATGCTTCTGAAATATTTTCGGATCCGTGTCTGAAGCTAGGGATGCCTAGGCGTGCGTCACCGTAAATGTACACCATAAAGACGGTAATAGAGTTGCTTTGCTGTACTTTTGATCGGCTTTTTGTTAATTAGTGCCTCGCCATTAACTAACAAAAAACAGATCATAAGTGTAGCTAAGCAACTCAACTATCGTATTTACGGTGACGTTAATCCCTCTTATTACTTCGGAGTCCTCTTCGTTCTCGATCGGATCGAAATGCATTTAATTTCGGGTTTCATATATCAATACGGATTCGGGATGCCTGTCTATTGAATCTATGTGGATCCGGAACGCGTATTGATCGGATCCATCTCTATTTTTTCCATTTCTATGGTTTCATGTGCCATTTTATATAAAATTAAGAATTCTCCATTCCATAAAAATATTAAGTTTTATTTAATATAATATTTTTTATTCATTAGCTAATCACCATATTTCCACACATGTATCTGTCGGTGCAAGAGAGTCAGTTTCCTCAGCCTTTGGAATTCATCCCGGAGCGTTGGCTGAGAGATGAAGACATGCATTCGCAAAAAGGCCCACATTCTTTCTGCAGTATGCCTTTCGGATACGGAGCTCGAGCCTGCATTGGACAGAGATTTGCCGATTTGCAGCTGGAAGTCACACTGGTCAATTTTTTGAGAAATTTCAATATCACATGGGACGGACCGCCTCCGCAAAAAGATTGCGGATCGCTCAACTGCATCCGAGCTCCTTATCATTTTGTCTTTAAGAATAATGAAATCGATGTACAGGGCGACATAGCCTGCATCAAAAACCCCGAAGAATGATTACTTAACATAGTCCGTTTATTAGTATTTATTTTTTCTACCAATTTGACTTGAAATATGTAATTTTCAAATTATGTGTAGATTAAATATCACACTTTGCTCTACATAAGAGTAGAATAATCTATTTTGGAAATAAAATAACTCATGGTCACCCCCAGTGATTATCCACACTATAAAACGGACATTAATCGATTTATATTTGAGGCTATCGATTTTTATTAATAATAATCTGAATCTCAGTATTTAGAACTCTTTGGATATATTTTTTTGGAATATTTAAAAAAAAGCAAATGCTCAATATATTTATTAAAATTACTAAGGAGAAATTTTCAGTGCCTTACATTCCTTAAAAGTTTAGGTCTTCCTTTGAAAATTTTTTTTTTATACTTTTGATATTGTAACGTTTATGGTGACTAATAAAATAAAAGAGTTAATTATCGTAATTTTTATTGAAACTCCTACACTCGAGGAATCGTCTTGTACATAACCACATGATTCAATTATTTAATTTCTCTATTCCCAAATGAAATCCAAGAGACTTACATTTTAATTGAGTAAAAAAAAAAAAAATGTACTCGTTAAAAAATACAAACACGCTAATTTCATGAAAAATGCTGCGACTGCAGACTTGGAATATAAATGAAAATATGCTAAATAAATGAAACGGCTTCAACGCAAAGCTGTAAAATATTTGAATGTCGAGACAATAAATAAATATTTTTTATTATAACTCTTGTGACAATACTTTATGTTTATTAGCCAAATTACTAGATCGGATGAATTGAATGTTTATTAGAAAAAAATATGATTATGTTTAACTGTAGAGATCATCGTCGCCGCCGTCGTCTTGGAAGGCGGACTGATCTCCGGTGTTGCCAGCCGAACCCGGAGCCTGACCGGCTGGGAATCTACAATAATCGATTCATTAAAAATCATATTCATCATAAAATAAATGAAAATAAATTACCTAAAGTTGGTGCCGAAGCCGCGCGACTGCTGCAGAGTTTGAGCAAACATTTCATACTTGCGAATATCGTTGTCCGAAACGGAGCGGCGAGCAAACTTCATGGCCTCCTCGAAATGGGCCCGTGTTATTTCAGGCACAGCATCTTCCTCGTCCATCTAGAAACAATTCATTTACACAAAAGGTTGTCTGCTTTGGACGGAATACCGATGAATATTAAAATGCTTACATCCATGGCGGTGGTGGCTTGTTGTCTTTGCCTCTCTCGTGAAATCTCAACTTCGATGGCCTGCCTGATGGCTAACTTGCACGCTCTCTGGCAGATTTCAGTCAGATCGGCTCCGCTGAAGCCTTGAGTGACCTTGGCGATGTAAGTTAAATCAACCTCTTTGGCGATGGGTGATTTCCTCAAGTTTGCTTTCAGGATGGCTTCCCGTGACTTCTCGTCGGGAAGAGGAATGTAGATCAACTGATCTAATCTACCGGGTCTAAGAATAGCCGGATCGATGATGTCGGGCCTGTTTGTAGCGCCTATTAAATAAATTCATAAATTATAACAGCAATTTATTTATTTAAATGTAGGAAAGACACTAAGCATGAAATCTGATTTTTTTTTATTAAGTATTAAAACTTGAATAATTTTATAATGAAACATATAAAAACAATCATCGACTTTCTTATAGACTGCGTAAATCCAAAATATTAGATTTTAATAATATTAAATGGGAAAGTCAAGAAAAAAATTGGTATTCAGCAAATATCATAATCCATGCACTTATCTGAACCTATTTATCAGCAAGACATACAACTTTGTTTAAATATCAATATGGCTCACCAAGTAGGCGAATCTGAGTGAAACAATTAGTGTTGTTTCAGTCAAACTCAGTCAGCTATCCAATATTTAAACATCCACTTATATAGCCTGCTAATATTTATAATGAAAAGTCTCATGTAAAATTTAGCAAAAAAGACTTACACATTTTAAGAAAGCTGACGATGTTTAAGATTCAAATCAGTTTCATTAATTTTTAAAGTCAATAGCATTAATTGTAAAAAAAATTATATTATGTGAAAAAGCAAATACCGATGATGAAAACGTTCTTTTTTGCACCCATGCCATCCATTTCAGTCAGAATTTGATTGATTACTCTGTCTGCGGCTCCTCCAGCATCACCGACAGAGCCTCCCCTAGACTTGGCTATCGAGTCTAATTCATCAAAGAAGAGGACACAAGGCGATGCCGATCGAGCCTAATAAGACATTATGATAATTAATATGAAGACATTCTAGATATAAACAGATAAAAGTACCTTGTCGAAAATATCCCTAACGTTGGCTTCAGATTCACCGAACCACATGGTCAATAGTTCAGGTCCTTTGACCGAAATGAAGTTGGCTTGACATTCATTAGCGATAGCTTTGGCCAGCAAAGTCTTACCGCAACCCGGAGGCCCGTAGAATAGAACACCGCGAGATGGCTGCATGCCGAACTTGAGAAACTTGTCGGGATGTTCGACGGGATACTGCACCAGTTCCTGCAGCTCTTTCTTGACATTGCTCAGTCCACCGATATCAGTCCATGTAACATTTGGTACTTCCACGACGGTCTCGCGAAGAGCAGACGGTGACGATTTAGTCATGGCATACTGAACATCATTATTATATTAGTCAAATATACAACAAAAAAATCTACAATTATTTTCTTACTCTAAAATTGTCCATAGAGACAGCTAAAGAATTCAGTACTTCGGCATCGATCTGATCATCTTCCAGATCGATGAGATCCATCTTTTCTCTGATCTGTTGGAGAGCGGCTTCAGAGCAAAGAGAAGCCAAATCAGCACCGACGTGACCGTGAGATTCTGCTGCAATCTAATAACAACCCTTGTTCAAGAAATTGATTCATAGATGTAATAATGTTATTGAATAAAAAATGAGAACCTGCTCGAGGTCGACATCATCAGCCAACTTCATGTTCTTTGTGTGGATACGCAAGATCTCCAAACGGCCGGTGGCATCGGGAATACCAATGTCAATTTCTCTGTCGAATCTTCCGAAACGACGTAAGGCACCGTCGATGGAATTGGGCCGGTTTGTTGCAGCCATCACGATTACATGAGATGACTTCTTCATGCCTGGTATAATAATGAATAATAAATAACACTGTTTATAAAATGACAATGTGTAATTAAATTACCGTCCATCAAAGTGAGCAGCTGGCTGACAATTCTGCGCTCTACTTCACCGTGAGTTTTCTCTCTCTTTGGTGCAATAGCATCTATTTCATCGATGAAAATGATTGCTGGAGAGTTTTTATCGGCTTCTTCGAAAGCTTTACGAAGATTAGACTCTGATTCTCCGGCCAGTTTAGACATAATTTCAGGACCGTTGATCAAGAAGAAGAATGCCCCTGTGATGCAATAAATATGAATTAAATTGAGAAAATATGATAATAAACATTTTTGATAAAAATTTACCAGTTTCATTGGCTACTGCTCGAGCCACGAGTGTTTTTCCTGTTCCAGGAGGTCCATATAACAAAATACCACGTGGTGGTTTCACACCGATAGCCTTGAAGAGTGAAGGATGACGCAAGGGCAACTCAACCATCTCTTTAATTTGAGCCAACTGCTTGCGACAACCGCCAATATCATCATATCCAACAGCGTTGAGAGCCTCATCTTCCTCCTTTTGGGAAAATGATCATTATTGCATAAACAACATTCAAATTTCAATTAATCATTAATTATATTTAATTTGGCATTGTTATCTCTCGAAAGATAAATTTTGAAAATAACTAACCTCTCTCTTGACCGGATCTCCCTGGCAATGGATGACAGTGCCCGGAGCCACAATACAATATGGAGCGGGATCTGTCTCCACAACCTTAAACTCCACGGCACGCAAGCCTCCGCGCACAATAAACTTATCATCTTTATGAATAGGTCGGTAAGCTTCTAAGAAGTATGGTTTCAAATAAACTTCAAACAAGTTTCTAAAATGATGTCAGATAATTATTGCAAAAGTCAATATTTAGATATTTTATCATACGAACCCAGTGAGACCCTCGACTGTGTCGTCCATGGGAAGAATGTGAACACGTTCGCCATATTTAATGTCGGGACAGGGAGAAATGGCAATAACATCACTGATGAGCACACGGAGATTGTTCCTCACAGCACGATTCATACGGATCTTTTCATCGGGACAAGTATCATCTGACAAAACAATGCAAACTGTCTGTTTGCGGCGTTTTCCCTTCAACAGAACGGTATCGCCTCGGAATAATTGAAGTTCGTCCATTTTAGCCTTGAAAAACAAAAAAAAAATGATTAATATTACTTAAAGAATGGATGCATATGATAAGGAAATAAATACCTGAGATAGAGCAACAACCGAGTTATCATCGTTGGCTGCTTCTTCAACGATGAGACGGTTGGGGCGGTCCTTGCGGCGGAGGATCGCAGTTGCCAAATCATCAGGGCTAAAATCAAAAATATTTATTACTTTCGGTGAAATCATGCACTTGAATTTTTGTAGCATCATGCAAGATTGAGGTTATCATGATTAACATTTTTAAATTCGCCGATCGAAATAGTTCGCAAACAAGACTAAAAGTGTAATAATTTCAATATTTTAATCGGAAAAGCTCAAAGATGCTCGAAGTTGCTAGAGTAAGGACTCGTCATCGCCATGAATAAGCATAAAAGTGCCTCGCTGAAACACAACACCCTGAGGACTGACAACAAGCCCAACGATGGAAAGACCTGAATCTACACGGATCCTCGTCATCACACAGGGTTTCAGTCGATTGTCAAAGGATCAATGGGAAGTTTGTTACAACACGGTTTAGCGTCATTGCGGGGACAAAGAACAGACAGTGGACTCCTGGTGACTCACTTCTTGGACTCGGCCATGATGATCAATGAAGGTGGAGCTGGGGGCGGGGCTTGCAGGTGCTTGTAGAGTCAGACAAAGACAGGACAGTCAGGAACACGGGCGAGTCTTGCGAGTCTGTCGACTGTACTGAAGCGCTACTGCCGTGACGTTGCCTTATTTCATTCGTTCGCTGTTTTCCGCAATTTGTGGCTGTTCGCCATACAATTTATCAGCCACTACTAATAAACGCTTTTCTTTTTCAAATAATTGTAATATTTTAAATGTAATAGAAAACATGTTGAAGAAGAAATTATGTAATTTATTCATCTTCTTCCCCAATTTGTATTCAATTTTATTTTTCATACACTTTTCTATTATTCTAGTGCAAAATGTGACATAACTAGTGAATTACCTGGTTTGATTTGTACTTAGAGTATATATTTATATATGGATTTGTAGTAAGAGCGTTTCGCTTTGTATCCATTTCCAATTAAAAATTGAAAACTTCATATTGTTCAGTGATGGTATGGTAATGGGATTTATTAAAAGACAGTAGTTATTGACGAATTTAGCTGTTGTACGTAATATTAAATATTTGATTCTAATAAATCTAATTCACAGAAGCTGTATCATCTAACAATTGCAAGAAAATAAATTTCAAACTACAAAACGGAGTTTTACATATACATTATTTGTCCGGAAAGACTAATAAATAGTTTCTACATTCTTTTAATTAAATCCTCGATAAAAAAGATTATGTCAAAGATGAGGACTTTGTTATGAAAATGTAAATTTAAAATACATATTAAATAATTTATTCATTCATTATGAATGCTAACAAGTGAATATTAAATCGATTCATTACACACATTTTTTATTATATCTTATTAAAAAATTATGAAATGAATGAAATAATTATACTAAGAATAATCAACATTTTGTACTATAAATTCGGTTCTACAAAACATAAAGTGTATTTTATGTGGTCAATTTTTCACAAGCGTGTTGAAAATAAATATATATATTAAAAAAACAATGAAAATCAGTCTTTTAAGTAATATAAAATTAATCAACAATGATCACCACTAACTGAGATCAAAAGTGGAAAATGAGATCAATAATCATTATCAAGGGAATAATTTACTTATGGATATGGCAAATTAGAGCCAGGTTTTTTTGTTTGTTCAATGACTCCTTTACCAAACTTTAACTCTAAGAAATCCCGAACATTATTAGGACACGGCATCTGTTTGCCAGCCAATTCAATACTAGACATGGGATGTAAGAAATGGTCGGGAAAATCACACTGATTCTCTACAAACCATGTCTCTTTGGTCATCGTGCCATTTTTTTGTTTAAACGGTAAAACGTTAACATGTAATCTGTTTTGTTTACTGAACAAAACACGGTAATAATCCCCCTGTGTTGCTTTCTCCCACAAGAATCCTTGTGAATCTTGCGATCCTCCTCGATTAGACGCTCTCAATAACCAGTGTACGTGTGAAATATCAGACTCTTGGATACCAATTTCAAGGTTTGACGCCCACGGCAGAATATCTCCACTGAAATAATAATATAATAAATACAATATTGAATATAAATGTTGAATGACTAATTATGATACATACTGCCTTACAGCACCGAGTAAAGTAGCACCTTCGAGCCATATTCTTGCCCCTGCTTGTTGCAAAACAGTAACGACATGTTTAAGAGTACGTCGCAGGTGAGATAGACAGCAAGGCGGAGTCCAACGACCAATAAGTAAATAAGATGGAATACCAACCACCGGTGGGAAGCAACGCTGGAATTTTATTAGAAATACAAATGAGTCTGCCATCCAAAATAATATAAAATATGTGTCATCATACCTCTGAATCCCGAGTACAACCATACCATTCGGTGCTGCCACTTTCCCGAATTACTTTCTTGATACCAATTGCTTGGTACATTTTATTTCTTCTGTTGCTTCGATTAATTTTATTCGTTGGCGAGAAGGTTGCGATCTGAATAAAGCACGTCCATCTGAGAATGACAGATTTGACAAGACAACAACCTACCGAATAAAGAAAACAATAAATAAATTGCCATATTTAGATGATTCCAATCAAGGACTAATATACCTTTAGTCCTCTGGATGTGAGTTGCAGATACAATGACTCCGGAAAAGGCAACATGAAAGGTTGTGGCAAGTCTTGTAATAAATCTGTAGAAACTAGTATTGCATGTTTGCCTTGAATGGAATCACATTCTGTGAAGCCATTCGATTTGATGTTTTCATATTTTAATGCCCACTCCTTCAGATTAAGCTCTAACTTCTGACAATTAGAGAACTTGGCACTTGAAAAGGGTACAACGATATTTGCATCCGGCTGTTTCATAATTCGGAGAAGCATCTGTTGAATCACCTGTCTTGATGAAATCCTCATTGAATCGGGAATAAACAAAACATACTTGGTCTTTATGAATGAGAATGGATTTATATTTTTGGAGTTTGTTTGGAGATCAACTTCCAAATTCACCGTCCGTACATGTTTTAATGTAGTATTTGGCACGGTGAATTCAAACACTGGATAAGGCGTTTTATCAGAAATGATAACTATTTGAATATTTGGTAGAAGTGCCAAAATAGACTGAAGTGTAGGTACGACATCGTTTTCAAAATCTTCAAATTGTCTCAACACAATGGTTATCATTTTAGTGATGTGCCTGTTTGGTGCCTTGGAAGGAGCGATGACTCCATTTTGAAGCGGAACTGATGAAGTAGGATTCGTCAGTTGATTCAAGCCAAGCTTCTGTGTCGAATAATACCACCACAGTATAACTGTCAGAATTATTTTGATTGTAATGAGCCGACGACAAAGGTTTCCTTTTAAACGCATCTTATCACTTTTTAATAAAAGGATTCATTGAAATCGAATTGAAATACTGACTTATTGGTCTATCGTGAAAGATTTTAGTAATGATAGTAAATAAAAACATATTATTCTGTATTTATTTACATTAGGGCTCACCAGTTTGAAGGCTGCTTGACATATTATAATAAAGTTGCCATATAATTAAATAATAATTTATTTATAAAACAAACAGCGTGTAATACTTTTCGTTATCGTCATTCATATCATGATCTTAAAATAATTACCCATATAAACTCAGTTACTTTATTAATTCCACGAATCATGGCTAGTGGAAAATCGTGAAAATATGATGGCAAGACAAGCCAATCAATACCACATTCATTAGCTTATCCAGAGCTTGTTTTAAATGGCCGATTCAAAATGAAACACTTCATTTAAATCAGTCTTTCAAAAAGAAAATATATTTTTAATCAGCAATATAAAATAGTATACAGATTCTCACTAAATCATTACATTGTAAAAGATTAATTGACTAAAATATACATTGTCACAGATATGAAAATATTTTCGACAATGATACTGAAAACCCAAATAAATAAGTACACGTATGAAACATTTAAGAGTAATCATTTAGTATCACAGTGTTGTTAAAATATTAATGTTATAAACATGCTATCAAAAAATGAATAATGTCACCGAAAATGTACAATATTTACAAACCAACGGAATTCCAATAATCGATAGGCAAAGTCATTGATTGCAATACCCAATATTTAATATATGAGTTTCCATTTTTATTCATAATAAAACAGTGGAAACTTCTATACAAATTATAACTAAATTGACTAGACGATTGCGTATAATAATTATTGTTAAAAATGCATATAATTAGTCAAACTGTCGATTGGCTGTGTCATGTGCGGTGGAAAGTATTCTGATAACTGCTGAAACAATTCACAACGCTTGTAGTGAATCCTTAACCCATCCCATTTATCTTTGGATGCCGTTAATTTATTTTTCTGAACCGGAGTTGTCGATTCGATGAGTTTGGGTATTTTTTCACGCGGCATTTGATCGGCACAGTCCATTCCTAAAACGGCGGCAAATAATTCTTGTTGTTCTGTGTTGCATGAATCGGAGGGAAGATTGTCTTCCTGCAATTCTTCAAAATCTGAATGCAGTTCAGGATCTGGTCTCTGATGGTGGTCAATTTTTTTTACAATATGTGCGGGCGGATTAAATGATATAATAGGGCGACTGTCATCAAAGAGCATCAACGCAAGTAGTTGAAACTATAATCAAAACAAATACAATTAATCAAGAATAATCTATTATACAGCATGTTTTTAATTAAACTTCAAATATTTTAAAGGCTTTCATGTAATACCAATACAACCACAAATAAAATCATTAATTATAACAAAAAAGAATTTGACCCATTTTAAATTATATTTTTTTGTGTTCGTGTTGGAATTACGTGAAAGCCTTTAAAATATTTTTTCTGTGATTTACCTCTTTGGATTCGTTAGGATCCGAATGATTGATAGTTTGATGCAAATGAGTTTGTAAATAGTCCAAAGCTTCTTTTTTCATCCCGTACGCTGCGAGTTCTTCAAATTTTAATTTCCTAATAAGTTTTTTAGCCTTTTTCCATTCTGTCATGCCACAAATCCTGTAATGAATGATAAAAAAATTAACATACAAATTTTATTTTTTCACATTACCAATATGGCGGACCAAGCAGAAGATTCTGAGTGAAAAAAATAATGTTGCCTCTGTCAAAGTCATCTGCTTGGTCCATCATATTGATATTTTTTATCAGTGGTGTTGATTTTTTCATAAAATAAATGATTTCAACCTTTCAAGGCGCAGTGACCATAAGTCGTCTAATCTCAAACTCGGTTGTGAAGAACATCCAGGATTGCCGCCGAACAAATAATGAATTTTGCTCACTGGATTGTAAACTAGTTGATGAGCAAACCTGAAAAAACAAACGTGATTAATTTTATAAAACAAGTAATCAGATGAGGGATTACCTGGGACACGGTTCCATTGAATGCATTGTCGACCAATATTCTTCGCTCAAAGTATCATTCTTGTAAATGCAACTCCACTGAAGACGACTCAACGAGAATACCCACAGTGAATTTGACATTTGTTTTTCCTTATCTTTACTAAAACCCTATAATAAAAAATATATATATCAATGAGTAATAAATAATAAGTAATATGTGAATTCTTACTGAGAGTACATATATTTCATTAAGATTAGGATCGATTGTTGCTCTTTGAGTGAAACCTGTCGGCGGAGATCGTTTGAGAGAATTAGCCGAACATAAAGACTGGACGGTGACATTCGCACTGTTTACATTTATCGCTAAAAGATCAGCGAGATGTTCCTTATTTCTCTGACCACCGACCACATACAGTGTTGCGGTAATCTAAACAATTATATAATTTTAATATTTTGTTACAATAATTTCTAATGCACATATCAGACAACATACTGGATGAAACAACATTGAATGTCCGACTCGGGATAAAATTGAGCCTTTGTTAGAATCGGGATAATCCACGTCAGTAAGAAGCAATTGCCAAGAATCGTCGGCAATGTTGTATGAATATAATCCTGAATAGCGCATCACTCCATCGTCATTGTTTTGTCTACAATTATTATATTGAAATGTAACAATTTTGTTGAAAATATCAAAATAAAAGAATTAAAAGTAATTATGACAATTTGAGGCGTCGGAAATATATTTTATAATGTTATAGTTTAAGAATCAGTGGTGAATATTGTTAAATAAAAAAAAATATATGCAACACTTTATTGAGTTCGCCTTTCAAGGTTCAGATGCTTCATTTGAAAGTCCAATTTGTTAATATTAATACAGTAATATTCATTTGATTTTGGCACATCACTGGTTATATTGCTTCTTTGTATTATAATCAGCTATTATTATAAACATAAAAAACCATATTTATAGATATAAATTAATCGATTGTCCAGTTTATGAATGTGTCCCTTTTTTACCATTTATAAATACAATAGAGCCGCCTTGTGGCCCAGTGGTTAGTGTAACGGATTTGTGAGTGAAGACTCCCAGGTTCGATTCTCGGGGCTGGCAAAAACGGTGTCCACCGGAGTAACTTGGTAAATCTACTAGATCTGAAGGACTCATTGCTGTGTGGTGGCCTGGGAAACCACCTCTACTAATTCTCTCATAAAGGCCAAGGTGGCCTGACCAACCCCTTACAAGGGAATTCCGTCAATAAGGAAGGCGATACAGTATTTTTATAAATACAAGTATGTATAAGGAAGATCTGTTTCTTTTGGTGGTGGTTGGAAAACGAACATAAAATTTATATGGATATAAATGTTCATAATATGATTGTTCCCCGTCATTAACCCCAAGTATTTGAGAAGAATACAACTTCCAAAAAAAAAAAACAATTATTACCCGCAAGAAAGTATTCTGCCTCCAAAGACATATATAATGTCTCTTTCACAATCAATACACATTTGATGATCAAATATTAATTTAGGTCCTCCTTTAGCGGCCGTATCTTCACAAACTAAAGTCCAACAGCCAGTTTCTATATCATACATGTACATATCACTCTAAAATGATTATAAAATAATAATACTACTAGTAAATTATAGAAAGCTAAGAAGGTAAATTTACCTTAATGTCACTCGTTCTGTATTTTACATCTACGTAACGTCCGACAGTAAAAATCTGTTTTTTGTTACTATGCAATATCATTTTGTGACAAGAACGTGGACAGGGGCCTCCATATTTTTCACTGTTTCTAAAATGAATAGTTTTTATAATAATGGTGTGATGGTGTATTTATACAATGGTTCCAACCTATAAAGAAGAGTCCATTTGTCATCGGGAACGTAGTAAGACCACAAATCACTGAGATCACTCGCTCCATTCCATCCACCGAAAAGATATAAAGTGTTACTTTCAAAATCCATGCACATCTGGTGTCCTCCCCTTTGTCCGGGTCGCGTGCAGGAAAAAGGAGGCGATTCTTCACCGAGAAGATTAGCGAGAGGCGTTATACTTTCGGCAGAAGCACTAAAGCTCGTTTCACCGGAAGCGAGTCGGTCCATAAGATCGGGAGAACAGGGATTCAAATTGGTCCACGATACAGTGTAAGGCTTTTGAGAAACATACCAATCGAAGAGGCCATCTAATAATAATATACATGAATTTTATTACAGATTATAAAAAAATTATCATTTATAAAATTTAACTGACCGTCTTTTGCTTTTTTCATTATTTTTTCTGTGTTTATAAAATCACCTTCGTCAACAAGTAGATTGTGTAATTGAGATAATTGTGGTGCTTCCAGTTGTACACCCGTTTCATATTGAAGAGCGTTGAATGCTTCAAGGTATCCTTGTTGCCGAAAGTGTTTCAAGCAAGCTTTAATCAATCGCTTTTCGACATTCTGCCATAATATGTGATGATGAGATATTAAGTTCTTTTTTTTTTATTAAAATTCATTACTTACGGAATTGTAAACGAATAGTGCTTCAGTCACAACTTCCGGGTCGATAATTCCGCGCAATTCAACATACCAGATAGAATAATTGAAGGAAGATCCCCACGCTTGTTGGGGTACGATACGGACGTATTGTACAGGAAAGAGATGGCCATCCTTGTTGTGTCGCAAGGGAAAAGTCTCCGGTGTGCTGTTGTTTTCCAAGCCCCTGCATTCAATAGATGATTAAGTAAATGTATAGTCTGATTGTGATAATAATTTACCCGGTGAAGAGCTCCGTGAAGTTGTTGTTGTGCATGTTGCCGAGAACAGAGAACCTCTTCAGGTTGCAGACATGTGCCTTGTGATACTTGCCAAACTTTATAGTCTGAACGATGGCCGGCTTCTTCAGCTTCAGCGTCACGAACTGCGGCGGGTTGTTGCTGCTCGAGGACCATCGCGATGACGGGTCTGTAGGCCTGTCCACCAAGATGTTCCTGGTATTGTTATGAGTAATCAGTAGTTAGTGTTTAGTCATTAGTCATTAGTCAAGGATAGTCACGTGGGCAGGTGTGGCTCCAGGTGCGAGGAGGTGCTCACTACACTGAACTCGACCACTGACATCTTCTTGCAGCTGACAGACGACAACCTGTCACTATTCACCGCTCGCCACTCTCACTAATCACTATGTACTCTTGCACTATCACAATTCTTACAAATATTCAATACAACAATAACATTATTCACACTTTCCACCAACGCAAACAGAATCCAATAAAATTAAATAGATATATCGAGATGTACGGATTCAAGGCAAAAATATTTTGTCAAAAAAATTACAACCGTTCAAATTTAATAAGAAAAAGTGAAGATGATTTAAAATAATAATCAATTTTAAGCATCAATATTCATGGAGATACGCAAACTAGATGAAAATATTTAGACATGTATATATACAAAACTCTAATTACAATAATGGCGCGTCTAAATTCAAAAGATCGTTCTCGGTAGTCAGTAGCGATTTTTCTCACAAAAATCAAAACAAACTTACGTTTTTTTTTTAAATTTATATTGTAAAAAGAAAGTGTCATAATTATTTGGGTAATGAAATTCACCAAAAAATATTAAATCCCATATGTACTTAAATAATAATAATAATAAAACACAATTCGATACTCAAAAAATATATTGGCTTAGTTCACATTATTATCACAGAAGATATTTTTATTCAACAATGAAATACAATTCTTATATTATACAACAAGATAAATTGTGCTAAATAATCTTTTTAATAATAGTTAGTTTCAAATATAAACTCTGATGATTTCTTTAACAAACGCAAATCTTATATAAAAAATATTGAGCATAATACATAATAATTGATTTCAGCTTGTATGCTCACAATTGAAATATTAATGAGAGAAATCCACACAATAAAATAATCATCTACATTACAGTTCAAAGTTGAATTCGATAAAAATGCAATCATTTTTACATAGATAAATTTATTAAAGCATTTATTTAATCTCACGTCAAACAACATATCAATGTAAATTTTAAGTCGTTTTATCACCTTTGGAGCATTTATAAATATTAATGAAGGCCTATTTCAATTACATTGACCATGAAGCTGAACAAAAGAATGCAGATGATCGGGGATTGTATCTTCATACTTGATACGATGTGTACAGATTACTTTAGCAGCTAAACATGACAATTTGTTTTTCCATGAGCAGCGGAGTAAGAAATCGGCAGGAGCTGCAAGTTTACAATATTATTAATTATAATAATAAATTAATTATTGATTGTTAAATGCACACCTGAACCGGCAATATCTGCAGGTGTTTGCCCGTGATTATTCACAATATCTATATGAGCGCCTTGCTTGAGAAGGGCGACTAAAATAGATTCTAACTGTTCGGGAGTCAAATGAGCTTCGATCATCTCGGGGACTTCTCCTTGATAGCAATTGCAGTTTGTGACGGTTCGGGCAGCGTAATGAAGAGGACTATTTCGTTCTGAATCAAGAGCGTTGGGATCTGCTCCACATTTCAGTAACAATTCACACGTAAGGGGACATGGAAACCTGCCGAAACAATTAAATTAAATTCATGTCATTTATGATAAATATGAACATTTTTAACTGACTTGCAAACTGTGTCTGTATGAAACTCATCAACGGGCATATATTGATTGAGGGCTAAATGAAGAAGCGTTTGCCTCTCTTTAGTATACGTAGAAACCCTATTGACAAAATATACAGCGGCCATCACTTTATGGGGATCGGATATTGTGCTTTGTTTGCAATTCAATAACTGAGCGGCAATAGCAACCAAATAAAGTGCTGTTTTCATATTACTTTCATATTCCTTCTAAAACAAAGAATTTCATTATTTTTATTCGATATTTTGAAGATTTGTGGTTACTTACGATATATGTGTCTCTATTATCTTTTCCAATAGATTTATCTAACTTTTCCTGCACTCGCTGAAGTTCTACCGAACATGAATACAAGATTCTAGTAACCTAAAAGTCATTTGAATCAATAGAAAAAAAATCAATACATTGAGACATTCAGTGTTAAAATATATATTTTACCTGATCTATCGACAAATCTTTCCCAATATACATCATTTGAGAAAAAACTTGAGCAAATCTTAATAAATCTTTTACCACGGGAATCTAAAAATATATGCTGTTATAATATATGAATAGAATTAACAATTGACTTTGTGTTACATTATTTTCTTGTCGTAGTTCTAAGGCATGTCCCCACAGGGCGAGACATCTATCGAATTGTCCATTATCAGCACACACGGCACCCCGAAAAACAATCGGATGCGGCAGCTCATTACAATTGCGGCCTAATACACGTTCTCTAATTGCCAAGCCTTCCATGTGAAGAGCGGGTGGATTGTGTCGGATATTGATCAATTCTTCCAGAGTAGTACATTCTTTCCAGTTGTCATAAGCGGCGATCGGCTCACTGGGACACCGCGGCATCGGTGGATGTGAATCATTTCCCAATCTCATTTCCATACTTCGATACATATATTTATAAGCAAGCTAAAAATATGCATTATTAACAAGTAATTGAATTATTAATAAGAAAACCGAAACACTCACATCTAAACCATAGTAATCTTTATCATTTGCAAAAGAAGCTCCGAGAAGCTCTATGGCTTTGATGGCGTCTTCTCTGGTTACTTCCGGTTGTTCAACAATAAGCTCTACAACTTCTGATCTCGTTGCTTCGGCGGCACACATAAGAGCAGTCATACCTTGAGAAATATAATTTAACAGATTTAAAACCCATACAGACAGTATAAACAAATTCAATTACCATTGTTATTCTTAACTAATTTAGCTCCGTGTGCTAATAATTCTTTTACTACTGAAACATGTCCACATTCAGCAGCAAAATGGAGAGCTGTACCTCCACACAAAGCTTGCTCATCGACTTTGGCACCCTCGGTGAGCAGATATGAAACCTTGGCATAATATAATCATTATCAATATTAATCGATTTATTGTACGAATATAAATATGTGACTTACAATATCTAAATGGCCTTTATAAGCGGCAATCATTAAACAGGTATTGTTGTATTGATTGGGAAGATGTAAATCGGCTCCTCTGTTCACTAAATATGTAACAATATCAAGTCTACCTTCAAAGCACGCTGCCCGCAGCGGAGTCGAGGAGGTTGACGTTGGATGATCTAATACAGCACCCGCTTGAGCCAGCATCTTTAAGAATTATAATTAAAATTTGTTAAAATTTAACACATTTAAGAATGTATTTTTATTACCTTCACAACATTTAGGTGACCAGATCCTGCTGCCGCCCATAGAGCGGTAGCTCCAGTTATAGCATATTCATCGAATCGAACAGTAGTTTCTGTTTCCAAATTCATTGGTGGATGAAATTTTTCCAATAATAATTTCACTACGCTGACATGACCGTTCCTCGCAGCAGCCACCAGAGGAGTGCAATATATTCCATCAATTTCAACCGGCTATAATCCAAAATGTCATAAAACATTATAAATACTAAAAGTATGATAATATTCTGTATTGAACTTATTTTGTTTTTTTTTTATTTTTCTTTCAAGGTCAGAGATTTAAGAGTTTACTTATTTCATAGTGCATATCAATTCAAATTTAAATGAATGCACTTTAAATTAGTTGATGATGTCAGAAGTAATTATCACAAGAGCTCGAGTGTCCCCAGTCAACGGTAAAAGATAATTTTCGCTTAAGTTTACGAGATGGAAGACGTTTACACGAAAAAGACTATTCAAATTTAAAAATAGATTGATGATGAATATTATCATTTATAAAAATAAACATTTTACACGCTTCCAATACGAGCGAGTGTAATAGTATTTTAGGGTTATCGGCCAGACGATCGATACAAAGGATATCCATTTTTGGCAAATCATATTTGTAAACAAACGTCAATCCGAGTTTGAGGTTATATTTATCGATGAATATAAAAGTGTCGGAGGATCGAGCGAAATGTGTGAAAGAATGAGTGGTGAAGATGATGATTTTCGGCGCAATATTAGCAAAGCAGTTCGTTTTCAACAAAGAGAGCGCAAAGTTATTAATAGGACACAAAGAGATTGACTGGGATGAACACAACAATGGTATTATAGTATAGAGCAGAGAGAAGGTTGGCAAGGCCTGGCCTAGTGTGAGAGTATAGTATAGTGTAGCCTACCTGGTTGAGCACCTCTGCCGCCCTGTCAGCCTCCATCTCCCCCAGTAATACATACAGAGTCAGCGACAGGCCGTCCCTGGCCGCGAAGTACACCCGCTGTCTGTCCTGCTGCATCCTTCTCCTCTACTGCTTGACAACCCCTGCTGCTGTCTACCTTCACTACTTGACCTCCCCTGACTCCTGTCTCCTGTCTCCTGGCCTCTCACTATAACTATCAGTGTGCAGACTGTCCTTCCGTGGTTCTGGCTAATGTCACCGTGTTCTGCTGTCACTGTCATCACACTACTGCTTTACATCACTGTACGCTCTCATACACCAGTACAGACATGCTGCTTTATCTATATCGATCCACATATTTTTTCATAATAAAAATAATCCACATGTGTAAATAATAATAAATGATCATCATAAAATACCAAGCCATCCACAAATAATAAAATAATTGCACAATCAAACTGAAGGTCTAGATGGAGCAATAAAAAATGATTTGAAACTGGAACATTCCAGGATTATAAATGAAATAAAAAATATATATCCAACATTTTAATTCCAGGAAAATCCAGAACAATGATTTTACAATCATTTTTATCAATCTATAATGACATTCCTGAAACAAACTTCTGAATTTTAATTCTTGATATATAATAGGATATTCAACTGATCACATTGTGTAAAAACTTTTCTGTCATGAATAAATTACTTCTTATATGACACGGTTTGTTAAATTTAATGCATTGATCATTTTTTTGTTGACTCGGAGAACGATAAAAACATAACATCTTAGTAAATTTTCATATAGAGATAAAAATCATGACAAAGTAACGGGTTTGTGTTAAAAATAAGTTTAGATGAAATATTGAATAATATACTTCCGTTTCAATTTTAGTTATTTATTAGAATAGTGCTTTGTGAAATATTTAAATAAGTACACTTATAGACTAATGTGAAAACATAAAACATAAAGCATCATTAATAATTAATATACAAATACAAATTAAAATATATCTGGCAGTCAATCGTAATGGATCGCTAAGCAATTACTTATTATGTAAATAAGATTAAAGATCTGCTTTTTATAGTATGTTGGTGTAATATGTATATTGTACATTTTAAATATAATAATTTGATTACATCTAGTAAGAGTAAACCTCGATTAAGCATAAATAATGGCTATTACAATAATTCTAGGAAGCCTTGAATTTTTTTGTGGGTGTATTTTCTGTTTTATTATCAATACTATTGCTATCTTCTTCCTCATCATCACCGCTTTCTTCGTCTTCTTCTTCCATTTCTAAAAGGAAAGAATGGTTGTCAGTTATAATAATCAGGAATATACTAATTACATATTATAAAGCAGGAGTTCACCATCAGTGACTCCTGTCTGTGTCGAGTTGATCATGTGAGTCAGTAGTTGGTTGACTTGATCCTGCAAGTGCCTGGCTGCCTCTACTAGCTGCTGCTGGCCTGAAGCTGCAGGAGGGCGTGGCTCTGACTGTGACTCTGGGTCCGCGGGCCTTGCTGGTGGTGGTGGTGCTGGTGCTGGAGGTCCTGCTCCTGGTGGCGTCACCTGTACTTGCTGTACTGCAGTTATGTGGTTCAACAGTTTGCCACCACTGCTCAAGGTAGCTGATGCTTTACTGCTACACATCTTTAACTGAAGCTTGACTCCTGCCTTGTCTTATAACTAACTGACTACTAACTTATAACCTCTATTCTTCACGTAAACAATCGATCTTGACAACTGTCGCTACACGAGACTTTTCAATATGTATAAATACATATCAATCGAAACAACATTATATTTATATATTTTTTTAGTCGAAATACAATATAATTTTAAAATAAACCGTTTATAAACATTATTCATGAAAATTTGTCAAGAAATATTTAAATTCTTATACTAAACTTATAAAATATCACTGAATTTGAGATTTCAGCACTAGAGAAAGAGTTATTCTACGAATTTGGGTAGTTAAATCAGATATAAAAAGTTATAAAAATTATTATTTTCATTTGACAGCACTGAAAAATGTTTACGATCTCACCGCAGCTGATAATATTGAATGAGTTGTCATCTGTTAGTTTATCATTGAATCTTGTTGTATTGTGTAGTGTACTGTAGTAATTGCGAGTTATTCTCGGACAAGGTACCGGACAATATCAAAATGAAGCACGAGAAGAGTTTGTCGGCGAGATACTTTTACATATTCCTAGTCGTTTCCCTTTACTGGTGAGAATTACCTCTGTAAATAATCCACGTGCACAATATTTCTTATACCGGCGATGTGGCACTTGCTCATGAATAAAAGTTGATAAATGGTTCATTGATTATTTTCAGGGTGGTTTCTATTGTGACTGTATTTGTGAACAAGACTTTACTGAGTAGTAAATCTGTGGGCTTAAACGCGCCCCTCTTTGTGACTTGGTTCCAATGTGTTGTTTCCTTTCTTATATGCTTCTTTATGAGTAAAACTAAAGGTATTCCCGGTGTGTTTTCATTTCCCGAGGGAACACCGTGGAAAATAGATACAATGAAAAAGGTAAAAAAACAACATATCAGTTAGTTTTTTTACTAAATATTATTTTGTTGTTTAAGGTTTTGCCACTATCGTTAATGTTTACTGGAATGATTGCTTCGAGTAACATTTGTCTTCAACATGTGGGAGTGGCTTTTTATTATATAGGACGTTCACTGACGACGGTATTTAATGTGGTTCTTGGAAGAATATTACTAGGCCAAAAGACATCCACGCAATGTGTCATGTGCTGTGGATTTGTGATTCTCGGTTTTTGGCTCGGAGTCGATCAAGAGAGTTTAATTGGTGAGTCACTAAGTTAAAATTAAACGATTTTAAATACAATTGTATTGTTGTTTTTAGGTTCTTTTTCATTATTTGGTACTGTTTTTGGAGTGATCGGTTCACTAACACTTTCTTTGTATTCGATTTATACAAAGCAGGTTCTCCCGCATGTCAATCAAGAGATCTGGCTCCTGTCCTATTATAATAATGCTTATTCAGTGATACTTTTTATTCCTCTCATGGTGTTCAGTGGGGAAATCAGTATTGTTTATAATTTCAATCACTTGCATGAAAAAATCTTTTGGATTCAGATGATTGGAGGCGGTGTTTGCGGATTTGCTATTGGTTTTGTTACGTCCCTTCAAATCAAAGTAAGATTGAGTGTAAATAAAATGTAATGTATAAATCTAAATAATAATTAATTGCAGGCCACATCCCCATTGACTCACAATATATCGGGTACAGCTAAAGCGTGTGCGCAGACTGTGATTGCGACTCATTGGTACAACGAGACTAAATCGGCTCTTTGGTGGCTATCCAATGTGATTGTGTTGGCTGCCAGTGCACTCTATGCTAGATTCAAACAAATGGAAATGGAGAAAAATGTACAGATTTCCTCGACAGACAAAGAAGAGAAAGAGAATTTAGTATGATATTGCATATTATCAACATTTGAGAACTTTGCATTGAGTGTGTGGATTTTATTAAAAACTTTATTGTATAGTTATAATGAACAACAGCAACAATTACATTTACATTCCCATCAGTATGTTAAAAACTAGTCATTTAAAGTCATAGACTGTACATATTCTTTACTACCAGTAATTATATTTAACTTGTTCACGCTAATGAATAATAATGTTAAGACAGTGATAATCATCAAAAATTTTTAATAACCAAATTGAAAATTTGTATATCTCCTAAAAAACGTTGAAAATTAAATGAATACTTTTTCATCGAAAAAAGTGTCTGTGAACGTGTTAAAAATAAATATGATATTTTTACTATTAAAAATGTCATATGCATATGAAGAATTGATAAAACAGTACCCCGGGTTGTGATTGTGAATTTTAATTGTAAGAGTTTGAGTTGTGTGTATTTTGTGGGGAAATTATAATGTGGGGTATAATGTACTTAAAAAATGTATAATATTAATTTGTGTATGGTGAAATAAAAAAAAAATTATACACTTTGTTTTACATTGTAAAATGTATTTATGTAAATAATGAATAAAAAATATTTTTAAATACTACATAAGGTTAATTATTTCATAATAAAATTTTTGTGAATTCATCTAGGATTTTAATGTTTAAATGTTAATAATATATTGAGTAATGGAAAAACTTGTGTGAAAAAAGGTGAGACTTTATAGATTAATTCAATGGATTAGTGACACAAAAACGTATCTACAAAAAATACGTTTTTTGGGGAAAATATGTATTTTCACTCACTATCAATTTTATTTATAAAAATATTATGTGAAAACTTATAATAATGTCATAGTCTTAATAATTATTAAATGCTAATATGTATTGCATTTTAAAAAAATTGCACCAAAATATTCAATAATATATTACAAAAAAGAAAAAATAACTCTCCTTGTGAACTGTTAATTTGTAGATACATTTTTGTGTTACTGATCTATCGAATTATTTATTCGGAAAAGTATATACTATTGTATGGCGGCTCTCTCACAAGTTGCTGACAAGACAAGTAAACAAGATTAAAGTACACCGAGTTTCACTTTGCACTTTTTGTGTGTTTTTGGAATGAATAATTCATTAAATAATAAAATTGTGCTTCTTTCAAATATGTAATTGATTATGATAATGCATTTTTTAAATTTACAATAGTAGTGATTTATCTCATTTAATTTTTTTTTTTTAATGGAGAGGAAAACAAATTTATCGTGAAAGAGATAAACCTGTTTTGTAGTGCAATAATACAACGAATAACGCCAGTAGACACAAGTACGTGATTGTGGACGGTCGTATATTTATATATAATCTTATCATTAACATGGATGACTTGTTCGAAAGTCCGCTTTTTAAGAGCTATGCTTTTTATACATCCATTTTGTGTCTCAAAATGTTACTAATGTCCCCATTGACGAGTAGGCAGAGGTTTATAAAGAATGTATGTATACACATCACGAAAATATCACAACATTTATATCGGATCAATTATCAATAATATTTTAGGTATTCGCCAATGACGAAGATGGAAGTTATTTTGGTGATAAGAAGACAGTGAAAATTGTATACAACGATCCTGATGTCGAGAGGATTAGGAGGTAAAAAATACTTTAACACCAGAAAACATTATTGATTAGACGAAAAAATTGCACAATATAGAGTGACAATGTCAATTTCCACCTTTCACTTTTCCTCTTCGGGAATTAACCTTGAGAAAAACAATTTTTAAATGAAAATACAAAACAGTATATTCTACTTAGATTCTTATTGGATTTTGTGGAAACCCCTTTAAGTTTATTTGTATTCTAGAATTGCTTGAATCGTGCAGTTTTGAATACATTTTCCCTGTTATTTAGAAATTATTTCAGCAGTTAGTGACTTTTGGAATGATGAAAAACCCAGAAGAAATGTAATTGATGACTTTTGGATTACAACGACGACATTTTTTTAACATAACCTATTGGCGATCTTTATAACCTAATCGCCTCAACATACACATCACAATCCATAAAATCAGACTAAATCTAGATCGAGACGATCGATCGGGATTTTATTAATATTATTCCGAGTCGCAATAAATCGAATTAATATATTTTTTTAATTCGAGGAGGATTTAATGCGAGATATTTTCCAGCCTACTAATTAGCTAATACACAATATTATCATATAGATAAATGTATAATAATAAACCAATTAAATGTTTCAGAGCTCATCACAATGATTTGGAAAACATATACGTGTTTATGTTTGTGAGTGCTTTGTACATGACGACAGGACCTGATGCTAGCTTTGCCAATATTTTGATGGCAGGTTTTACGATAGCGAGAATAGTCCATACTATAGTTTATGCAGTTGTGCCATTACCACAGCCATCCAGAGGCATTGCTTGGGGGGTGGGAATAATCATTACAGCTTATATGGCCATCACTGTGGCATTGTACTATTTTAAATAAAACCATTAATAAATAAACTGAACTTTTATTTGTTTGTATCATTGCTCTATCCAATAAACAATCTAATATTTGACGAGATAATGTAACATTTTTATCAAATTTGTTGCGCTATATAAATGTTTTCATCAATCAACAGTATGAAAAACGTTTCAAACAAATCCTCACACTGAAAGGTATCTAAAAACATTTATTTTTTATTGGATTGTGATAACCCTGGATTGTTGAAAGCTGCGTGCTTGGGAAGAAGGACAACACAAAGTGGGCGTGTATTTGAGCAGTTATGGAAGCAGAATGTATGATATGAATAATAAATAAGCGCGAGTACGTGAGATAGTAACATGAATAAATACATTTTTGTTGTATCTTTAATCTGGCAACATCTTGTTTAGCTGTCAGATGTGTGTACTGTCAACGCCCGAAGATATCCTTGTGTTAAAAATGATACTCTAGAAGTTTATACGTATTTACAAACGATGTACAAAATATTTATTATTGAAAGACATTTTCCCATGAAATAATTCATTATGTATGATAAAGTGCAATGGTCGATTTAGCACTTTAGTCAAATAAACTTGGTAAATATATGCAATTATTTTTAAGATAATATCTCTTTTATATTAACCAGTCAATAATCGATATTACTAAAGTCATACTGAATACAAAAATTACTAATTATCCTCCTTGGATAAATTATAACAGTTATTGATTTATTGATTGCAGAATACATAAAATAAAATAACTAACCACAAGTTGGTTAGTAGCAAAGCAGGAGTCTTTTAGAGTACACTGTTTGATCAGGTTGATATTCATTTCTAGTAAAATGCTCTGAAATTTTAAATTTATACATATAATAATGTATTTTTATATTGTTCATAGGATCAAGAAATGGGGAAATATACAGTTTTTGTAGCATTGCTATGGAAGAACCTTTTATATTTACGACATCATTTTATAATAGTGCCATTGCAAATATTATTCCCGATAGTTATATTTGTATTATTGGCATATAGCAGTAACATACTGGAATACGATGATAGATTGAATGGAATGAATTCCACACCATCCACAGAAACTGAATTATACGATACATTTTTTAGAGATGTATTGAAAATTCACTATGCCCCAAACAATAATTTAACAAAAGACATAATTAAATCCGTAGTGAGTGCAATGGCAATAAGTGATAAAAGTAAGCGAGGTGTTTTCTCACAGGTTCGTATTGTAAACTCTATAATTTGAATGATTATTACAGATTTTGTTGGATATCCCGATGAAGTTGTTCTCTTAAGAAATTTCGATGGTACAAGCTATAGGAATATTATTGTTTTATTCGAGGTATGTTTTTTATTGTTTCATTAAATTATGTCATTCATATTAAAATATTTTTTACAATCAACAATTTCCATGTTAAGAAAATTATTTCATATTATTCAGTAATATGAATAAATAAGCCTACCTTAATATTAAACAATGAGAGTTTCAGGACAACTGTGGTTACTTTACAATACAATTTTTTTTTGATAAAGGAATTATTATTTAAAATATTTTTTAAATTTCATTGTTAAGAACACAAATCCGTTATTGACTGAAATTATTTTATTTCTTTGCTGTTGTCATCACAAATATTCAAGTCAGTAATTTGTTCCGAGATTCAATTGTTCAAGTTTGACATTTCTTGTTAAAATCGAGGCTAATACATTATAAAAATAATTAAATGACTATTTTGATATTGAATGATAGTCATAATTAGTATTCTGATATGGATATAACTAATATTGTATTTTTTCACAGATACCAGAAGATCTTGCATCAGTTCAGTATACAATGCGCACCAAATATAACATAGACACTTCAAAAGTGTATTTAATGCCACACGATGAGGATTATACTAGTAAATTATTTTCAATAGAATGAAGTATTTACTTTGATTATTTATATTACACACATATTTTGTTTTTAGGCTATGCGTATATTCTTTTTGCTGCTCTTCAGGTAGCAATTGACAAAGCTGTTATTGAAATGAAACTTGGAAGGAATATTCTAGAAAAAGTCTCCGTTCAGTCTTTTTTCACACCACCATCCGATTTCGATCAGCTATGGAAAGAAAAATATACTTTAGTCTATCCAACTATTACATGTATCAGTTTTATGCTTGGTTTATTAGTTATTTTGGCAGCTATTGTATCTGAAAAATCATCCGGAATTAAGGTTTATCTATGAAAATGACATTTTGAAAATGAGAATTGTGATAAAGATTAATTTAAATAATGATAATAAAGAAACCACCAGATTTCAATGATTGATACAGTCTAAGTGCGATTTCTTGACAAAATGTGAAGAATTATACACATTTTCAGTATTGTGGCTCTTCGGTAGACATGCCAGATATCCCGGTTTGAAATAACTATCCCAGTATTCCACTTAGTTTTCATAATAATCCGGTTTCCAATTTTACGGTAGTTATTTACAGTCAAAACATCTTGGGTGCAAAATATTTATGAAAGTTGGAAAAAAAATTGTCGAATTGTTCAAACATTTCTAAAATAGTAATTTGGAATTATTAAATCTTTCAATTAATGAATATGAATAAATATGTTTGAATTTAATAATTATTATAGTTTTTTTATAAATAATAATTTATAATAATGCTATTTTCAAGCCTTTAAATTCCTTTTTTATTAACTGTGTAATATTGTGCTTTGAGAAAACTCTAGTTATTGGTATAATAAATAGACACACAAATTATAATTTGATGTTTAAAACTAAACAGTAGCAATGGAGTTCTATGATTTTTTACTTCAATATTAAATCACAATTCTCATTTTCAAAACATCACATTCATCTTAAATATTTATTAATTGAAATATATAATTACAGGAGCTCATGAAAATGATGGGTGTGACAAATATTACACTGTGGTTATCTCATTATGTGAATTATTTGATATTAAATACTATTGTGGTTATATCAATAACTCTAACAATAGCGTTTTATCCTGGAGAAGGCTTCATGCATACTGCTGACAAAACAATCATTTTTATCACTCTCTTTTTATATGTAAACTATATAATATCCTTCAGTTTCATGTTCAGTACGCTGTTTTCAAAATGTAAGAATATTTCAATTGTATAATATTAGACAAATTGTTTAATATCATGTCTTGTAATTTTTTAGCCGCGATGGGTTGTATTATTTTGGCAGTATTATGGATCACAACCATGGTTTTATCAGCTGTGGCATTAAAATGGATTTTAAATAAAGTCTCTCTAACATTTTTATGCTTTCTGCCAAATTTTTCTATATTTGTATTTTACCGAACTCTTGGAGCATTCGAATTGGAAGGTTTGTACAATTGATGTTCTTTTAAATTGGATGTTTCAATGCTTTATTTTTTAGAAACTGGAGCTCGATTTTCCGATATCATGGATTTACCTCAGATCGGTTATAATAACATTCCAATCTTGGCAATCTGGGCTATGCTGTTGTTAAATATACTTGTACTTTCTGCCCTCGCGTGGTATATTGATCAAATCAATCCCGGACCTCATGGTATTCCTAAATCGTGGACTTTCCCATTTGCTGTATGTTAAAAAAATATATTTGTTTAATTATTGGATTAATTTATATGAATTATTTTAGAAACTATTGAATAGAAATCATATTATACCTGAAGATTGTGAGTCTGAGGATGTAAATAGAGACGAAAGTACAATTGAACAATTCCAGACACTAGAAACGTATATTTCTATAAGACAGTTATGGAAGGTAGTATAATAATAATTAAAATGTTCATATATTTTTTTTAAACAAATTTAAAAAACATTTCAGGTTTATGGATCATGGCATTCAGCGAAAACTGTTGCGTTGTCAGATTTATCCGTGGATATTCATAAAGGAGGTATAACAGCTTTACTTGGCCACAACGGCGCAGGAAAAACAACTTTGATGTCAATCATAACCGGTACAGTGATTTGGAGCTGAATAGTTTATCCATTTTATATAATTTATAATATTTTAAATTCAGGCATGTCAACTGCAACTTCAGGAACTATCTTGGTCAACGGACGGGATATTCGTTACGAAATGGATGAAATACATTCATCCCTCGGTTTCTGTCCGCAAGAGAATCTCACATTTCCATATCTTACAGTCAGAGATCATTTGATTTTCTTCTCAATGGTAAGAATTTTGTATCAAGATGGTGGACCAAGCAGACGATGTATACATCCAGTTGTATGGCATTCAATATTGATGATACTGATAATATTTATTGATTATTTGTAGATGAAAGGGTTTTCATTAGAGGAATCGAAAAAAGAAAGCGAAGTCCTCTTATCCAATTTGAATATGGCAAATAAAGCATACGATAAATGCAGTAGTTTGTCGGGAGGAATGCAGAGGAGATTGCAATTGGCTATTGCTTTGGCGGGCTCGTCTTCACTTCTCATTTTAGACGAGCCCACATCTGGATTGGATCCCGAAACCAGGAGAGAGCTATGGGATATTCTTTTAGTATGTTATTACATAAACTTATTTTATTACATGTAATTAACAATTTTATAATATCAGGAATTGCGCAACACTTGTACTATTTTACTTACCACACATTCTATGGAGGAAGCTGATGCTCTCGGAAACAGAGTTGTGATTATAGACCATGGAAAATTGAAATGTTATGGAACACCACTCTTTTTAAAAACTGTATATCGTAAGTATTATTAAGACTTTGATTAATTAAAACAATATTACTAATTATCTTAAATCTATTTCAGAGACCGGTTACAAATTACAAATTTTCAAACAAAACAATTTAGATAAAGAATCTGTGACGAAATTAATAAAAGACATTATCCCGAATGCAACATGGGTTGAAGACCAAGAAAAAATAGTTTTCAATTTACCATTCGAAGTATCCACTAAATTCATAAATTTGTTTGAAGAATTAGAAATACAGAAAGAGGTGCTGGGAATAAAAGAGATAAGATTGATAACTACATCATTGGAAGACGTGTTTTTGAAGTAATTATGCAGTATTTTGAATATTGTCTATTGAAATATGTGTTAATATTCATGTTTTTGTAGAGTGACAAGCACCGGGATGGCCGAGACTGGACACCTTATTAAAAATGAATTAGATTCCCTCGATTCAGGTAACTTTATTTAAATATTAACATAAAATATGTATTTAATTTTATTCAATTATAGGTTACACAAGCAAAAAAATTATGTCCAGTAAAATTATTTGGCTGTCGCAAATGACAGGTTTATTAGAAAGAAAATTTCTATTTTTGAGAAATTCAAATTTATTCATGACAATTTTACAGGTAATTTTTTTTGCATCCAATAATCTTCAATTGTATTGTTTAATTAACTATTTTTTTTTTAGATTATGATAGCATTCTGTATTTTAATCCCATTGTTTATAAGTTCATCGGAAAATACAAAAATTAGTCGGTCTTTGAAGATGGATATGTCGATGTATAATCGGTACAAATTAACAGTTTACATGAATGAAGATATCGATTATCAAAAGATTGATCTGTACATGCAGAAGTATAATGCAGAAATAAAGTTGTCTTCGAATGTATTAGCTGGTAATTTTATAATAATAAAGTGGATTATTATTTTTTGAAACGCGTATTGAGTGGTTTGCTTTTTTTTGTATTCAGATTTACTCCGAACGGAGAAAGACCACATGGGCAGCTATTCAAAGGAACTTGTGATTGCTGTTGATTATGATAAGGCTAAAAATGTGTACACAGCACTTTATTCAACTTCGATTATGCACGCTCTCCCCACTGCTGTTAATTTTGTTAACAATTTAATTGCAAACATATTGCTCGGTGAAGAAAGCAATGCATACTTTACTCTTTATAATCATCCACTGCCCCAAACAATTGTCGAGGAATATTCCGATATTGGAACTAAAACTATTGAAGATATTATAGAGCTTTCCTCTCTCACGTCCATGGGTAATATAATAATTATTTATTTTTATTTAAATAGTTATAAAAATGTTTTTTTTAGCATTGTGTATGATACTGACAATTTTTGTATCATTTCCCATTGACGAGAGGATTTCTCAATCTAGATCGTTGAATTTAATGACTGGTATTAATCCAATGTTTTATTGGATGTGCAATTGGATTTTTGATATGTCCTTAATGTTCCTTCTTTCTTTATTTGTCTATTTTTCAACCATGTACGTCTATTGGGAGGAACAGTACATGATCGGAGGCTAGTCTAAATAAATTATTTATATTGATACATATAATTGGAATAATAATTGATTAATTTGTAGGCGGAGCATTGTGGGGTACCAACTTCTTAATTATTTTCCTGTATTGCTTATCCGGTTTGGCGTTTATCAACTTTTTAAGTTACTTTTTCAAAAATGGTGCAATGGCATTTTTGGTTATATTTGTGGTAAACTTAATACTAGGTTTGTATTTTTTTTAATACTTCACTGGTCAGTAAAAAGAATAATTTATTTTATGATGAATACAAAGTGCATTTCCAGTTAATTTTTATTCTTCTTACCGATCATATAATTAATATAAAATAATGTTCATATTAAATAATAACCAGCGTTAATCCTGTTCAAGTAAATGATTTGATTGGTTATTACAACTGGGAGATCAGGAATAATATTAATAAAATCCCTATCGATCGTCTTAATCCAGGTTTACTCTGATTTCCTGTTTTGTAATGTAAATACTGATTATTAAATCGGTGCCCTGTGTAACTAGTAATAGTTAAGATCACCGATAGACAATTAATTAACACGTTGTTGTGTCTAGAAAAACCAAAGCCTTCTAAAAAGTCACTAGGGGCTACATAATAAATTAATTAATACTATATTTTTTGCAGGATTGATTGTTCCCATATCTTTTTTGGTTTTTTCGACGGTGTCAAAAGAGGTGGATACAAAAATTATTTCAATATTGGGTATTGTTTACCCGCCTTTCAATTTAATGTATTCATATTTAAAAGTCGGAACAACTTCTCTATTCAACGAGGGTTGTATAAATCAATACAAAAAACTTAACATAACATCAAACACTTTTTGCTGTGGTGAGTTATTTAAAAAATTTAATATCTTAGTTTATGCTTAATGGAAATTATTTTATTCTTAAACAGCTCAAGATAAAGAAACTGGAGAGTGTTTAGGACTGAGAAATTATGTGACTGATAATACTTCTGGTGTTTGGATGTACTTATTGTCTATGGTGATTTCTTTCATTTTGTATTGGGTAAGCATTTTTAAGTATTTGTAGATTTTTTTAGTTTAATACCAATTTGCTATTTATTTTAGACTTTAGTTTTTCTACTAGAATATCAATATTTGCAACAAATTACTTCACTAATGGTTGTCAAGCGCAATAAACAAATAATAAATGGTATGCATGAGAATTTTAATAAAAAAAACATTATATTACTATGATAATAATTTTGAAAATTCACAGACAAAAAAAATATCAGCCGATCAGTTTCAAAATCTTCAATCCAAAGCGCAGGTAATATTTTCATTAATGTGAGATATTTTTTATAATATAATATGTATATGTAATTATTTTTATAGACATTCTTAAAGCAACAAACCTCACAAAAATATACCAACCGAATCCAATAAAAAAACCATTATTGGCTGTGAGTAATGTTAATATTGAAGTGAGAAAAGGTAAACTTTGAATAGTTTGTTATGATGATTTTTAAATTAAATTGTATAATAATGTTAAGGCGAGTGTGTCGGTCTTTTGGGTATTAACGGTGCTGGAAAAACGACACTATTTAAACTGATGACTGGTTGCGAAGTTCCTAGTAATGGAGACTGTGCTATTAATATGTTCTCGTCGAAGAGAAATAAAAGAAAGGTATAATTTTATACCGTTAATCTAGATTGTCAAATATTTATTTATTTAATTTTGCAGTACTTATCCAACATTGGCTATTGTCCCCAATTTGACGCTATTGATTTTTACATGACCGGCAGACAAATATTGAATCTGTTCTGCCGCCTTCGAGGTGTAAACGCTAATGCAATACAAAATGAAGTACAAAGCATGTTAAATCTGACAGGTATTTTGACACTAATTTATATGTGTTTTAGTTGATTTATTTATTTGTATATTTTTATTAGGCTTACACCGCGTCGCTGATAAATATTGCAGTAGTTATAGCGGCGGAACTAGAAGAAGACTGAGTGCTGCAATTTCATTAATTGGGAATAGAGATTTTGTATTGTTGGACGAACCGACTACGGGAGTTGATCCGGGTGCTCGTTCAATGTTCCATATTGTCCTTGAAACAATAAAAACTCAAGGTCGTAGCTTGTTATTATCATCTCATAAGTGAGTATTTCTTAATTCTAAGCTCGGTGGCAATGTTATTAATTGATTATTTTTTAGTCTCGATGAATGTGAGAAACTTTGCGACCAGTTGGCAATAATGAATAAGGGGAAGATATTACACAAGGGAACTGTATCGGATCTGAAAGCAATTTATGCCAGTGGTTATATTCTTACTATCAAATTGAAGTTTGGTCATTATCCAGCCGTTCCGGTGTCTGTGGACTGCATCGACGGCTCCAGCATGAGCAATTTAGGTTATTATAGTAAAGCCTACATAATCCGAACACCCAAAATTTAAACACTGCTTGTTGATGGCCGAAGCGTATGTTGATATTTCGATCACACTTTTGTATATGTTCAGTGCTTTGACAAGTATTTAGTATAATGAATGATAATATTTCATAATTTAAATCGGAAGCCCTATTACAACATTTAATACACTGATTTTGAAGTGTATTAAATTGAAAAAATGTAATACCACACGCCTGGTGCGGGATCTGTACCAGATCCTTATTAGATACAGAGGAATCTGAGAGATACGGGTTGAATTGGTTTATTTACTGCGTTCAAATTAATGAATGGAGATATGAATTATGATATTTGGTAAATAACAATTTAACCAATTTTTTTATGGACTTCGCATTAAAAATTTCCACTGAAAAATTCTTGTAGAAGGCTGACAATTATTTTTGAAAGAGTACTCGGGTTTAAAATGTAGTCATTTGGATTATCAAGGCCTTACTGCATTTCAATTTAATCATATGATTCAATAATTCGGTGAGGCCGAGGAATTTCCTCAAAAATATAGTCAGCTCGGCAAAATAATACAACAAATTCATATAAATTACTAGCAGATCTTCACACAGATAATTTACTTATTTAATTAATAAATTACAGTTCCATTATCATCATTCGATGTATCCAAAATGACAATCAAACAGTTGAAAGAGAATATCCATAAAGAATTTGATTGTGCGATTCGAGATGAACACTCGGTAAGTATTTCACTTATTAAAACAATAAGCTTATAATACAATATTCTTAAATGTGTTTTTAGAATATTTTACAATACCATCTCAAAACGGCACTTCAATTCGGCGATCTCTTTAAAAAAATGGATAGCATACAAAATCAATACAAGGACATTGTCGAGATTTACACAATCGCCGATACGTCTTTGGAAGAATTATTTTTAATCATGCAAAAAGATGATTACGTGACTACAACGGAAGATGATATCATATAAGAAGTTGTGATAAAATAATGACATATTTTTATAAATAATATTTTGTATGTGTATTTTTACGGTTGGTTTAGTCATAATATTTATTCTCTACTTAAAGTATTATTATATTCTTACACTAAGTATTATTCCTACTGAAACAATCTGGTCAAAGTTCGTAATAATTATATCTACTATTTGCAGTTGTGGCACTTATACTACTTTGTTTGTTTTTTATAATTTAAATGAATCTCAAAGCGGTATAAATATGTATTTATCGGGAATTAATTAATGCTATGGCAGCTAAATCAAATTCTCTGGTGCCATATTATTTATATGCATTGATTTTGTTTCTAATTAGCCCTCAATCGTTTATGATATTGTGTAGAGATTGATAAGTCTGAGAAATATTTGGATCCAGCTCCTGAATATGAGTCCGGCCGGACATCCCAGAACCACAAATATATTAAAATATCCTCTATTCAATATAAAAATTTATCTATATAATTCCTGGAATTGGAGGTAGCATCCAAAAATATTCTCGGACCCATTTTCATCTCTAATAATGTGCTTAATTATTTATATTTAACTAAAATGTGTCCAGCCGATACATTAAGAGGCCATAAAACTGGATATTTAAATACCAAATAGATGAGTTTGACTAAGGCACCACTAATTGTCTCACACAGACTCGTCTGCTTAGTCCACCATCGTGGCTTGCTAATATATCGGTGGTATCGACATAGCTCAATAATTTTATTAGCCTAAATGTATATTATTACTACGTATTGATTTGTTGGGAAAACAAGGGATTGACTTTCAGATCTTTCCATTTTCATATATCGTGATTAATCTGGTTTTTATAATATAAATAAAACAGCCTAGAAATGTCCATTTTCAGTCACCGGGTCATTTATTTAATGCAAATATTCTAACAATACTCTTCTGTGCTCTAATGATTTTAAAAATTGCACGATTGTACCCTATCATTATTATAAGCACCACAATTTCATTCCAAAGATATTTTCACTATTTCTTTATTCCTTAAAAAGACTGTATTTATTCACTCACTTAATAAAATCGATAAAAAAAAACACAAGACTTATTTTGCCAGCAACTGTTATTTAAATTCAAACATTGAAATTCATGAACCCGTAATTAAAAATGCAGAAAATAATAATTAATAATGGAATAAATAGTCATGAAATGCAAGCTAATCTATGCTAGTGTGTCTTCGGCCAAAGATCGGGAGTTGGCCAGCTGTGTGAAGTGTTCGACGAGTTGCTCTCGGGATAGTTCGCCGTGCACTTTATTGTCTCGTGTGCGCACGTTCACCGTACCCGAAGTTTTTTCCTTCTCTCCGACGACTGCAATCAAAATACATTGTAAGTAAACGATCGTGAAATCAAATATGATGATGATTAAAAAATTACCCAAAATGAAGTTGAAATATGCTAGTTGAGCATTTCGGACTTTCTTGTTGAGTGTGTCTCCGGCATCCGTATCGGCTTCAGCCATGAATCCCGCGGCAATCAATTGATCTCGAACCTGAAAAATAGAATTTGTTAATTACATTAAAATTCATCTGTAATACTCTTCATTGAGTACATTATTAAATGATTACAGTTTGGGTGTGATGTACACTCCAGGCATTTTTATTTCGGATAAATATGAAATGACAGCAGCTTAATATTATTTATAAAAATCCCTATTGACGGTATTCCCTTGTAAGGGGCTGGCCAGGCCACCTTAATTGATTGACATTTTTTTAGTTTCAAGGTGTAAAACATTTACACCTATCAATTTTCATCATGGGAATATTTTATTAATTTACGCCCTGAGTTTTTACAAATATTGGTTTTTTAGATACAACAATGTGTTAATTGTAGGTCAGTCATCTTAATAATCACCTCAGTATTTACCGTATAATCCAAGAAATCAGAATAAACCTGGATCAAGGCGACCGATTGGGATTTTATTAATATCATTCCCGATCTCCCAGTCGTAATAACCGATCAAATCAATCTTAATTGTTTTTTTACTTGACACAGTTGTATATGAGCAATTAGGCTGGTAACATTTTATCAATAGTAAAACAAACAATAACCTCAATAGCATATTGATCGCAAGCTGGGATAACAGGAATAACGCATGCTTGTCGTGGCGACAACCAGAAAGGCCAACGTCCAGCATATTGTTCAGTCAGTACAGCGACCATTCTCTCTACAGAACCTAAAATAGCTCGATGGATCATCACAGGTCTGACGCGATCACCGTTTTCACTGTAAATACAATTAGCAATCAGTATCAAGAGTATTATTATTATAAAATAAGATTAATATTACTTGACATATGTAAGGTTGAATCTGTTGGGGAGTTGGAAGTCTAATTGTATTGTAGCACATTGATGAGCTCTCTTTAGGGCGTCTTGAAGAGTGATGTCTATTTTGGGTCCGTAGAAAGCTCCGTCGCCTTCTTTGATGGTCCACTTTTGACCAAATCCGTTCAAGGCATCAGCCAATGCCTATAAATACCATAACATAAAATTCAAATCAATATAAGTGGTTTAAGTAAATTACCTTTTCGGCTTCATCCCACACAGCGGGTTCGCCGAGGAATTTCTCCGGTCTAGTGGACAAGCACAAGCTGAATGTGAATCCGAACACTTCGTAAACTTCCTTCAAGAATGCCAAAGCGCTAACCATCTCTTGTTTGATTTGCGAATGGGTGCAGAATATGTGAGCATCATCTTGTTGGAATCTCCTCACTCTTGTCAATCCGGTCAGTGCTCCGGATAATTCATTTCTATGCAAGACTCCCCAATCGGCCAATCGCAGCGGTAATTCTCTCCAAGATCTCACTCTCGAGTCGAACATTATACTGAGGAAAATAATAAATATTAAATATTTCAATTAACAAATAGTATAATAATGCACAACAAAATTTACCAATGTCCTGGACAATTCATCGGCTTCAATGCAAATGTTTCCTTTTCAACATCAAATGAGAACATATTTTCCTAAAAAAATTTTGTATTCCATAATATTTTTTTCTATAATATTTGTTTATTAATTTATTTATTTATTTATTTACGCTTTTTTATTTTTAGAAAGGGTCTTTTTGAGAGGGTTTTTTATACACAACAACGTGTTAATTGTCTGTCGGTGATCTTAACTATTACTAGTTACACAGGTCACCAACAGAGCGGCTCTGCTCGACTTAATAATCGCCTCAGTATTTACCTTACAATCCAGGAAATCAGAGTAAACCTGGATCAAGACGATCGATCGGGATTTTATTAATATTATTCCCGATCTCCCAGTCGTAATAACCGATCAAATCAATTTAAAAATTCTTGACTTGAGTGGGATTCGAACCTATGACCACAGTATTAGTAGACACGCGTCTTATCCCCTGAGCTATCACGCTGGTTAATTATTAATCACTTATTTGACTTTAAATAAAATAATATAAATAATAATAATCTAGTTACTTATTAAAAAAAAATTACAGCCATTTCGTGGGTGCATTTCGACTACATATGAAATTAAATAATAAAAATTAACCTCATAATGAGCCCAATGTCCGCTGGTTTGCCAAAGTTTAACATTATAGATGTTGGGAGTGACGACCTCTTGGAATCCTCGTTTTTTGTATTGTTGTCGAATAAATTCCATGAGAGTATTATAAATATGAGCTCCACGAGGAAGGAAGAAACAAGATCCAGGGGATAACTCATTGAAAAAGAATAATTCTTGTTCCTATTGAATAAATGAATACATACATTGTAATGTAAAGATTAATAATTATCTACGTATAAAATTCAGATTGTTATTATATACTTTTCCAATTTTTCGATGATCTCTCTTGGCGGCTTCCTCTTGAATTTTCTCCCATTCTTTCAGTTGTTTATTATCGGGGAATGAGATTCCATAAATACGCTGCAGGGATTCAGCATCAGCTTTTCCCTCCCAATAAGTGGCCGAATTCTATAAAATTTATAAATTATTTAAAATATTTACCGCCGTATGATATTATAAATACCTTTGTAATTTTGAGAGATTTAATATTTCCCGTGTGCCGAACGTGAGGTCCTCGGCAGAGATCAATTAGTGGACCGCACCTGTACACCGTCGTGCTGGGAGTGTCGACCTTCTCTTTCAAGATTCTCACTTTGAAAGGATTGTATGAGAACATTTCGAGAAGATCTTCTTTGGATATTTCCAAACGTTCAAACTGTTGTTTTTCTTTGGATATATTTTTCATCAGGTTTTCCAAGTAGCCGAAATCAGTCGATGAAATCTGCAATTTTATTATATTGAAGGATCACCTAATTTATATAATTGTTTAAACTTACACCTTTGTCTGGTAAGTACATGTCATAATAGAAGCCATTTTCAATTGGTGGTCCGTAACACAAACAGCCGCCGTAAACCTTGAATACAAATTAAATAATAATAAAAATTTAATTATTATATTATTCAAAAAATATATATAGACCCACTCTTTCCATAGCTTCACCCAAAATGTGGGCGGTGGAGTGCCAGAATACTTGTTGCGCATCGGGATCATCAAAAGTGAGCAATTGTAATTCACAATCATTTTCCAGTGGTCTTTCTAAATCCCACAAAACACCATCCACCTTCGATATGACCGCATTATTGGCGAGTCCCTGGCTGTTGAATTAATTCAAATTTAACATTTCCATAATGGATTTAGTCAGGAGCTTACCTAATTCCTTGAGCGATGGAATATGGAGTTGTGCGCCATGCATTTCCTTCAATTTTCTTTCCATCAGGCAGAGATATCACAATAGTGCAACTCTCCTTGGCTGCCAATTCATTAACATACTTCTCCTTCAATGTGTCCCAGAGAGTGATTCTTTTTTGGATGTATTCCGGCCACGGGTTGAGCTCTTTGACCCCGCTTGCATTTTCCTTGCTGGGATTCTTTTTAGCTTCTTTCTTTTTGATCTGAAAATATGATTGTAATTTTAGCAGTAGCAGTAATCAATCAACAAAACATTAAAAAACAACGCACTCTGGATGTACTGGGTGGGGAAGAATCGATTGTTGCATCAGATTTTAAAATTTTGAGAATTTCTTAAATAATAAAATAAAAAGATGGTCAGTAGGAGAAATTGTATTTGGAGAGTAATTGAATATTTGTCAGGAAGGAGGAAGAGGATATGTGAAGTACAGACCAGAGCGCGTAGAGAAGAGAAGCGACGAAGGGAGACATTGTGGATGAAGAGTCTCCGGGTGAAGGAGGACATGATCAGTGGCGCCATACTTTGTCCTGCTTGTCCTTGACTTGGACTTCGCTCAGTACTTGTGTCACTTCAGCAACGGCAGACATGATCTCAGCAACTACAACTGAAGCCACATGGACTTCTCACTGCTGTTCGACATAGACAATTTTCTCTTTCAACAAACGTCATCAATCGCATTCATTTTCTTTTTTCACCAACTAATCAAATATTATTCCAATAAAATCGATCACAATATCAACAATAAACATTTTTTTATTCATCTCAATCAATCGGAACATAATCGAAACCCCTTTAAATCTTAATTAAAAATCTTCCCACACAAAATAAATAAAACTAGCAGCCAAAAGTCATTTATTTCAATTTATTATTATTTTACAGGATATAAATAAAATAATGAATACATATAAATATTGTATATGGCAAGGTGTCTATCTGTCAACGTGACATCTTTAAATATTTCAACATGGAAAAATGGATAAGAGAAAGTTTATCAGAATGCTTAGGATTCGAAGTCCCGCAGGATTTAGTAAAGTAAAACAATATTTTAATACATATCTTTTATAGCTTTTAGCCATTACAATTTATGATAATAATTAATTAAAATTAAGTATAACATTTTCATTCATCAAATATAAAAATCAATATTAGTAAATTTCAACCTATAAATATACAGTATAAACCAATCCAATCACTTGCTGATAATTTTTTTTTCTTTGATCTTCAGTTATATTATGGACATGGAAAGCAACAGCGAGTTGAAGGAATATTTAAAAACACTACTCAATTTCGACAACGTCAAGCATAGAAATTTTTTAAATGACCTCTTGCATAAAAGAAACACATGTATATGTAATTCATAATTATATCAAGTTACTACCTATTTTAAAAATATTTGTTTTTTTACAGCTGCCACAGCAGAAAAGGCTGCAAATAAAAAGAAAAAATACAAAAAATTTAATTTGGATGACAATTCAAAGGAGATTACGGAGGCTACATCTTCCCCGCCTCAAAATCAAAATAAAAAGAAGCAAAAGTTTGTTAATTTGTATTCGGACGAAGGGCAGAATAAAGATGTCATTCTTCTGAAAGGTGATGAATTTCATTGAATTATTATAATTATATATGATATAATAATTCCAATTTCAGGTCGACATCATTGTGATTGTCAAGCTAGTAAACACAAGCTTATAAATAATTGTGTAGAATGCGGACGAATTGTCTGCCAACAAGAAGGTTCGGGACCGTGTTTGTTTTGTGGAAATTTAGTAAGAATTTATTGAATTTAGAATTTAATATGGTGATGTTATTATACAAATTTATTCGCAGGTTTGCTCGGTTGAAGAACAACAGATATTGAATTCTTCGACGAAAAAATCAACAACACTACTTAATAAATTAATGGATAAAAAACGACCACAAGGATGGGAGGCTGCAGTTGCTCAAAGGAATCGCTTATTGGAATACGATCGTACTAGGTAAAATTCACCAAATATTAAGTATTTTTTAAAAATAATTTGTTATATTAATAATAGCGAGAAGCGAACCAAAGTGACAGACGACGATAGTGACTATTTCAATAATTCATCTGTGTGGCTATCTAAAAACGAAAGGGAGAAATTAGAGAAATATCAACAGTCCATAAATGAGAAAAAGCACGCCTCTAGATTGCAGGCTACGTTTACAATTGATTTTGCAGGTTCATATTTCAATAATTAATCACAAATAAATGCTAATGAATTCTAATTTAATGTTTATTCATACAGGGCGGCAACTGGTCGAAGAGAAATTGTACGACGGTGAAGTGGATGAAACCATCATACAGAAAATAACCCGAGATACTAATGATAAGTATCAAAATACCCAACCGTATAATAATGATCATGAAGGAGACATACATCCTGCATTTAGTGGACCGCCTCCTCAGGTATTTGACTATCAAATATTTTTAACATGTTTAATGGTGTTTTAATAACTATAATTAAAATATTTAGTTTGATCCTGAAGTGAAGAGCATTCGATTGACTTCTGGCAATAATCTCTCCCAAATGGACGGAATGATGAGAGTGCAAGATTCGTTTCTCCAAGAGATGGGGGATCGAGGTGCCTGTCTTTCTATGCATCAACCATGGGCCTCTCTTTTGGTTGCCGGCATTAAAATGTACACATACATCTTCAGTAATTATTTTTAACTAAAAGAATCTTTTCATCATACTTAGAAAAAACTCTTAAGTAATGCATTGCAATCAAGATTTAATAAGAGTCCTAATAATAGGAAACTGCGGTCTGCGGGTGTTATTTAAATGTCTTTTTAAAAAAAAGATCCACTACAAAATTAACACATGAATTTAAAAAAAGTATGGTACTTTATTAAATTGTTTATTTTCTATACGTATAAATGGCCTGCCACTCATTTTGAGTCTTGTTGTTATTTGATTTAGTTGATAAGATATTTTAATATATAAAATAATTGGATTCGGGGATCGGTAGTGATTTTTATCGTTGTGTAAAAAATGAATAGTGATAGTGAATAATCATATCGCAATAAACGAATGTCAAGTTCTAAAAAAACAGGACATTTTTGAAATGCCGCTGGGGGGACAAATAGAGTTAAAAATCGAGACTGCCGTGATTTGATAGCTCTATTATGATGAATTAAATCTGAAATCTGAAACAAGAACTTATATTGATATATACAAGTTCATTGGATCTGAAGTATTTTTGGGTGTTTTGTGGAAAAATCCATGGCTTCATTAAAAGAAAAAAAAAATGTTTTACTCTATCTTTTCTTAGTAGTCATGGAATCTTTAATCCCCGCAGCAATGTGTATTTGTATTTCATTTGTTTATTGCTGTTATTTTAAAAATGGAACACAATATCTCATATAGTTTCTAGTATGACATATTATTATAAGTTAAATTAATTTAAGTTTCATAATAAAATAGGCATGAAGGTAGATCGTGGTACACTGCTCATAGAGGACGCTTATGGATTGCATCCACTGCACAGCCGCCATCTTCGGAAACAATTGTGTCCATGGAAAATATGTATCGCTCGCTATATTCAGGTAACCCATTATTGACAATGTATATTATTACAAATATTACATGTTTTGTTTTTCAGATGAACAAGTAACATTCCCAAAAAGTTACCCCACCGGATGTCTTCTCGGTTGTGTGAATGTTGAGGAGTGTCTGCCGCAAGAAGAATACAGGGAAAAGTAAATTTAAATTAATGTTTATTATACTTATTAGATCTACCATAATTTATTTTTTCAGATATCCCGAAGGCGAGAGTGAAAGCCCGTTTGTATTTATTTGTACTGATCCTAGACAATTGGTTCTGAAATTTCCCATGTCCGGAAAACATAAGATTTGTACGTATTTGATATTTTACATGTGTATAAAAAAATATTATTTATCGATTTTTGTTATAGATATAATGGATACTAAAATACATCATGCAGCTATTAAATCGTTACAAAAGTGGTCAAAATGAAGTGATTTTTTATTATTATGTATATTAAAATTTGTCATTAAAAACATTGACTGTTTTATTCAATTGCGATTATAAATTTTAGTTAAATAATAGTCGTGAAAAACTTGTAACAACCTTAATTTTATTTTATAAATATTTATACACATTTGGTTTTTATTTCTTACAAAAGGTAGATTGTTCTTAAAAAATAAATCATAATTAAAAAAGTATACACATTCACAATATTATAAGCATACATCCACAGCCATTCATTTCTCATATCTTTGAAGTCGTTGAATAAATATTTATTATCGGCTATCAATCATTCATGGCTTATTCAAAAGACAAAATTGAGGTGAATAGATTAAATAGTATTTACAATCATTTAGCGAGTGCTTAAACAAAGTCCACTTACATGTTTATTATTGTGTAAAATTAGGATTTTGTTGATTTTGGAGTCCTAATGATTTTCGAAGAGAAATGTCAAATCAACAGGAACGTAATTGTGACTCAAATCATGTTTCTTTCTTTTGATTGAGTTGAGGGAAAAAAGCTTCAATGGGAAGAATAGGATCGTCAGTTGCTATTGTAAAGTAACTCGGTATTCTTCTCGAATTGGGAGATACGGATTTAAAAAGTCCAGGTGTGTTATATTCCTTGCTCGATGCCAGGGTCAAGTCAGACACTCTTTGCGATGGATCAATCAGCTCTTCTACATCCTCATCCTGGTGTTTCTTGTCATCCTTGGCTATTTTCATTATTGCTGTCTCTGAAGCATGCGTTTCATCCACTTCAGGATGAACGTCCACTTCACTTTTAACAGTCGTTGCCAAAGGAATATCCGAAACCTCATTTATTTTAGTCTCTGCCGACAATTCGGACGCATTTGTCTTTGATGATATTCTTTTACGTAAATTGGGTAAAATTGGACGCTTCAACGTATTATCGATCGGTTTTTCATCTAGCGAAGATAATTCTATAGGTGTTTCGCTAGTAGTTGAAGTTCTATTTCTTCGCAGACCGTTTCTAAACGAATTGATTGGTTTGATTATCGCGTTGCTCTTGTTTTGTGATGAAACTGTTTTTAATTTTTGCTCTTTGTTTTCGACATCGTCGCTAATATCTTCGCCGTGTCTTGGGTCCTTGGGGGTGAATTTTTTTCTCGGTAATTCCGTCGTTGAATTATGTTCTGTTTCGGATGCTTTACTATCGTTATGATCTTTCAATATGGGAAATCTCGATCTACTTGGGAATTTCAATCTCGGTGCAGTTTCCGTAATGTGGTTGGGTTTTTCTGTTGTAGATGTGCTTGAAAGTTGATTTAATCTATTTCTGTAGTCTTTAACACTGAACCTAGGTCTGTTGTTATCGTATTTGCTTGGTTTAATCTTCAACCTGGGTAATTTACCACCTACTGAGGTGGGTGTTGTTGATGAAATATCAAGATTGCTTGTGGCTGATATTTCTGAATCTAGTTTAATAGATCCCCTGTTGCTGGACTTGTGTTCCGTTTTTGTAGCTATACTGTTGGCTGAAATATTATCTTCAGAAAGACCCGAAGTTGGTGAAGCAATCACATCAGCAACAGAACTCACGGGTGTCTTATCTTCGTTTGATTTGTGTTCAGAATCAAAGTCACCCTGCGTTGTTTGTGGGCCATAGTTGTATTCGACACTGCTTATAGAAATATCACTCGTGGGTGTGTCCTTTTCATCTTGCTTGTGCGAATAATCTGAATATTCACCTAAGTTATCATATGTTGAAAATGATTTCAGTGGTGGTAATCTGTGCGAGTCTTTAGCGATTTTCATTATAGATGATTGTTTGTTGTTTTCTGGATGCTTAACACTTTGATAGGTAGTTGTTTCTCCAAAGTCGTCTAAATCTAGAGATGCAGGGGTAGTGGTTTGCTTCACTCTGCTATTCCATTTCGGACGAACTGTTGAGGGGGCGGCTGTTGTTGTTGGGGTAACATCACTCTCTGGTTTGTTGAATCTATTCTTATTGTAACGGAATTTATTTCTTGGGGTGGTTCTGTATTTATTAACGCGGGGAGGCTCAGTGGAAGTGACTGTTTCAGATATACTTTCTTCGGTGGTTGATGGTTTTCTTCTCCTATTTTTGTTACGTTTCTTCAACGCTTCATCCTCCCAGTGATTAGCCGGAGCGACAGTTGTTAAAGACGGTCTCTTGAAATGTTTATTAGGTGGTATCGTTGCCAATTCTTCATTGTATGTTTCATAACGAGTTGTGGTTTCTGCAATATTGACTGTTGTCGTTTCAACGGATGGTCTGTATCTTGATGGCTTGCGTCTTGAATTCGAGAGTTTTGGAACTGTCGTAGTTGTGATGGTTTCTTCGTAAAACTCGGTCGTCGGAGGTTTATATTCACTTGTGAATGTGATATTCTCAGTCGGAGCTGTTAAATCATGAGATTCGTCAGCATTTCCCGAGTCAATCAGACTGAGGGTGGACAGGGAATTTTCTAATTGGTCGAAGAAACTGTTGCCGTTGTTTGTTACTTCAGGGGCAGTCGGATAAATAGTGGAGACTTCGCCGGGTGATGTGATTTCTGGTGTGCTTGAAGACATGGGTGTTGGATAAAATTGTGTAGGGGGAACTACTTTTTTGCTCGGTTCAGGGATTATATTGTAAGGATTTTTGGGAACATTGTAATTCTTAAACGATTGAGATGGATTAACCCAAGTATGCAGAGTGGGTTGAGTGTTAGCTTCTCCGGAAGATCCCCAGTTTTCAGTCACTTCATAAACTCCCCTGTGAGGATTTTTCTCCTTTGGTTTTTGGGTGTAACTATTCTTGGGTATTTTTTCAAAGTAATCATGTCCTCTGGACGGATAATATTTAACTTCGTCATAAGCACCATACTTGCCGTGAGTAACAGCCGTGAAACTCTGTTGGAATTTATTCTCTTTATTATTATGTTCTTTATTAAATGTATTTTTCCCACTTGTATAGGGAGGAGGCACTTGAGCTAACAGATTGTTGGGTACAATGTTTGTACTTTGTGGTTCGAATGGGACTGCAGTCGAAATCGGAGGAGACAATGTGGTGTCGAAGAAAGATGAAATTTCTGAATTGTGGCTGACGGAGTTTCCATTTTGTGATGAGAAAGCCTCTGATTTTACCGGTTGGAACTTGATCTGATTGACATTCTTGTGCAATTTGCTCAAAGGATCTACTGGACTCGGGATGAAATCATTCAGTAAGCTGGGTCTTTTCTTTTCAGCGGTGGTCGTGTAGTTTTCAAGATATTTGAAAGGATTTTGCGAGGTGTGTTGTGGAGGCGGCACCAAGTTTATTGTAAAGTCGTCTTTTACCTTTTGTTGGAAGTTTATAGAAGACACGGGTTTGATATCTTTGGGGTTATAAATATTTGCATTGATGTTGGCGGTGGAATGTGCTGAAAAATATTCGGTTGTCGATTGTGGTGGTTTTGTTGATGTTGGATTGTTTGGTTCTCTGGCTTTCATCGTTGCGTGTCCAAATGAACTGAAACTACCTGAAAATCAAATAAAAAAACAGCATTATATATGTTTGTTCATTTAAAAAAAGATTAGTCATCCCTAATTTAACTGACGAGTGCTGCATTATTATCACTGCGACTTGGGATCCCCATTTAATGCTCTAGTGGTACTGCAGTATCATATAATAATATATGTATTTGTAAATAAATAAAATAAATTTGCCGCCCCCCCCCCCATTTTTGAAAAACAATACATAAGGATTTTATTTGTAAAAAAATATAAAGAAAGCCTTCTAATCTATATATAATGTTATATCTTACGATAAATCCATTTTGGGACAACTGCACCCTTGCCTGAAATTCCATCATTATTTACACTATTTTATCACCATACATTCCACATTTATAGTTTTTTTATGTTGTACAATGAGTAATAATAATTCGATCTTTGTATTTAGAAATAGTAATAAAATAACAGGTGATGTAAAAGCTTTACTACTATTTGTCTATTCCTCGAAATTCTTAACTCTATTTTTTGAATAATGGTATAATGTAAATGTGCAAACGATTATTTTTATTCATTTAACTCAATTAATAATCCAAAAGTAGGATCTTGTCATGCTTGATATTTTTTTACTCAACAACTTGATATATTTAATGTTCTTTCATATTTAATACATTTAATAATCGATCAAGAGAAATTTGTTATACTTTCAAGCTAGAATATTATCGTTGATAGTGTTGACTTTTTGTTGGAATTACATAATTTAAAGAAATATGTTATTTGTAATTTCAACAGTAATTTTATTACACGTTAAGTTGCTTTATATAGAATCATTTAGTCTTTGCAGATAACTACAAGTTAGTAGGCGAAAGTATTCAGACACATTTTTTTTAAATATAGGATATTATCAATTCAAAAGCTGCAAATCGGTAGAAGTGGATATTTGGCTTATTAACCAACTAAATAATATGAATAATATTAATCATGTATACATACCTAGAATACTGGAAGGTATTGGACCGAAGTGTTCTTCTGGAAGACCGAATTGATGAAAGTGTGACACTAAAGGAGGTTTGTAAGTACTGACTGTAGCCGTAACAGGAGCAGGAGTTTGTTTGGTTTTAATTTGAGCATCCAACGATTCTTGAGGATTGATGTGTTTTTGGTGATTGGCTCCCTGCTTCAAATAATTATCATTGGGTCGTCCATATCCAGTGGGATAGGATTCAACGGGTTTCTTCCCACTGTTTACATACGTCGGATGATATTGACTACTGGCCAACTGATGCATTACTTGAGACTGCATCTGATTTTGCTTGTATCTTGTACCCAGCATCATTTGAGCCTGCACTTTGTTGTACGGCGACCTGTGATTAGTCATTGACTGAGGATGCCGTATGAAGATATTACTGTTGTCGTACTGATAGGGGCTCAGGGTCTTGTAGTGATTTGAGGGCAAAGCAAACGGATTCAAGTACGAGTTGACGGGGGAGTTGAAGTTCAAGGAGGACTGCGACTGGTAGAGGGAAGGCTTGTAGGCTTGAGCCAGATTCTTGACATCTCTCGTCACCAAAGGCCTGGTGGACGTGCTGAGGCTTGTGAATATATCATTTGATAATGGCGACACATTCACAATATGCGGCGATATAACCTTGGTCTCTATCAGCGCTGGTCCTGTGAGGATCTTCTGTCCTATAGAAGTGGAGCCGCTGAGGACATTGGCCAGGTTGTATGATGAAAGACCACTTGACAAAATTGGCCGCCATCCTCCTTTCGCTTGAATATTCTGCAATAAAGTCACTTATTAATAACTTAAGCTTAATCCTTATTTGTCTGACGTGTCATGTCGTATCGGTTTCATATATTTTTGCATGCTTTGCAAACATGTAGTGGCTTAGTAGAGTTGCTTTACTGTACTTTTGATTGGTTTTCTGTTAATTAGTGCCTCGCCATTAACTAACAAAAAACCGATGATAAGTGTAGCAAAGTGACTCTACTGTCGTATTTACGGTGACGTTTGCCCGGGAATCCATTACTTTAGGCAGTGTTTTTCCATGCTTAATAAATTTGCAGTAGCGTAGTAAATTACGTCACAAAAACGTCACATTGCTTATATCTGCAACGATATAATATTGTTTTATCTCGAGATATCATTGCTCAAATTATATTTTTTAAGTAGCCCAAATAATGTTTCCTGTACAGTTTGAAATTTGATCAAATAAAATGGCAACACTCTTTGCGTCCTTGACCTAAAGTAATGGATTCCCAGATATAAGTCACTGTAAATACGATAGTAGAGTTACTTAGCTACACTTATCATCGGTTTTTTGTTAGTTAATGCCTCGGGTAAGGCACTAATTAACAAAAAACCGATCAAAAGTACAGCAAAGCAACTCTATAATCGTCTCTACGGTGTACGTTTACGGCGACGCACGCCTAGAAATCCCAAGCTTTACTGTCTGTTGAAAAGACTATAGAAGCCTTGGTCAGCCGAAGTGCTTACATTTGTGATATTTTGTGTGAAATTACACTATAAGACATCAGACAAATATTATAATTAATGAATATCTCACCGGTATGTAAATTGAGCGGGCAGTTCCATCATTTTCATGTTGTGCTTTTACTATTGATAGTAATAGAGAAAATACTGAAAATAATATAAAAAATCCAATTATAGTTAAAACATTTCAAAATACTTTATATATACATCCTTACCTATTAAATTGGTTGCAAGTTTATACCCCATAATGGATGTATTTTAGATTTTCAGACCCGTTGAAAAATTTCTGAAAAAAAAGATTGAATAATTAATTAAAAATCCACGAGAAAGCTTATAATATTTTCATTAGATGAATATTTCTTTTTAGTTTATATGGTAGACTTTCTATCACGGCTCATCGCACGCGCATTTTCAGACTACATCAGTGAATATTGGTCGTTTAAAATCATGCCAGAGTCAAATCGTTTTGTATAAAATTCAAAATATAATATTTACTTGTTTCACGCGTTAATAATTTAATGTACGGTGAACTGGAAAAGACAGAAAAAGATTTCTTTGTGGAAATGCCAACGGATTTCCTGGTTTACAGTAACCAAGTTAGTTCACATGATTTTTTTGTTAGAATTACATACAGTGATATTAACTAGAATAATATAATTGAGATTTATCGAGTAATTAGTAGTAGTAAAAATTAGAAGATATATTATATACAAGCACTTTTAAAATGCCATTATATATTTAAAATGTATATAAAGACGTTTCATTTATAGTTAACAACATGCTTTTAGTTAAATATTATATTTTGCCTTACAACTTTCCCCCATCTTCTGTATAAATAGAAAATAATTAAATTGTACGTGAGGGAAGGAAAAAATACAAAGGAAAAGATGCGGTGGCACAATTAACAAGAATATTTCCAGTTATGTATGTATGTACAATGATTTTCCCTCTTCATTTAATATAAATTCAAACTATATGTATGTATATTTTTATATAAAATAAACCCTATTCTTATTAAATTCATCCTTTTTAATTTTAAGGTCGCCCAAATTTTATAAAAAAGGTTTAATTTGAACCTGTCTATAAAAAACTGTCAATACAAATAACCTCATTTGGAAGAATTCTCGGTAATTATTATATACCAGGTTGCGGACGGTGTTGCCATAAAATAATGGATTTCCAAGCGTACGTCACCGTAAATACGATAGTAGAGTTGCTTAGCTACACTTATCATCGTTTTTTTTAGTTAATGCCTCTTCTGAGCCTCGGGCGAGGCAATAATTATAAAAAGTGTTCAAATGTACAGCAAAGCAACTCTATTACCGTCTTTACGGCTTACGTGTACGGCGACGCACGCCTAGGAATCACAAGCTTAATAGAGGCGTATAGTTCCATAACCACAAACTCAACTTTAACCTGTTTCTAGTTATACTACATACAATAACAAAGTTTATAATATTTGAAAGGGTGAGAATAAAACAGATTATCAAAATATAATACATATATGTATGAAATTTGAAAACTCTTTTTTATCTATGAATTAAGTCTTATTATAAAAAAATATCTGTTATAATGATCTTCATGAGTAGTACTTTATATAAATTATAATAATTAATTTTAATAGGCTTTTTAAGAGCGTGATGATGAACATAGTTTGCACCTTGTTAGATAATTTATCAAAAGACAGGAAATTATACATAGAAAGTCTCACGGTTATGTTTTGTTAGGATGCAACCTTCTTCTAAGATCTTCTCACGAGAGCATCCGCATTTAATCATGTTGAAAAGCATCATTATTTTATACTTATTAGTGGTAAACGACACGTACCGGCTCCGTATCGCAGACGTACCGGCTCTGTCAACAGTCTTGATGATTTGAAAGTGAATCTCATAGATGATATATTTATAATATTGTAATTAGCAGGCAATGCATGGCAGAGCGTAGATCTGAAATATCCACTTTCATATCCTTCCGGGTTTATATTAAAGAGTGACAACTATGCACCGTGAATGACAACAATGGCGACCGATTGATTTCTTTGGATTGCGCACGTTCCGCACTTTATTATGTATGCATGTCCTGTCTTCCACGTTCGATTTCACCAGGATGTATTATTGGCCTTCTTCTATTTGTTTATCGACCAATTAGTTCGATTCATATTTACAAGTGAAATGAATAAATCACAGGTGAATGTCATTGCGAGTGAAATCGATCATTAACAATTCGTTACGTGGCTCTTTGCACTAATTGTTTTGTTTTGTTTTAATCTAACGCTAGTTTCAGCAGTTGATTGACCTAGCTTGTGTTTCAAATAGTCTTAGACAAGAGAAGGACTCCATCTACAAATCTTAAGTAAAGGTTTCCTAAGCGTACGTCGCCATAAAGGTACACCTTAAAACGGTAGTAGAGTTGATTATCTATACTGTTGTGTGGTTTTATGTTGTTTAATGCCTCGAAAGAGGCTCAGTCGAGGCATTAACTAACATCAAACTAACCAAAAGCATAGATAATCAACTCTACTGCCGTTTTTAGTGTGTACCTTTTTGCCGACGTACGCCTAGGAAACCCAAGCGTTACTCTGATTAAAAACCATAAACGATAGAGTTGTTACTGCCGTAAATAGTTTAATGACTGAAATATAATATTATATATTTGAATATATGCCTTAAACGACCCTGATTGGTCACGCCGCGAAAGTATAAGAGTCATTCGTGATAAAGTAATTGTCTAGAGAAATAAAATAGGATAATTTCACCACAATTTAGCACCAATGATATAATTGAATAAGAATTCAAGCTAATTTAGATGGAATAAACAGTAATTGTTATGGTAGGTAAAGAATAATATAAATGATTTTCATAATATTTTTTTCCAAAATATTATATTGAGAATATTTTTTTATATTATTCTAAAAGTATCTAAATAGCCTGTAGAGTTTACTCAAAAAAAACTATCGGAAAACTTCAATGAAATGACACCCGTTATCAAAAAGACGTGGTAGATTTTTTCTTTACCCCTTTCCCGTGATTCTTGGCTTAAAAACATATTTCAAAATGGCTTATCTTATGATTTGGTTAGTCCATTAACATATCAATTATTTAAAGTGTGAGCGCCGAAATAATTTGAAGACGATAGCGTTTCAAGTGTGAAAATTGGTCGGTGAAAAGTGGAGCGTTCCGTACATTGATTGAAATAATAGGAAATAGTTTCTTGTTGTATGCAAATGTGTTCTGGACATTTGGTTCATTAATTAACAATTTTAATATTTTAAGGTGCAACCCAAGTTATCTATTACAAAATGTGGGCAATGAGCTCCATGTTCTAGTTTTGTCAATATGAATTCAGGCTAATAACTCACTTTCGAACAACTTTTTTTTATCGACGAGTTGACCGCTTCGATTTGTATTATAATCGATCAAAACTAAATAAATAATCGCATTGTTTCGCAGATATTTTCATCGTGTAATGTTTTCCATTCATGTTTATGCATACACTGTTTAATATGGATACATAATAATAATCATCATCACACTCGCATATAAATCGCATTTTCTCTTTCTAGCATTCCAGTATAATGTTAATTAATAAATTATATTACTAATGGCTTTATTTATTGGTAGGAGTTTAATTTTACTGCTGTTAATGATATTTTAATAATATTATTTCCATTTTTAAATTAAATCAAGCCTTCACTAATGACAAATGGGGTTGCCATATATCATTTATGTATATGTATACAAAACTGATATCATATTTGAAAATTGGGCGGAAATAATCATTTTCCCTATGTTTAAAAATATACTTGTTTGGATATTGAAATTGGAAAAATATCAGGGATTTTCTTCATAGATCTTTTTTCATTAGGTTCACTTATATAAGTTCATCATAAAATAGATAGTTTGAGAATATTTGCTAAAGTTATTTATCAAACCAACATTATTATCCCATCTTTTAATAGGTAAATTTTATAAAATTGGTAAAAAACAAGGCCGCTTTTTTAAATCGATAATTATTATGGTAAAAAATAATCATTCCCTGCCCTATATTTTTTACAAAAGCTATTATTTCAATTGACATGCACTTCGTCTCATATTTTTGTACAGCAAATATCAAACATTAGAAACCAACCTACCGCAAATGGTTGTGATTGGTTATATCACAACATAATATAAAAATATTATGACCTTACCTTAGTTTATCTTAGATTTTACGCCATGAACGTAAAATGGCTGAAAAATGTTATTACTAGAAATTACTTGTTATTTCGATTATAAGAAACTTAAAAAGTATCTATCTGGCTACATTATTAATGTATTTACTATTAAATCAAATAAGCGATTAGCACATAATGTGTGAATGTTAAAGACAATTAAGATCTATATATTAGAATAGGAATTTTGACTGAATGTTTTGATGCAAACATATATACATATAACATAACATAAGTTTGGCTTTCATTTAATATTATTAATATGCCGTATAAGCTTATTTTTATAATAATACCATGACATATAAGTTTATAAATAAGCTTTTGATATAGATACAACTTGGGTTACAATTAGTTAAGACTACACATTTAACTGAAGCCACAGATTTAAGGGTATTTGTGTGATTAGTTTAATAAACACATAAAGTTATTTGAAGTGTAGTGAGAGATTTCTAGCCGGATCGGGTTTACCGTTAAAACTAGGAAAAGTACTCGTATTAGTGTAGGTCATGTTCACGGTCACGGTCGCCATGTTGTCAACACCATAGACTATTTTCATAACATAATACATACATACATATTATAGGTATAATATATGTGAAGGAGGCGGTCAGCGGCGCGTTTCTATGACGCTGCACCATGTTGAGAGCAGAACGATACACACTCCGCTTTCTCCATATCTTCATTACGAATACACCTGCAATCTGCAATCTGACTCTACAAATTATATTATTATTGCTACTTCTGTCACAACCAAAGGGAATCATCGCACAAATACCAGCTTTCAATTTGGTTCCATGTCGAACGTGACAAGCATATTATTATATGTATTGAAATCACGTACTCTTCACGTCATACGTATGTTTGTAGACCACATGTTTCTTAAGCTTGGTATTCCTAGGCGTGTGTCGCCGTAAACGTACACCGTAAATATTGTAATAGAGTTACTTAGCTACATTTGTGATCGGTTTTTTGTTAATAATTTAATGAGTGCCTCGCCCGAGGCACAGACGACGCATTAATCAACATAAAACCAACCAACGTTAAAGTTTCGCTGCGCAGAACCATCGAAAAAATGAAATTCGTTTTTGGCACCAGCGTAATATGTAGCTCATGGTAGTTATGGGTCAAATCCCGCTCAAATCAAGAATTTTTAAATTGATTTGATAAGTTATTACGACTGGGAATAATATTAATAAAATCCCGATCGATCGTCTTGATCCAGGTTTACTCTGATTTCCTGTATTGTAAGGTAAATACAGATTATTAAGTCGGTGACTTGTGTAACTAGTAATAGTTAAGATCGCCACAAGACAATTAATTAACACGTTGTTGTGTCTAAAATCACTAAATTTTTAAAAACCCTCTCGGGGCGTATATAAAATTAAAAAATAACGCCATGCTGACCTGCAGTAGACCGATACCACCTATATTTTGGCAGGCCATATAACTGCATGAATAAATATCAAGATAGTGGACCAAGCAGGTGAGTTTGAGTTGTTCACACAAATCACAGGATGTTAAATCGGCTCTGCGCATGTCTAAAGTTTGAAATTTGCTCTACAAACTAAAAAAAAAACAAAGAATAGAATATATACACTAGGGGTTTGATAATCCAAACACCCAAAACTTATACCCTGTTCAGATTCCAGTATAATGCATTTTTCGAAATAAAACAAAATAAATATATAAGTAAGCAATAAGTTCACATAAAAAATCAACATTGTGTTTTTTATGCAGATTGTAGCAATATTTTATTTTATTGTGTTTTTAGTTTTTAAAAAATCAGTGCCGAATATTCATTACATGCATTGCAAGGGAAACAAAAGGAATTAAAAAATAATGACATGTCGAATTGAAATATCGACTTCACCTGCCAATTCCAAAAAATAGTATTGAAATATCTCGAAAGTAGGTTTCGGATTAGCAGGAGTCAGAATTATCAAAAAAGTCAAGTTTGAAAAAAAAGTTCATAAATAACGAGACAGATTAATTACACCCCAACACTTTAATATAATATTCTATATTGTTAATCACATCCGTTTACGGTAAGTAAGTTCACATCTGTATAGGTTTAAAGTTTAATATTTGCTCTACAAAGAAAAAAATTAAAAGTTGTGGTAAAAAAAAAGGATTTGGAGTGGATAATGAAATAAAAAAAGGTACGTCCGAAAAATAAATTATAAAACAATTTGAAATATTATAGTCAATATGGATGCCGCATCAGATCGAACCAACCTCGATAAAATAGGAAAGTCACAGTATTATTATTAGTGCACTAATACCCAGAAATTTTTATTAAATATTTTAATATAAGGATAGATACAGAATGGGCTATATATATATATATGTATATAATAGCAAATGGGGGTAAATGAACCTCACTGCATATTTAGTCTATGGTTTACGCCCTCAAGTTCACGATCACTTAAACCTTAGAAAGGAAATTGACAGTTATATCTAGGAAATTAATGCGAAATGGAAATGGGAGAACTGTGGAGCCCATTTACTCCCATTTGCCATTGTATACATAATCTATACTTTGTGAATAAATTCGATATCTATACATTTTTAACTTTTAATCATAATCTTGAAAACCCTGTATTTTTATAAAAAGTTACCCTAAGGTTCTATAATAGATTCATATATTTTTGGTCTTTCGTGAAAATAGTCAAATTAATCGAATTTTTATTCATAAAATAATGTGCATACATAAATACTTAACCACCGATAATATTCAATTAAAATGTATATACATTGAATTATTATGATTTGAATTGATATAATTAAAGTTAAAAGTCGAATTAAATTAGCTGTAGAAAAATTAATTCCAACAAGGAAAGTGAGTGCTTAATTGACTTGTTAATTTCAAACTCACGCTTTTTTGAACACATAATATATTTTCGGTGCACTTTTACTTTCTTTCGTGAAAAATATTTCGTAGGGAAGTTTTCTCTAATGTTAATATAACGGAAAGACAATTTATTTTTCGTCACAATTTGTCAGAACCAATTTATTACTTTCCAAATGTCTGGCAATGATTTTCTCTAATTTTTTCGACAAGATCTGAATGAGCAAGCAAGTATAATAATAACTTATCAATGTCGGGGATTCCTGATTTTTAAAAACCGTGTTGTATGTGGTTCAGTTTTAGGGTGTCCTGGAATTTAATTTTAAGAAATTGAGCCGTTTCGAAACGAAATGATCCATGTTTTTGGTTAAATCGTATATAAAGTAATAGAACTATTTATTTGTAGAAGTAGAAGAAGTATGGCATCCAAAATACTATGAATCACAGTGATTGGTTGATTATACGTCGACTCTACGGCTGTCGTGTGACCAATCAGAACCGTTTGCGGTATATTTTAATTAATTTATACGACAATCACAGTGAAATGATCGGAAAAATGTTGATTGATATACAAAATTAAACATTATATACATTTATTCTTAACTTACGATAAACGGCTGTATGTAGTGGTATCATAAAAAAATGTGATTGAAATTTGCTCTACAAACATAAGAAACAATGTGTAAGCCTCTTGGTTTTCGTAAAAAAAACAAGAAATGTTCGTATTGACGTAAAGTTAAATAAAAAATATATACATATTCATAATTTCTTCAAATTATTTTTTATAAGACTTTTTACACAGTTTATTCGAACAAGCAACTAGTTTCGATCTCTTATTATTTAAAGATGTGTACCGAATTAAAGCAATATAAAGTCAGAAGACCTCGTTTAATCCGGTTTTGTTTATATTCGTGCCCAAAAACCAATTATTTTGGCCCGGATTTTCACATGTTAAATAATCGACCACAATTCCGCTGAATTGAATTTTATTTTATTTTTTTCATATCTTTGTTGCGGTTTGTTTTCTTGTCGAGGGACGCGATGGTATTTTATCAAAAGTGTGCTATTTATAATATAATTTAGCGGATATATGACACACTTGTCTATGCTCCGTATTATTGTTATTTGAATGCAGTGCTTTCTCTCGATGGGTAATAAAGATCACTGCATTATCGGCCCGCTTTTCCAAATATGAAATATTGTATGAACTCACCAGTCATTAGGGGCGTCCAGGGGTGGTGATGGTTAAATGTATTTATTTATTATTCACTGTAGACACCACAGATAATGTGCGCACTATGCATGCATGGAGTAATGATATTTATAAGTAATGAAGAGCTGTGGTCAACGTCAGGTATCGCGTAGCTCTTGATAGCTACTGGCCACGCCGACTTCACCGTTTCCCCAAGAAATCTTCTTCACAATCCCCACCTTCTATTCCTCCTCCAACTTGATGCATGGGGTGCTCTTTAACTGAAGCATTCACAATATTTAATAATCAGCATAATAGCTCAGAGGATAGGGCGCGTGGCTACAAATACTGTGGGCACTGGTTCAAATCTCGCTCACGTTTAAAAAAAAAGATTTTATCGGTTATTACGGCTGGGAGATTGTCTTGATCCAGGCTTACTCTGTTTTCCTGTATTGTAAGGTAAATACTGATTATTAAGTCGGTGACCTGTGTAACTAGTAATAGGTAAGATCATCAACAGACAATTAATTAACACGTTGTTGTGTCTTTTTAGACAATTAAACAACAAATTTGTAACAACCCTCTCAAAAAGATCCTCGGGGCGTACATAAAATAAAAAAATTACAAATGATTTTTTTGCGATACCTTACCACCTCCTAAAATATTCACTATGTATAGTTTTACTATTTTTAATTACTAGGTAATTAAATGTTACCATATCTAAAAATCGATTAATTTGATTCGAATTTTTAATTGGTACAATATGGAATGGAATAATTATCATTTGTGCTTTAGCTTATTAAAATATTGATGGATGATTAATACAATAACTTATCTACAAAAATGCAGTTTTACTGTTAAAATAATGTTAACTAATTGTAATCCAAATTGTATCTACATATATCAGAAGCTTATTTATAAAGATTTTATGAGAAAACTTATATTTACTCATTTAAATAAAAAAAACATTATTCAATACATTTTTGGTTTAATAATAAATATTATAATTAAAATAAGCCAGGGGCTGGATTTTCATATTTTTTTCTTTTATGGTGATTTATTAAAATATAAAAACTAATATGGCATATTATTATTGAATATGTACATTAAAGAAAAGCCTTCCCTAAATATCTTTTTCTAAAGTGAAATATATTTTAATGGAAGGATAAGTGTTCAAATCCGCTAGTTTTTTTTATAAAAATAATGGAAACGCGACTGCCTTGCGCAATCTGAAATCCGGTATTACTGTAAAAATTTCGGAGGGTCACGGCTCCAACAGTCTGTCGATCTTTAGACATCCCTTAAAATCGAGTTGATTTACCAACGGCAATTATTAATCATAACATAGCAAAGTTATTTCATATTTGTCATACAAACATTGTGAATCATTTCTTTAATTAATAAATTACGGAACTACGTCTATTTTTAATGTAAGAGTTATACTTTTCGCTATCTTTTAGTTATATCCTGAATTCCTAGGTTTATACGTGATACAATTTTAGAGTAGTTAAGCATAATTAACCTATAGTCAAGAAGAGGATATTTCGTAAAGACTTGGTTAAGTGATTATGTAGAAACCATATCCTATAATAAAATTTATCATATTTAATGGAAAGTGTACGGCTATTACTATTTAAATAGTTAATTTTGATTCGCTTGTTAGTTATATCATCGATGGTAATACGAAATCCATGGAATTAAATATGAAGTTATTAAGGAAAGTGTTTGGTGTGTCCAAAATCCATACATATATGTACATATTAATATAAATAATTTCACGGCAGTGTAACATAATGTTACTACAACACAATAAACAACATAAATAATTGAATATTTATACAGTGGCAAAGAAAGCGATATGAAAATTAGTTTTCGCCGTTTTATGAATTTGTAAACGGTGAGAGAATGAATGAATGTTTAGTCGCCGATGTGTTAATAACAAAGAGTTGTGATGTTTTGCAGCTTTTTCCCACACTGAAAGAAACAGAAGCTCTCTGTTATGTAACAAGAAGCACAATAGACTTAGTCACACTTATACAAATAATATTATTTACAGGAAAAGCGAAAGTGATTATCTGGAAAGCTGAACCGAACACGAGACTGTTGCACCGTTTTCACAGCCATAATGCAAATCACCGTTATTAATAAAAACATTAACTACACCAATGTCACAAATTGATTCTAGACTATAAATTGGTAATTCAATCATAATCCGTTTACGGTGAGTAAGAACAGATCTACGCGTGCTTTAAGTTTCACATTTCCTCTAAACACATAAGAAACAAAGAGAGAAATGGCGTAGGTTAGGTTAATAATCACCTCGACTGGAAAAAATATTAAAATATTATTAAAAGGAGATTAAAAAGAGAGTCGGTGATCTGTATAACTAGTAATAGTTTACATCACCTATAGACAATTAATTAACACGTTGTTGTGTATAACTAACCAAATTTGTATAAACCCCTTCTGGGCGTATATATATTATATAATAAATATGTTTATATGGGCAATTAAACGGATTAATTCACCTGATAATCAAATATTAAAATTAAATACACTTGATTATTATGAATTAACACGTTGTTGTGTTTAAAAAACCCTTTTAAAAATCCCCTCTCACAAAAAGCTCACTGGGGCATAAGATAAATAAAATCCCTTTTTCATTATAATAATTTAATGGGTCATTTACATAAAACGTATGTAATAATAAAAAAAGTTTTCTTTATATACTAATACATATATAACTAAATGAAAGAATATCTCTTTATAAATAAGCTTCTGATACAACTTAGGTTAAAATGAATTAAGATCATTAACAGTAAAATTGAATATTTGCAGATACGTTTTTGTTTTAATATATCAATTAGCTTAAAGTATAAATTTTGAAGGAATATTATTAAATTGTACCTACCAATTTTAAAATTCGAATAAATTCAATTGGTTTTTTTATATGGTAACATTTAATAGATAAGCCTAGTTAAGCCTCAAATATATAAATACTATTCGTTCATCTGATGATAAATTTTAATTAAGAGTTTTCAAGAATATAAAAGAGTTGTTTATTGATTTAGTGCAGCCATCGCAAATTGTCGAGAGAAGCAAATAGTATAAAAATAACAGAGAACGGTCATGGTCGAGCGAGGAGCAGAGATTCCAGAAAGGAGAAAACAGCACGTGAGTGATCGCGTGATTGTACTCCAGCATCATCACCAATGACTCCAGCAAAATGAAGAGTTCCATCAGTGTCCTATGCTGCAGTGACCATAGCTTTCATTATATATTAAATCATACAACATGCCCTGATTTATAATTTCAATAAATTATTATACTTGTACTTGTACACTTACATTGAAAATATTTATATCGAAAATTTCTACCATTTTTACTTTAACGTTTTAAGCTAAGCCATATTGATATAAATAAATCGGTCAATTTTCATTTTTACACATGTTTGTATGTATTTAAAAATATTTTTCATACTGGCAACATTGATATGAGACAGACTTGTGGATTTTAATTAAAGCACTATAATTATTTTAAAATCAACCTTAATTTTGATGGGGATCATTCAAGTAGTTAGTATCTTAATCATAAGATATTATATTAAAACCTATATCATATATTTTAAGTAATACATAGTCATTTAATAATATATTACACAAATATTTCAAGTTTTCTTCTTTCCTTTTCCTTTCAATTTTTTGATACATTTTTCTGTTCTGGTGTGATTTATCTAACTTATATTCCCATCCAAGTAACTAACATTCACCACAATATTTGCTCAGCTTATTTGATTTAAAGTAAAATATATTAATAATTTAGCCAGACTATTATCATTAAGCTTCCTGTAATCGATAATATTTATTGATTAGTCCTTTTTATATTCTAAACGTATGCGCATTTTTATTCCAAGGACTTCTTCAGTTTCAGCAAAAGCTAATTAAGAGAATATTTATCATAAAAAATAGTATAAAATTGAGTTAAATTACGCAAAATACTATAAAGTGGCGAAGTTATTAATTACAGAGTTTTCCTTTTAAATCGTTGCACGAAAAATGAATCTTTGTTTAATAGAATTTATAAAATGTTTAATTTGAAATGAAAAACATGTCTTTGTATCCTAATTTACGGTACGTATTTTTTAAATTTAATAGAAACTGGTGTAAAATGTGGTCACCCATATATTGCGGAGTACACGCACCATATTGTTAATTTGTGGTATTCAAAAGCGGTATTCTTAGAATATGCGAGAGTGAAATTTTATCTGATCAATTATTCACTTTTTACATTTTTCAGCACCGAGATGTATTGACTTATTTTCACGAGAATGAGGAACAGAAAGGACTAAATAATTGATATTATGAAGGTGTCATTAATTACACTTTCGCTCACTAATGAGTAATGACGATTTGTTGCATATGATTTATTTACATACTTAATAGACATTCCGTTAATAGTGAGTTTCTCCATATTTCATATTAATTGTAACCTGAATGAATCAAATATGTCGAGTGTGTTGTTTTGTTCCGAATTGCTTGCAGTGTGCAACACTGAAGACTAATCAGCTGAAATAAGGTCAGAGGAAAGTAGTTGTGAATGTTTTCACCTCAACGTCAATTATTTGCCTCTAAACCGTGACATTTGACGATTTGAAACATCAAAAATATATCTCGCTCAAGACTGAATATCTATTAATTTGGAAATTATGCCGGGAAAGTTATAGCCAAATCGAAATTGCTACGTGATTGTTACAAATGGCTGCTATTCACGTGAACGCCATTGTGTGAAAAATAAAATGCATGCAAACGAATTTTCACCAAGAACTAAATCATCATAATAATATTATTATTAAATATCATATTCTAAACTATTTATTTACACATTTAAACAAACAATCTATTAATGAAATTTAATAAAAAAATATTATTTTATACAAGGAAAATTGAGTGAAAAGCACGTAAAACTACTAATGCCATCTATGAAGAGGCTTGTAGTATTTGTCGTGGACATTATTTATTTATATGTACATATTATGTAAAAATATTATATTGACTTCTAATTTTTTCATTGTTTTCTAATTTTTTACACACAATATATCCATTCATTACAGTTCACTGATTCTATCTCAGTATACATCTTACAATCCAGGAAATCCAAGGAAACCTGGATCGAGATCTTGAAGAAGTAAGGTAAAAAAAGGGATGCTAATTTTATGTAATTAATCTTGTTATTATTCTCAATAAAACGATGACATGAAAACGAATATATTTTTTTAGTTCTATAGTTTATGTTAATTTTATTAAAACGTACATGCCTTTCTTGGATATTGATTCCTAAATACTAACCAGTCTCTCTACACAGCCTCTTGTACTTGTATGAAAATTTATCCGATTATTGTTGTACATTTTAAACGTCCAAAGGCCGAAGAAAATATTGGCGCGAAACCATAATATGACAAAAAGACAAGCACTAATACTACTATGCACACACACACGTAATATTACTAGATATGTGTGAGTGTGTGTGTGCAACGCGATAGAAAGAGATGGCTGCAAAATCTCTCTCGCACAACAAACACTTTAATATTTTAATTAATTTATTTAAAAAAATATTTTTTTACAATTATAATAAATTTCATAAAACATACATTCAAATACATCAATAATAATAAAAATGAGCGATAAATTTGTTTCTTGACATTGCAGCCGTGTAAAAAGAGGGTCCGACGTATTCCGAGGGTATGCGAACTGTATATCTATAAAAAAAATGTAATTTTAAAACATTATTTAATTTTAAATATATATATTCTAAAATAAAACTTACGAAAGGGAGAACAGTTGAAACGGAATGAGACGCGTGCTCCCGCAGCAAGCGCCGATGACCGACTGATGATCATGCTTACAAATGGTGCTTCTGTATTTGTCCAGTGACGTGACATCATCATATTCGGTAATATTATTTTATAAATAGAATTGGCGGAAAGAACAGCTGCATCATAATAGGATATTCCCATATATCCCTTTGTTCAAGCCGATTACCGACAATTAAAAGTATATTAATTTTTCTACGTTAGTTTGTTTTTTGGATACCATCTTAAAATTTTCGTGTGGTAAAATTGATTAAAATAGAAGTATCTTTCAATGTAATTGAAAATCAAGTATATTTGTATATTTTAAACATAAAATGTAACTGTGATATAAAATATTGGAAAATAAAACTGAACCGTATGAAAGTCGATATAAAAATTATATGATGGATACTTTAAAATTTATAATTGCGTGTATGGATGTGGGACGCCACTGACTATATTGAGTGAAAAGAAAGATGGCGGGCGGCGTAAATGCAAGATGATGAGACCTTGAGACACTAATACATTCAAAGGACTCCCATGAATGTATTAGTGTCTCACATAACCTAAAAATTTGACGTAAGAATTTTTGTCATATTATGGTCGGTGGACAGTTAAAAATAATTGTAATTTTTTTTTTTTTCATACATACATACATAAATATGGCTCAGTGGAATACATTCATAATTATTTTAGGAATAAATTAAAATAATTGATTTTTAATATTATGTTTTAACACAATTAATTGTATAAATATGAATTTATTATTGAATTATTGCAATATTATGTTTGACAGCGAACAGGGAGAGTGATTCTGGAGTGTGGCAATCTCGAGGCAGTCAGGTGTCGTGGAGCTGCTGCTTCTGTTGTTGTCATTCCATCGTCACAATATTATTATTAATCAGCCACGCCCATTTCACAATTCACTAAAATGGTAATTATCCCTCGAAGACCTTCTGCTCCGTCTGTCCACACAATACAGATTTGCGCTTCACGCTTTAAACCATTCGATCGATTGTCCATCCTTTCTTTTGTACATTGACATTTGTTCAATATTAAGTAGACAATAGAATCCACATTATTTCGAATTACCTTAAAATGGTCTCCTTTCTGACATTTCGATCGATATCGCAACGATAACGCCCCACATCAATGTCTAATTAAACATAAATAATACAATTTTTTTACAGTCAGTGAATGAATTCCTTAAAGATTTACCATCGTACAATGAAAGTAATTTTACTTTATTCAACACGGACAGCGGGATTAGATCAGGCTCGAAAAGACCGTCAGTATATCTTCCAACTACAGAATTCCCTTCTGAACAAAGTGAGTAACATTATTAAACACGCTATTTCCATCACTATAATACTGTTTCATTTATATTTGCAGTTATTGTGACGGAAAAAACCAATATTCTACTGAGGTACCTTCACCAACGATGGGGAAAAAAGGTGAATACACATTAAATATCCATCATGTCAACATATCTAACATGTAAAACTTTTTTAGAATTCACCCAAGAAGAGAGAGAATGGCGAAGTTTCAAGTGCCGAAGAATTCAGGCCAAAGAAACGACTGCGTTTGAACTCGCCTTAGATTTTCTTCAGTCTTTGGTTGAGGGTGCATCAAAATTGTAAATGATTAATGTGTAACTCGCGACGCAATAAGTTTATCGGAATAATCAATATCTTTAGTGATTTCATTTAACTTTAAAATAATTAGGTTACTTATTATGTAAAATGACACATTTGTATCGGGTCGAGATGTATTTGTAAATCGGAACTAACACAAATATTAATATTTAGTTATTATTGTAATATAATTCATATTTTAAAATTTCATAATTGTATTTTTTTTTTTCAAACATCAAATAACATTTAATAAATATACTATACATTAAAATATAAAGATAACTGCTTCATTGTATAAATAATTGCCATTGTTTCACATTGTCAATATTGTATTTGGGGGTTAAATTGATGATGATGATCATTTTTGGTGTATAGAACAATAGCCACGGTTATTTTTTGAAAATACATTGCTCATAAAGACGATTGTAATAACAAAATGAAATGAAATGAAAATATTCACTATGTAATTTGTGAGAAAATTTAGTTTTCAATTTAATATGTATGTATGTATTATTTCTGTTTTACTCAAAACATGCATTTGGCATATTCGTAGTTATTGTTGTATACGCCCCATTTTGTTTGATTCGGTTTCTTTAAATAGCAAGCTACCTAACTCTAGAATCATTTGTTCAATCAAATAGTTTGTACAATAGCTGAATGAATGAATAGTCTGAAGAAACCGGTTGATTATGATAGTTTGGTGCTGAACTCGAATGATTACTGCAGCCTTGAATTTGTCAACCAGTGATCGCTTATAGTTTATAAAAAAAAAGAAGTATAATCTGAATTGATTTTTTTTATTGAGAAAAAATCCCTATCCCTCCATTGTTTTGATATCTAGATTCATTATTCTTAATAATGACAATTCTGTACTATAAATATAACATTAGATATTTGATAATTCCAACATCCAAATTTATGATAACAATAAAAAATATAGTGCTTTGATGGCAAATATTATATCGGCTTTTAATTAGCGGTGTTTTGAATTATCGAGGTTCTACTGTAGGCGACCTTGAAACAGTGCTCTTCCATACAAGTTTCTTGGTTTCGCTTATACTAAGTCACTGTTTAACTTGAAATAATATTTACTTGTTTATATCATGTTTCAAGAACTACAATTTAGTTTCTTTATAAAAACATAAACACCGATAACAAATTTCATATTGCGGAAGGGTCAGATGACAAAATAAAAACAAAGATTAGATTTTATTCTTATAAAATATATTTTGATATCGGTAAAAGAACAGCAAGATTTCACAATAGATATATGTTTACAAATTTTGTCGCAGAGAACTATATTCACAATACGAGAGAATCGAAGAGTGCGGAATAATTAAACATGAGGAGTTTCCTCCGCGTATTACTTAGAACTTTATACATGGAACAGACGGAGACGTAGCGCCTCAATCCTTGGCCGGCACCTCGATCACCCTGGGCTTCTCTATGATGCGAGCCGTGCGGTTGCCCTTCTCCACGATGCCGATGATCCACGCCTGATAACCCTCCTGCTTCTCGATGTCCTTGCAGTAAGCGGCCGCCTGCTCGCGAGGCAGACAGATCAGGAGTCCTCCGCTGGTCTCCGCAGAGTGACCCTGGAGCAGCTGGAACATGTTGCCGCAGGCCTTGGCCACCGCAGCCATCTTGGCAATCACCGGCAGGTTGTGGATCACGAAGGACACCTCGTTCTTCTGGTGAGAGGCCAAGTTCTGGGCGTGGCCTAGCAAGCCGAAGCCGGTGATGTCCGTGGAGCCGTGCGCGTTGTACTTGTGCATCAGCCTGGACGCGATCCTGTTGAGCCTGGACATGGAGTCCATGGCGCGGTGGTAAGCCTTGCGCACGTCTTCCTCGGAGACCACCAGCTTGATGCGGCTCCATCTCTCGGGCTGGTCCAGCCACTGGTGCGCGTTCACGGCCACTTGAGTGCCCAGCGGCTTGGTCAGCACCAGCACGTCTCCCTGCACCGCGTTGTCCGGCACGATGTACTCGTTGGGCTGACACACGGTCGAGGCCACGCCCCCTATGGTGCACCAAGGGTTCACCACTGTCTGGCCGCCGGTGACAGAAGTGCCCGCCTCCAGGGCCGAGTCCTTGAAGCCGCGCATGATGAGAGGCACCACGACGTCGCGCTCCTTCTCCGTCATCTTGGTGGAGACTCCCAGCAGCATCAGCATGTTGTCGCACTCGGTGACGCCCATGGCGTACAGGTCGCTGAGCACATTGGCCGAGGCTATCTTGCCCATCATGTAAGGATCGTCCACCAGCGGGTAGAAGAAGTCAGTGGTCTGCACCAGGCACAGGCCGCCGTGGCGCAGCGGAGTCACCGAGCAGTCCAGTCCGATGCCGATGCGAGGAATGGCCATGTGCAAGAAGTGTGAGTGCTCGTGCTCCTGCTGCGAGTAGTCCTGCTGCAAGGACTCCACCAGCTTGCCCAGCACATCCTGAGGCACCTTGCAGCCGCGTCCCTTCAGGTCAGCGAACCGGGTCAGTCTGAACGAGGACTCCAAGTCGTGAGCCAGCGGGTCGAAGGGCCGGCGCAGGGCCAGGGCGTTCGGGTTGGCCGCCAGCTCCAGTTGAGCCACGTTCAGGGCGTCCTGAGCCACACTCTGGTAGTCGGCCATGATAGTGTCCTGGTGCTCCTGGTACTCCCGGTCTAGTGCTGGTAGTCACAGTGTACTCCTCGCTGCTGCACTCCTGATACTCCTGTACTCCTGGAACAGAGCGTGATGCGGCGGCACTGGCTAGACGCTTGCAAAATGGCGTTCTCCCAACAGTGCGACACTGCGCTTGCGCCAGATCTGTCCTGTGTCCTGATTGGCTGAGGCGTGGCGGGCCCGGCTGTGATTGGTCAGCCGGCATAACACAACACGGACGAGGTGAAGTCAGTTATTGTCGGTAGTGGTGACTGGACGAGGTGCTTCTGGTCTGGAGTCTTGCAGGAGTCCTCTGTGGCGGCGCTGAGCCTGGAGTGCTACCAGTGACACAGTGACACAGTGACACGGTGACACAGTGACACTGAGGCTAGTACTGGTGGCTGCACTCATAGCAACATCGTCAGTGCAAACTTTCAAATCTGAGCGGTTACAGCAGTGGCCGCTGTCAGTGTGTCCTGCTCGAGATGGACTCCCGGCCTGATGGACCACAGTCTCTCCTCAACAGGTAATTACTCATCATCGTCATCTCCTCGCAGTGAACTGACCAGTTCTACTTATTTGCAGTGATGCAGGATATGGAACAACCAAGTCACAGTTGACAGAGATCCTCGACAGGGCAAATCAATTCTCCAAAATAAAGTATGCTTCTTACCGAATGGCCCACAAGATCATCTCTCTTCAGAAAAGTTTTGGAGGTGAGTTCTCCCACTAACATACATATTCTTAATATTTAAACAATACTAAACAGTTGTATATTTTAGTTCCCGAAGTCCGAATAATATCTTCAATATTCGCTCACCATTGTTTGAGCATATCAGAGAGTAGTTTTGTTTTGGAGTCCTGCGAATTGGAAGCCATACTGTCAGATATATACTTTGCCGCTCACAAAGAGGGTTCATTCTCAGGAGACATTGATAAAGCTGTAGAACTAATTTTACATTTCATACTCGACATTTATGATAAGGACAAACGGACATCTGTGAATGTATTGTCAGCCAAAGTCGTCCTCACTGTTTTAAGTGGGGACATTTACAAAAATAAATGGCATTTCCTCTTCAATACAGTATCGGATCACAATAACTGTATCAGTCCTCGGAGATTGACCAGCTTGTTGACGCAGATGTGTTTTGTAGCAGAGTATCTTGGAGAAAAAACCACATTCGGGACACATTTTGTACAGAATGAAGTAGATAAATGTTTTTCAAAGGTAAAACTATTTTCTTATATAAAAAATATTGTTTTTATTAGAAAAAATAATCATCCAGGTTTATTTTTTAATTTATGAAAAGAAGGCATTAATATAGCTTTATTTTTGAATTTCCTTATATACATGATTAAATATTTATAGACTCCAGGTATGCTCGGCCTTTCTGAACATGGTTTATTTCAATGGTTGAACAAACAATCACAACCGGGATTATTATCTTGGATGGAGGTCATCAGTCGAATAAACCAGGCCAACAACATCATGGATTCTGATGATACTAGTGAACCTGTTATATGGAAATGTTCCACCTGTAATAATAAAAATCCACAGGTAATTAAAATCAATAATTTAATTTGTATACTTAACTTTTGACAATTTTTTAAACAAAATTTTAGGGATTAAAATTCAAATGCACTCGATGTTGGGGAATGATGCTTTGTGAAAAGTGTTACTTGTATAATGATACGGAAACCCTCATTGAAACTAATTCTTTCTACAAACACAAAAAATCACATATAGTTAAAGAAATATTCGATGTTCAGGTAATTATTTATTTTATTCTTCCTTTACCTTTTCCACCAAAATGATCTCGGCATCTATTTTAGGAATAATTACAGTATATAATTTTAATTTAATTGTATTTTTTAGGCAGTCCCTTCAAAATGTCTTGTGGACCTTGTAAAAAATTTCAAAAGAATGTTGAATTGTCGGACAAGACACAACGCACACGAATCTCCCGGAAATGTTCTTCAAATCGGTGAAAAAGAAGCTGTTCCGCAAAAGGTGTTTACATCCACCGTTGGCAAGGCTTCCGGACAAACAATAGCCGATCCGAGACATATTTTAGAAGATATCATTGTGCAGCTGGACAGTCAAAATTTGTCAGTAAATGAGATAATTACATAAAATATGCAGCAATTCAATATATATTTTTTTAATATTTTAGAGCATTGAAAAACATCTCAATAATATTAAATGACGACGAACAAGATCGAAGACTCAAGGAGAAAGTCGATAGTCATTGGAAACAGATTGCTACACAAATCGAACGATTAAAACAATTACAAGTAATTTTTTATTAAATTAATTTTAAAATAATGTGTGATTTCTCATGATATTTCTTTTAGGATAATATGAGTTATGTGAATAAAAACACAGCAATAAATCACACGCCCAATGTAAGGTCGAGGCATTTAGACTATAAGGGTAATCAAAATCGTGTACCGGCATTTGAAATGTTCAGTCCGATACCTGTTTTATCGAACGACTGCGTAAATGAAACGGGAACAATGATGGAGCATAAAGCAATAAACAATATGGGTGACCTTCAAAAAGTAAACGTTGATACAATATCTCATGTATCTATGAGTGATATCAGCGCTTGGATTGCCAACGGTGAGTCTAATCAAATTCGTTAAAAGAGTATCTTAATAATGTTTTATTTGTAAAGATGCAGACGATGTTGAAGAAAAATCGAGAAAAGTCACAGCAGAGTCTATAATGCCTGATGATAAATTCAATGCTGATTTGGCCAGCGTGGCCGCTTCCAACAATAATATGAAAGAACTGAATGCTGACTTGGATAATGTTCTCGATCGCCTGCAGACTATTTTAGCTAATAATTTTGCATTAGACGGTGTGTATTCAGATTATTTATTCAAATAATTCTACCATTTCTGTGTTGCCAGTCTAATAAAGATTCTATATTGTTTTAGAAATGAACTTTGACAATACTCAATTACAAGAAACTGCTTTTGAAATGGAAGGACTCTTGGGGACTTTAATCAGGGGGGTGGAGCAGAGAAGGACACGTCGCGGAGACAAACTCTGAAAATCACACATTTCGCGTGAGAGTTTTTAAAATATACAATATCGTCCAATTGATAATGAATGCAATAATAATTATGTAGAATCTATCAATTATCTACAGAATACTGTACAATCAAATATATTTTATACACATTTATTATTACATTAATTACAAATAAATTGACAGATTTATTTTTTTATATTGTCTTAAAATCAAATCACTATTTTTTTTGTATTTACTTATTTTCATATTAAATTATATTTTATAAAACATACGATTTCTTTTATTGAAGTATAATATCAGAATAGTCCAAATATCTTTTTCATTCTCAATCTCGATATCCAGCAAAAGCTAATGTCACTGACCGTTAGACGGTGCTTTTTTGAGTTATTGATATTATTCCCGATCTCTCAGTCGTAATAACTAATCAAATCAATTTTTGTTTGACTTGGAACGGGATTTGAAGCCATGAGCACAGTATTTGTAACTACGTGCCTTATTTCCTGAGCTATTACGCTGGTTAAATTATTAAAATACTCTTAGAAGCATTATTGTTTCTTCTATAAAAATTACTTAATTGGTGGAATTATGCATATAAAGCATTTTTCATGTCACTGTGAAATAAAACAACTTTTATTTTTATATTATATTTTTAATGCAGTTTTCTCTAGTTTCTGATAACAGCGATGAGCACTTTTGGTAAAATATTGATAGTTTATTTTTTTACTGTGCATAAATCGATCCTCGGTAATCAATAATCAAGTCCATTTTCAACGAAATGTTCAAATCGAAATCATATTACAAAACTGAATTACCATCTCGTCTGAGTGGATGTGCGTTTCACTAAATATAAAACTGCTCTAAAACAAGACAAATGTAAATATTAATTTATTGGAAGTCGCCTACACATGCATAATTAACAATTGTAAATGGGTTATTTTTTTATCACCACTACTAAATTATAATAATTTGTGATGTTTATAATAAAACATTGAAGTGCATTTTGTTTGCAAACTAATTTCCAATATTCGCTCTAAGCTTATAATTAATTTGTGGAAATAATACATGTTGAAAAGAGCATCCATTAATTAATTTACGATTGATTGATTGATTGAATAATGGACATGGGATCTATTTGTGTGGTAATAATAGCACAGAAGTATCACAATAAATATACATATTGGAATTATTTACACATCAAGGCAATTTGAAAATGTTCTACGATAGCTTACAGCTTTCATTGATTGAATGTACATCGTAAATACAATTTCATCAAAATAAATGTATACTTATAAATTAACATAATAATATGTACACTCTACAAACAGACGTGTTCAGACAAAACAAATGTAATTGATTTACGTTTCTAGAAAGTCTCTACCACCCCACAATTCTTTATAACATTATGTAAGATACTTTCTCACAGTATCCGCAAATATTATCACAATACAATAATCTTTATTAATAGATAACATGAACGTGTAACATAAAGTTCACAAAAAACGACTCACGTTAGACTTGAAATAAATTATTTGACTACGGATACTTTTTTAACATTCATGATTCAAGATTTTGATGGATTATTAACACAAAAATAAGAGATTGAATTAAATCGAGTAAAATCAGAAAAATGTACATCTTCTTTGGAATCATTATTTTATAACATCAAAATTGAGGACAATTTACAAAAAAATAAATGATTTTATAGGTTATTACGACTGGGAGATCAGGAATAATATTAATAAAACCCCAATCGATCGTCTTATTCCAGGTTTAGTCTGATTTCCTGTATTGCAGGGTAAATACTGATTATTAAGTCGGTGAGCTGTGTAACTAGTAATAGTTAAGATCAAAGACAGACAATTAATTAACACATTTTTATGTCTAAAAAAAACCTGAATTTGCAAAAATTGGAGAGTATATAAATAAATATATACTCTATAATTAAATATTACAATTTATGTTTAACTGGACTTGGGATTTATTATTAATATTTTATATTAGCTTTTATTATAATAATTATGTTACAATAATTATGGGTAAAACTGAATATTTTTTGTGTAAATCACCCATCGAATTGAAAGTAGTTTCCAAAATCAAATAATTGAAAGTCTATCAAATGTTGTCACAACATCATTCAATCAATTGTCTAAATGAATTTGACTCGCAAGTAAATTGTAATTAATAATTGGACATAAACATTTTGTAATATTGAAAAACCAACTAAACTTAACATCTTCCACTGTAATTATAATACATAGTAAAACTACAATTTGATTCTTAACAAAGCATAAATTATTTTATGATACAATTTCAATCAGTCTAGCTCTATTATGAATGGCAAGAAAAATGTCTATTTCCATTTGTTTACTAGATGTAAATCTCTCCTTAATTGCATTTTTCTATCATTTGTGTGAGTTAAATACATACATAATATATGTAAATTACACTTAAAAGTAATCAAATATAATAATATCAAATATTATTGTACAGCAAAACGAAACACATATAGGCAATGTGAATTGACTTTTGCACAAATTCCTCATCATTGTCGGGCTCGGGTTTCCTCACTAATTTCAAATGTATGATTATTGCTTTTTGTTTCTTATATAATGTATCTTCTTATATAAATATAAGTGTGATTTGAATGTTAATGAAGCCAGAAAGTGTGTATAAAAATGACATACCTAAATAGAAACAAACCCGAGCGCCGTTAATTATAATTCTACATGATCACGTCGATACCCCTATTGAAGGCAGAGTTGTTTAGACTACTTTTTATTATCTACCTAATATTTACATCATTAGTTCAAACAAATAAATCAATATCACGTAACAGTTGGTTGAACATTTCATTTAAAGTGTGAATAATGGCCGCTAATTATATAAATATGTATTAAGTCTACAAAAACAGCTCAGTTTGTAACAAGTAACAGTCATAGAAATTTTTATATATTTTAACTGAAAGCACCGTCGAGAATGAAAAATATTTTTGGTGCTTTTTATTTTAAAAAAGTGAATATGGTGTTTCACTAAACGCGTTCATCTCATACGAGTGTTGTGCAGCATTGTTTATCATTATATTCTATTTGATTAATCCCTCTATTTATTATTGAATTTGTGTTATGTAAATAATATAACATTAGTGATACTTCTTTCAATATATAAATCTCATTTACATAAATACTATGTAAGTTGTTAAATACAATAATCGAGAATGCTAACAATATTATTTTCAAATCTGGGAAATCCACCAATGAGGGTTGAATATTATATTTTGCAGTAGTTGATGTATAAAAAATAACATAGGACTATAGTGCTGCAATTAGATTATGATACAAAATAAACTCCGTTTGTAAGAATATTGTTGAAATAGGAGAGCTTAAATTATAACACCACTGGAATATATTATCGAGAAGAGATGTGAATGACCCTCATTTACCAGATTTTTTAAAAATATCTTCCAGATTACGAGCAATTCCTCAATACAACACAGGATCGAACAGAGCGACGGATCCCATAGTTTGTCATTCATAAAATTATATACATATAGATATATATTTCTATAAAATATATGTATCAAAAACAACTTCACATTTTGATATAGATTTACACATATTAAGTCCTTGGGGAATTTTGAAAGTTTACCACAGGTTGTTTATGACTGTACTCATTAGGCCAACTAACAGATTAATATTACAATTAGTTTAACTTTACACATTAATAGTTGTCAATCCCTAAATAAGTCGTAAGCCGGAACAGGTTTCTAAAAGAATATATAAATCATAGGCGGTAAACGCCCTGCCATCTTGCCAATACGGAAAAACAGAGAGCTCTTCATAAATTAGTTTATCTTTATTCTTGAGCACCTAATATTTTTAAAGCTAATTATTTATTTTACGAATAGGTAGTCACTAATGGAATCTCATTGTCCATTTTTACCATTACCTTTAGTGACCTAATTATATTGCAAGATTATATGAAAGCCGTAAACCAAACTTGGGATCAAGTATAATTCAAAATAGAATCTGTAATTTGTGTATATGTTTCTCATTGTTTTAATTGAAGATATATTTAAGGCTTAAAGTAAAGAAGCGTGGCCGATTGGTTGGTATTGTGGATGGCACGGGTTTAGCACACAGTGTGTCGTCATTGTGGGAACGCCGCATCTGACTTGTGGAAGAATCCCCGATTTAAAGGTTGCGGTTCATGCTCCGCAGCCACATTGTTGTCTGATTTAGGTCGCGGAAGTCGCTGTCCGAGAAAGGCTGCCGCTTGAAGGGGACGCAAAGCCAGACCGAGCGATGGCGGTCCTCGGTCCGGCGATCTCGAAGCATTTTCAGCTTCAGCAGCTAAGGCCACGACTACAGCATTTATACTACCGGTATCTTCCTCCGTCCTGTGAGCCACCAAGTTTGGATTCTTTCCAATCTTGTTCAAGCGTTCTGCGGCTACACTTTCCATCGTTCTTCGCATCAGAGGATATTGATCCAAGACAGCATTGAAGTGGTCCACAGAAAGTGAAAACAAATTACAATAAGTTTCAGCTCTTACCGACGCCACTCGTCTGGCATTCGTTAACAGACAAATTTCACCAAAATAAGAGCCATCGGATAAACTAGTCGCCACTTCTCCATTAGCCATAACAATATCTACAATACCTTCTTGAATAAAATACATTTTTGAACCTATTGTGCCCTCTTTTATAATTATATCTCCTGTAAAATAAATATATTAATTTTAATAACTACCAATCACACAAAATCACAAAAGAACCATTACCTGGTTGAAATACTTCGTATCTCAGTTTTGTAACAACGTCAGAAACAAAATTAGAATCTGCATTCGCGAAAAATGGTACAGAAGCTACTAAAGATCTGCAATTGTAATTTATAACATCTTCTCGAAGTTTTTCACTAAGTTCTCCCAAAATCAATTCCTCGTCAAAGAACTTTCCTTGATAGCGATGTTCAAAGTATTCTGTTATACGTTGTCTCATTTCGCGAGGTAATTTCCTATAAGCCATGTACTCTTCAACTTGTTTCACCTTAAAATATATAGTCAAGTTTGTTAATAAGTCATAGATATTAATTAATACGATAAAGTACCTTCTCTCTATATTGTCTCCTCGAAGAGTCGAGACTTTGAATAAGGTTTGTGGCGTGACCTAAGAATAGAGCATAGCAAGTGGCTCCGGATATCATGGAGAGCATCGTCAGCCACATGTCTGTCAATGACTGAGGAGGAAATCTGCCATAACCGATACAAAGCATATGAGACATAGCTTTGAACAATGCCCATGAATATTGCTCCAGCCAAAAAGAGTCCTGGGTGAAAATTGCATATTAAGAACATTATGTCGATTTATTATGTAGTATAATTTACCTGAAGCTCATTTATAGCAACCCAAGAGTTGGACGGAAAGCCTTGCAGCATCGGTACAAGAAACTGTAGACAGCCAGACCAGTGCCCGATAAGTAACATCATACAGATCAAGTTGAATATTCGCATGAACACGGATGCCATGTTGAGGAACTGTTGGATACATGATAATTTATTAAGTGTTGTGCTTATTTTTATACTATTCAGATTGTATGGTATTTTGATTATTACAGCGTTGTGTCAATTTTGCCTGAAAAGCTTAAAAAGTTTTAATATTACTTGTTTTATTATAAAAGCGTTCGAAGTAATCTTTTTGCTTTAAGCATCTTTTAAAAAGCAACAAATAGTATTCAAATCATAAATTATCCTTCGTTTTTAATAATAATAATAATATAAAAGAGTTAGAAGACAAAATATTAGAAACACACCATAACAGCAATTAAGATTTAGATTAATAAATTCTATAAAAAGTAATTAATACATTTGATTAAACATCACAGTCTACTCACTAAATGTATGTTTTGTTCTATTTCAAAAATTTCAAGAACGATATGGAAAAAATGTATTATTTGAATAATTTAGCAAGAAAAGAGGCGTGGCTCTACTTGTAACAAGATGGTTTAACGAATATAGCAAAATTGCAGCATCCTCTTCACTTTTAATATTCCTATGGCTCTCCTCTAATGTCGATTTTGCATATTCATTAATTCATCATGAAGGCAAATTAAATTTAATATGCCAAGAAAAATGCGAATCATAATAATCAAAATCTGTGAAGACTTATTTACTGAGAAGCCATCCAAAATCATAACAGAAATAATAATACCAAAATTAGATGTTCGATTTAATTTTTTTTTCAAACATCAATATTTATTTAAAATAAAATATAAGTAAAAAATTTTTTTTTTATTTGAATGCATGCCTGTAAAATAAAAATAAATGTTTCAACATGGTTTATTTAATTTATTATTTAGATTTTTATTTCATTTAAGAATGAATGTTTAAGTATATATATTTATCAGGATGTTTGGAGAAATACATAGACTTGGTTGTGATTTGTTTCCCGTCTCTGCCTCCTAAAGCTATTTGTAAGATAGTATTAAATTATATATTCATATTGTTATCGTTGACCGGAGAACTGTAGTAGTGGATAGTCTTCTTAACTGATGATGATGAATGTATTGATGTTTAGGTGTGGCGTGTATCGGTTGAGTAGTGAGCGTTGAAGCATGCACAGAAGAAAAGAAAGAAGCCGAAGCAAAGAAGCATAGCTAGGTGTCTGTGTTTATAAGTGCGATGGGGCCTCACAGGGCAGTGCCTCAAAAGCTCGGGCGCAGATTCATGCTGGCTTACGGCGCCCCTTTTACCTTGAATATCAGATTGCTTTTGGTGTATCCTTTCTTTTTGCTCGCTTGATCCGAGCTGAGCCGCCCCCTCCTTTCTGTGCGCTTTTTTTGGAGATTCTGCAAGATCTAGAAAACAAGCGAGAAACACAAGATAGAGAAGAGCAAAGCACGGTACAGACAGGTTCTTCTGGACACGAGGATCATGCTTGGAATTGTTTGAAAGACGATACCGTTTCAAAAGTAGACCTTATTATGATGAATAATTTAGAGAGTTGATAGCATACCTTTGTTAAACATTTTCACTATATACCAATTTTTGATTTTGCTTTGTTAGAGAAATTGCACTATGACCATTCGGAGTATCACGGAAATAAATGATTGAGAGAGGACACATTGATATGAAGATAGTCTAGAATACTAGGTGTTTATTATAGTGAAAGAAGTTTCTGTGTGGTAACAACATCGATAACAAGTAATATGAGAGAAGAATATGAGACAACAAAATAGACCAACATCAAATCAATGTGCTATAATTACTAACAAACAAACATTCAATCTATTCGGCAAAAACTGAATATTTATATGTATTTGGATATTTCAATCCAATTGCCATGCCTCAATATTATGTAGTTTGAGATGGTTTAAGCATCCATCGCCTCACTCATTACAATCTCGATAACTGTTGTAATGTTTTAAACGATAACTTTCTCAACGGGAGGGAATAAATGCATAGTAAGCCAAGCTATGCTGATCTCGAGTGAAAAGCCAGAACATTGATAGACGATATTTCAATGCCAACGACACGACATACATACATTTATTTAAAAAATATATGTAAATTTAACCTTGTAACAATTCTAAAATGGGAAACTTTTAACCGTTTAAATTGATGAAATAATAAATGTATGTGATTTTTAAAAGATGACTTGCATGCGAATGTGTGTGTATTTGTTCTTATTAAATTGTTTTTTATTATAATTTATTGTTTAATATAACTAATTACGACACCATGTCAAATAAAATTTAATATATCTAAGTGACAAAATAAATACATTAACAAACATTTATAAACTTTCACTATACAATGAATTGAAAAATACAGAAAGTACAACATCAATATTTAAATAATTGAATATTTTATGATGCAAGTTTTCTTTTTTTATCTAATAATTTTACTAAAGCATGTCGCTTTTGAAGGTCTGATGTTAGATCCAAATACTTTCCATTGAAATCACCCACAATTATTTTAGATTCTTCAACCAATATACAAATTAAAAAAAAATATTGTAGAAAACTTGAATCATGTGCCAAAGTAAAATGGAAACAAATTGAAAAAAAAAATTATTTGTGAACATTTTACTTTTGAATTCACATACCTATGCTAAAACACATTTTGGAATGTCACTCGAAATAAATCTATTTAATCTATAAAACATAAAACACACTCTAAATTCTATACACCCATAACACATTTACAAACATAATAAGTAAGTGAGGTTGAAAATTTGATAATGGTTTTGATAAAAATACACGCCATCACCATCGATTTATGATAAAATATATTTAGCAGATCAAAATGTTTCATTCTATTTCAATTCCAATGTGGGGCACTTGAAAATGAAATGAGAGACATATTATCAATGAAATTTCTTAGATATTCACTTCTACAAATTTGTTGATAATAGAAACATTCTGTATAAGAACCATCATAGTCGGTGAGTAGAAACTTGACCAGCATGTGTTATTAGTTAATATAATATTTAATGGTTTTAAAAGTGTAAAGTGCTGGACTAAGTTTGTCATACACACTAGCTATAGATGTGCACCTGAGTCATAGTGTCTTTCTGGGGAAAGTGTGCAGTGCCATCGGGGCCGACCTGTGTCCTGCTCGGCTGATACAGTGGACTGATCTGTACAACATCACCACCATACAATTTTACATACATCGTACAATCTTACGCATACACACCACATCATTGTCAAAACAAACTATGATCCCTCATTACAATCCACTATTATATACTCTTGTAATGAAATCACATAATTTCTTTTCACAAAAATGAGTTGTTGAGTTAAAATAATCAGTGTATACATATTATATTTCTCAATAGTTGCACATTATCATCATAATTTTACTGTGTGCATTATTTGACATAGTATATACTATGTCAAATAATATTATTACATGTTGTAAACCATCTGATTTTATACAAAATAGTAGCCGGTACACAAAATACAGTTTTCAGCCAAATATTTATCTAATTAAATAGACTATTGTAGAAAATATCAAGACACCCAATGAGCTGTGATTCCACAAAGACGGAGAAAAAGTACTTATTACAGGTATTTATTTAAATAAATAAATATTGTGCCGCCTTCCCTATGGAAGGGGGGTCCCTTTGTAAGGGGTTGGCCAGGCCACCTTGGCCTTTACGGGAGAATATAGTAGAGATGGTTTCCCAGGCCACCACACAGCAATGAGTACTTAAGATCTAGTTTGCTAAGCTAGATCTACCAAGTGACTCCGGTGCCGTGAATCGAACCCGGGAGTTTTCATTCACGAATCCGTTACACGAAACACTAGGCCACAAGGCGGCTCTCATTCTCATTATTTTAAAAGTTATATTCTCAAATGTTATATCAGCAATATTCAGTCACACAATAATGCATGAACATATAATTTAATTGTATCAAATTACATATTTCGGAAAACCATATTGTGTGAACCAGCTCGTAAAAATTAAACATTATCTTAGTGAGTCTAAAAAGTGAATGTATTTTGTACATTTTCATTTATTTAATACTTAATCTATGTGTACTTAATTATTAGACAGATTATTGAAAATAAAGTGCATATATTTTATTATAGAACTTTAAAACAATTGTATGGACTTAAATTTCTATTACATCCGACCTTTGGCTAACAAAGTTTTAAATTGAAATTGCATTTATTAACTGGCTAGGAAGTAAGTGCATTTACTTTTTTTAATAATATTATCTAGATTACAAAATTACAGAGTAAAATATAATCATAATCATTGTTAACTGATAGTGATAGAGTGATTAAGTTGTGTAGTAATGTAGTTTATAGTTTAAATAATTTGTGTACGGAATAGCAAGCCGTGATGATCAGTGTTGAAGAAATTCATGGAGGCTTTTCATGCAAATTATTTGAAATTTAACATTATTTTTGCAGAATTTATCATGTGTATGAATCATTGAGTTTTTCTTTGAAAGCATACAAGTAGCAAGAAAATATGCATCATAAAAAATAAGAAATCAAGCGATGGTTTGAATAAAAATAACAAGACTACATATTAATGTTGTCTATCTGGAGTCGATTTGTTTGAAATTTGACAGGAAATCAACAAATTTATTTAAAACGCATGCGTCCCATTATAAAAGGTTCATTAAATTGTTGGTCAGAAGTAAACGACAGAGTGGAAATGTTAAGAAAACTAACAAACGGGTTAGTTTGGAAAATTGAAATATTTTAGCCTTATTTGGATATTAAAAATGTTTTTTTAATAGTTATTTTGCCTCATTGAAAAAGCCACTGGCATGCCAACTGTTATCGGTGCTCAATATTGCAACCCTTCATCATCAGTATTTTAGAAAATATGTTTTGATTCTCCACATCATTTTAAATAAAATATTACTGTATAATATAAAACTTGGAATACACAAAAAATACATGTATATATGTACATATTATCAAATACGTTTAATTTTGATTAATTCAATATTGAAACTTGAATTCAACAGTATTTATTATTTCATATGAAATTAATTTGCAAATTAATTTCTGTTCATTATATTATATTTATTAGAATATTTGTAAAGTGAATCAAGTTTCTATAATTGAATGAGTTTATATATATTTCTTAACTTTTAGTAATTTTTTCAAGATACTTACATAAACTTCTTCCCATTGTGATACATATCGAACCAATCTGGATAATCGTAGAAGTCGTACCAGGGAAAGTAACTTGGCCAGTCTTAGAATACGGAGAGCTCGGCCGGCATGAAGAAATTGGTAGTTTTCACTGAAATCCTGTTCATATAAACAACAATTATTACAATATGTACGATCAGTAAATCGGTTAATAATAATTTTCGGAGGATGATCTACGATAACAAAGAAAACGAAAATTGCTGAGTAAATTTTTTTTTCAATTAAAGTATTGTTCAATCAACTGGCTTCAGTTGATTGACACGTGCATGACTTATTCAATATTTTTAAATGACAAGTGACGACTTAATAGATGCAGTAAAAAGGAAATATAATTTCAAAAGTATTGAAATTATAAAGCCAACCATAATGGTACATATTTAAATGCAATAATGTAAAAGGAAAATGGCCTTTTAATAACAAAAAATTACTAGATAATTATAAAAATTCAGCCAATTACTTTATAATATCAATTAATATTTTCATTATTAAAAATATGTTTTTTTAATATTATTATCTATTCATGCTGTGCACACTTAAGTGACAATAAATCTTCAATAATTGCAATTGTTGGTTAAATATAATATGAAAAAAAATTTCAAATTTATGAGAACTTTACAATGATTGTGATGAAATTTTTGAAACTTTTTTTCATATAGGATTATAAAATGTTAGTAATCATCTTCAGCAAGATTTAAAAATATAAATGTCATGCTTATACATAAAAAGCATTAAATAATTTTATTAAGCATAAAATACTTTTAGAAATTTGTTGTTGTCGAGCGACATTAAATTTTTATTTGTAAGTATTAGTTTTAATGTAGGTATACATTGATGTTTAAAAATTTATTGGCTGTAGTGTATAATTTAATTAATTAATCTTTCATTGTCAATCAAATATTATATCTCAGTTTTATTATTAGTATAAAGTTTTTTTTTATTAAATCAAAACAATATCTACATACAAAGCGGTTTGAGGGAATTCCACAATTATGGCAGAGAGAATATACATTCATTCAATCTGCTTTTAATTTGTGGGGAAGATTGTGTTGAAACAAATGAGAATCAATGTAAATGTATTGTAAAATAAGTATCGGATATTAATTTTGTATTGTATTTGTACCTTATTGGTACAAGTAAAGTGAAGGAAACAAAACAACTACAGCACATATAAGAAAAATATATCATAATAAGTGAGGTGTGGTAAAAGACTTAGTAATAAATATTATTAGAAACATTAAGATTCAGAAAATGGCAAATATATGAGTGAAGAATATATCGTGCATACATTTTGGAAACATTCAGCATTTGCGTTTTTGAAAGCGATCAAATTAAAATAGACTGTTATTTCAACATTAGAATAGAAACATATTAAGGCAACTTGAAAGATCAAACCTGACTTATTACGCGCCGTTTACCAATGAAAATAATATAGGAATGAGTTTCAAGCTAAAAACCACTCACTGGACTCGGAGAACACAACAAAAAAAAATCAAACCACAACAAAACAAAACAAAACCAACTGAAACAAAACACTGTCACACTGAACAAAACCATGACGTTAAGGAGAATCGAGTTGATTAAGAGGAAAGCTACACAATGCTTACAAACAACACGCTGGATAGTTGTCCATAAATATTGAATAGCAATTTGTGGCTGTGACGGAGGAGACAGGCAAAATAAAACAAAACAAAATGTGAAACGTACGTTTACCTGATTGAAGATCAAGAATATATAATCAAGTGGAATACTGGAGATGAGATCGAGGAAGAACCAAGTCCTGAGGTAATGTTGTGCTATCAGCTTCGGGTCGAGGATCACTTGCTCTGCATTGTCCTGCTGCATTATACCTGCATTGTTGAAGGAATATCGATGAATTGCTGATAAACTTGTTAACAAAATTATTATGGGCTTACCTGTTCTAAAATTAACAACAATGTCTATTAAGAATATAGTATCCGATAGGCAGTTGAAGGCTATCCATCTTGTGCTCAAGTCGTCATTGAAAAAAGATATGGCCACCGGCAAGATGATCAAGTTTGCCACTAGGAGGAGTAGCATGCACAAATCCCAGTAGAATCTAAAATAATAAAACAGTATATGAGATTAAACCTCAAACAACATTATATAACATCTATACATGTGTAGTTTTATCAACAAATGTTCGATTCATTTCATAAATGTGTAGAGTAAAACTACTGTATTTCTTTTTAAGTTATTTTTTTTAATGTACATGTAATTGTTTATAATAATCAGTAAAAAGTCTACTTGCATATTTTGTGGTGGGTAAGGAAATGTTACATAATTCAGTTTAATAACAAAACACGACGTTTTCAGGAAATAAATAATCATATTTTATTTGCATATAATGAAATTATGCCTACTTCACTTTATTTTTTATATTTCTATGAGGTAAGTTTTTTGTAAAATATTACTGTCCTACTGTTATACTGTCTTCTTTCTTACTTTGTTTGTAAAAAGCTTTCACGAGCGTTTATATGAAAATAAATAAAACGTTTTAGGAATTATATAAGCATTTGAGAATTATATTGAGTAGGAGTAGAAATTTATTTGCAATATACAAAAGGAGGAAATATAATATAATATTTTTGCGGTGTGACCGATTATGGCCATTGGTGATTAATTTCTGAACATATCTTACAATGCTACACATGATATGAACCTCAGTAGAAGTATTATTAATTAATTTAAAAATTCAAGTCCCATAGAGATGTTTTTTTAATACCTACATAGTTTTTTTAATAAAAAAAACAAATTCTTGATATAATCCCATTATTCTGAATATAAAATATATTCCACCAATTTTGGAGCTTTCGACTATAGCACACATATATCTTGAGATAAGATATCTCTGATTATTTAATATAAAACCAAAAAATATATCTAATAATTATCGATAAACAAACGCTTAAAATGATGTCAAAGTATTTTTGCAAAGGTCAGGCTTATTAATTTGTCCAAGTGCCCTGGAAAACCCTCGTCCTTTATGAACGACACGTTGTATCTCATACAATAACACTCAAGGGAGCTTTATTATTTAATTTATAATATTATTATAAATAGTTATTTCCGATTATAACGTGTCTCCTCATTCGCGGTTTAATTAGCATAGCTTTGTTAAGAACGCTCTTCTAATAGATTAATTGAGGCGAGTCAAATGAAGTCAAGCGATTCCATTTTGATAGACAGAGGCAAACTAATATATTTATTACACAATACTATTATATTATTATTTGACCACAATAAATACATTTTATACTTGAATTAAAATATTGAACATTATATTTATTGGTGGTCTTTTATTTATAAACTTCTGGTTGAATTTTACAACAATTGTTTCTTTCAAATAACTAAACAGTCTATAGTCAGAATATTTAAGGTAAAACCATTTTTATTTGGGTTAAATGTGATCTGACAGCAGCTTATTATTTTATAATATATATTTAATAACTAATATATATTAATAACCATATTTTTTTTACGCTTATGCGTAAAAAAATATGGTTTAGTTAATTCATTTATTATTTAAGATGAGCCTCAAAAGGCTTCAGACTAAAAATAATTTGTCATTTAACTTTTCATTTCAATAATAAAAATTAAGGGTAAAAATATTAATATTAGCGATATCCTACCTTCCCTTAATATATTATCAATTATAAAAAGTTCACTATAAACTATAAATATAGATTTTCTTGGGTTGAATAATCGTCAAAATATTAACTTTTAAAGAACCAGGGAATTAGAGTAAACCTGGCTCGAGATCGATCGGAATTCTCATTTTTTTCTACAGACCTTCCGATTAAATAAAATAATATACCACCGATATATCAGCTGGCCATACAACTGGATGTATAAATATCAAGATGGCGGACCAAGCATATGAGTTTAAATGAGGCAACACTGTAATCAAAGTGATTAACAGTGTAATGAAGAGCGATGTACATGTATATCGAGAATTCACACAAACTGACTCGTCTACTTGGTTTGCCATCTTAATATTTATACATCCAGTTGTGTGGCCTGCTAATATATCGGTAAAACTAGCGTAAGAAACTAAAGAAAATGATAATTAACACCACATTTCACATGCACGATTTTATTTTTAACGTGATATGAACCAGAGGTGTTTTAAGTATTGATTGAATAAAATTGTGTGGGCAGACAATTAGAAAATAAATTGTAAAACAAGGTTAACAAGAGAAGGTGAGTGATGGCTCCTCGGGGAACATGCTTCACCATTATTTCATTGAGCATGTCCAATTTAACAAACCATTCTGCCACATGGAAACTAGCCTTCACATATAACTACTGGCTAAATAAGGCAGACCATTCTGTGCACCATTTATAAAAAGTAAAATTGGACATTTCAACTATATTAAAATTATAATTGTGAGCAAAATTACAGCTGTATTAAATTCATCTACATGTGTGGAAACCTTCGACACAAATGTACCATTGACCCCCATTTGCCATTTTATATGACGTCGTTGGAAGGAGCAATTGGAAATTGCAATTAATAACTTTTGAGATGATATTGGATGTGTTTTTTTAAATATTGTAACTGATGAGTGTTGCATCACTGCGACTTGGGATCTCCCGTAATGCTCTAGTGGTACTGCAGTATAAAACAATAATATAATATGTATATATAAATAAAAAAATCTGATTGAATGTCCTGATTAAATTATTATAAAATCCTCATTTGATTGGTGACTCAAGTTTTGTAATAAAAATGATATTTTTCTCATTAGAAATTAATAAAGGGGCGGCAAATTTAAGGTTGACACCGGGCGACAGAAATCTACGCTACGCCACTCAATAAAATAAATCTACTAATAAAATAATAATGAGAGAGAGAGTCTCTATTCTTAAAAAATAATCGTGTACATCCATAATTCCCTTAATTTATTGTGAACGGTATCTATTTACATATAAATAAAAAAAGCCACACGCATATTTCTTTGAAGGCTTTACAAATTGGTTTCATTTTTTTGTTGGCAAAATGTTGTCAAAGACACTTGTACATTTGATCTGAATATAATTGGTTGTCGGCGTATTCTTTACATACCAACAGGAAATTGGATAACACAATGGTTTTAGACAAAGAAATCTAACATAAAGGTCATCCGTGTAAAAACTACAACATTATTGATGATGAAGCGCTTTCTTGTCATCGTGTTCAACGAGCCGCCAGCCCAGAAAGCTGAGACAAGCTTCATTATAATATTAATTCAACGAAAACACTTCGTTTTTATCAAGATTTTGCAAAGATCCACACTGAAAGAGTTGGGGTTTTGAAGAAACAAATAATATGAGCCGCGGTCATGGCGTGACAAGAATCGTAAATATGATTTATGTTCACATTTCAGACCAGAATTGCGCCAAATAAACACAAATACAAATAGACTATATCCTGCATTACTGATGTCTTCATATTTTAAAATATCGCATATACTTCAAATACTTTGACTTTGGAATCGAAATGGGTTTACAACTCAAATGCTACTTAAAATTATGATAAACTCTGCTACATTCTGGCTACATTATTTATGTATAAATATATATTCATTTAAAGAAATTGGCAATCAAATCATGCGATAAATGTTAAAACAAGCGCGTACATTTGGTTAAAAATTATGTATGGACCAATTCTGAAGTCCAATACAGGTTTTTAATTCAAATTCACTTTATTACTAGCATTCAGCTCATGGGATAAGAAGCGTGGCTACAAACACTGTGGTCATGGCTTCAAATCCCGCTCAAGTCATTTTTTTTAAATTGGTTTGATCGGTTATTAAGACTGGGAGATCGGGAATAATATTAATAAAATCCCGATCAATTGATCTTGATCCATGTTTACTCTTATTTCCTGTATTGTAAGGCAAATACTGATTATTAAGTCGGTAATCTGTGTAACTAGTAATAGTTAAGCTCTTTGGGGTGTAAAATAAATAAAATAAATTTCATATTAAATTCATCCTTTTTTATTTCAATTTTACCCTTGTAGAGTTTCCATCAAACAAAGAATTTGTTTCGATATTTTTATACTCTAAAGTAAAAGATGATTTTCAAAATACATAATAAATAAAATATTTAGATTGATTTGATAAAATTACTAATGCAAAAATGATAAATGTCTCGATAAAGGACAAGAGAGTTGACACATTGACGTGAAGTTGGTCGCGGATCAATAATGTATGAACTGTCAAAATGACCAACAAGAAAACTATAATTATTAACCTAAGATATAACTAAATACAATGATACTATTTTATGTATTTTAGAATTTATTTATTTACTAAAGAAGTGTAAAATATTATATCCAATATGTTTGTTTAGTGGAAATTCATGAAGGTTGAATTTGAAGTGGAAAACCTGTAATGTACTATATTTTTAAAGTTAATCACCAAACGCGATTAATTTAATAATTCCATTGAACGTGTATCTATATTCGTGTTTTGGAATTTAGCCAAAAATGCAATCTACAAGAGAGAGGCATCTTTTACAAAATTTTATTGAACGGATTGTTATCGTAATGCATCTGCACTTTTTGTACCACTAGTGAATTTAATTATTGAAATATTAAGTCTAGACTAATATCACAAGACAAGAAGTATTTTTTTGTACAAGAAGTGATAAGTCTATTAATCTAGTTTGGCCAAGGCTGTACCTATCTCAATAAAGACACCTCTTAATTAACTAAATCACTTCTCTTTCCACACTTGACTTAATCAAGTTTACCCCGCATAATAATACAGAGGGTTTGTCTTTCATATTTTTTGTTAAAATATCAATGTTGAATGGAAATGTTTTCAGGAATACAAATGTGAAAAGTTCCATGTTTTATGTTATGACGCCAGATGTACCTACTTTGTTATATTTATTAATATTTTATCTTTGATTAAAATACTCAACATTATAGTGACATCACTTTTGATATTAAATTATTCAAGTACCGTCATAAAGTTCACGTGTCTTTGTTATCCAGTGAATTAATAATAAACTTCGTTATTCCATACAATACAACCTTCACCTGGTTAAACTCACTTTCATGTCAAAAGTCACATTTTAAATTTTTATATATGTACAGACACAGGTTGTATTTATATTATTATGATGATCTATTTTACCCCCGATGCGAGTAACACTTAAAAATGCTTATGCATATTTTTGAATATAATAAATTATTCAAGAGGACCAATGCGTTTCCACAAATATGAATTTTTTACATGAATTCAAAATGATCTGGATTCTATTATTAAATGTATGTATTAAATTGAAAATAAATAAATAAAAACCACACGGGAATAAAAAAAGCTGTCCCGCTTAAGCTTGTGATTACTAGTAAACGTATACCGTAACGACAGTAATAGAGTCGTTTTGCTATACTTTTGATCGGTTTTTTGTTAATTATTGCCTCGCCCGAGGCTCAGCCGATGCATTAACTAACAAATAAACCGATCATAAGTGTAGCTAAGTAACTCTACTATCGTATTTACGGTGACGTATGTCTGGGAATCCATTACTTTACAAAGCCTATTTTGAAAATACCACTGGATTCGATACGGTTAGATGCTATATATAAATGCACTTCTCCAATAGGATGTTTATACTGTTCTCAGGATTTCTAAAACTCATAAAAATGTACTAATGACATATAAAAAATAGCACAAATGTACTGAATGACGGCGGTACAGAAATAGAAGCAATTTACGGGACGACAATAAACCAAGAAGTGATCAAGACACATGAGCCTGTATCTCTTTAGCAGGCTGTAATGGTGGATAAGCCTAAGTTAAAACAACCATAATATATTATAAGAGAGTGTAAAAAGTTTCAGCTCCATGACACGACAATCCTCTCCTGAAACCTCACCGCAGCTTACTAAAACCAAACACACATTTACTATTACCTACTATTTGGGTTACCACATTTATATCGGCTCAATAAATTAGTTCACAACAACTATTTGGATTACTGAAATCCGTCATGATTTATTTATATCTTATGCCGAACTAGAAGACTTAAAAACAGCACTTTCGAACATGAAAAATCAGCTAAAAATTCACCATTCTAACCCAAATCAAACAATACTCGTGTATGTAAATTAATTCATTTAATACTTAGTTTCTAACTGATAAAGGTATTTTTTAAAGACTTATATATTCTAACCAGTACCAAACCTAAGTTTACCAGATTTATATGAAAGTGCTTCGTAAAAATCACATCAATACTCTTTATGAATTAGAAAATCAGATCAGGACTGGCTTGAGATTTTCTATTTTATTATTAGTGATGTAAAGAAAAGTATTAGTTGTAATTTCCACAGTATTTTATTAGGATGTCTAAGTACTTTCAACTACTAACTTGTAGTCATCTTGAGAAACTCTAAGGATGACTACAGAGACTCTGAGGATGACTAGAAGTTAGTAGTCGAAAGTAATTAATTCTAATAAAATACCGTCGAAATTACAACTAACAATTTACAGAAGTCAAAACTATAAATAATATTAGTGATTTATTACGAAGCGAAGAGCATCCTTTGGTTAATAAATTGATATCAAACAATTATTCATATTTTTGATATTTATAATAAAACAATTTAGTATCCTGGAAAAATGCGATCGTATAATTTTAATAATAACATAAATACCAAAATAGGTATAAATCATTAATTATATACAGAGGTCAAGTAATTGTTTATATTTTTTTAAAGGATATCGGATAATACATAATTTAAATGTGGCGAGCCTTTGATATATTGCATGTTAACAAATAATGAAATCAGTTTTAGTTAATAATGAAGAATGATAAACCGCAGCAGGGAACCTATAAAAGAGGTTTCCTCATTCTAATTAAATTATTACGGTTTGGTTGAATAAATTACAACTTTTTCTACATAATGTATATGAATGCTTGAGGTTAACGTATCATGAAATTGGACAAGAAGGGAGAATTGTGACGGATGATGATGATGATGATGATAATAATAGGTAACGTATGTTCAGGAAGAGGATCATCATTTCAGCTCAGTCATGCTTCCTGTATAAAAAGCGGCCTTGTCATTAAAATTAACTCACTGAATCATCATATTTTCAGGACTTTCACCGACACTCGTTCATCAATATAGATACACATATTAAACAGTTACAATGTAAAGCATAAAGTTCGTGGAAATCTGCCATCCAAAGCTGAGGTTTTAATAAATTAAAGAATTTTAATTTATATATATATATATATATTTATATATATATATATATATATATATATATATATATATATATATATATATATATATATATATATATATATATAAATTAAAATTCTAAATATATAGTCAGTTGCGTGTATACCACCGTTGAGTAAAGACGTATAGTAAAGTGCTCCCGCATGGTGTCGCAAGTTCGAAAGTGACGAGTGCACAAGTGACACAACCACCAAACCGGTCTTGCTCCGATTTCTCCTGTCCGGTATCATACTGTTCACTTATATTACACTGTAATTTCTCCACACTATATACAAGACAATGGAACTGGATCATCAATGTCCTGTTGCCGCATCGACTACAACGCATACGCTAGATTCTTGGATCAAAGCCCCGACAAAAACAAAGAGAATATCCAGTCCGGAGAATGCCAGTAAAGCCAAACAGGCATGCCCAAATAAGAACTGGCTTGCTGTGCCAACAGCAAATCGCTTTCAACAATTAGAAGACAAACAAGAGGAGCAGGCGATTGGCAAAAATACGCCAAAGCCACCACCTATATTTGTGCACGCAGTAGAGAATATAAAACCACTGACAGACTTCTTAGAGCAAGTAGCTCAAGGAGCATACTACATTAAACAGCTGGGTAAAACCCAAGTAAAAATACAGATCACTAAGTCTGAAAATATATACCTGTAATCACAGGTTTAAAAAATAGAGATACCGAGTTTCATTCGTATCAGACGAAAGAAAGCCGATCATATAAGGCTATAATAAAAAACCTTCACCACACGGCAGATATCGCCGAAATAAGCGAAGAGCTCGCAAGTCACGGCCATGATGTTATCAGAATAACAAACATGTTGCAAAAAACAAACAAAACCCCACTGCCTATGTTTCTTTGCGAATTGAGACAAAAAGAGAATAACAAAGAAATTTTCAAAATTGACACCATACTTAGGTGTAAAGTCGTAATCGAGCCACCAAGACCTCAAAAAGAGGTCATACAATGTAAAAAGTGTCAAAGATACGGACACACCGCGAAATATTGCAACAGGACTCCGCGTTGCGTAAAGTGCGCAGGTGAGCACGCAACAACTGATTGCAACAGAACAACAAGAGACAACAATGTGAAGTGTGTCAACTGCAACGGGAATCACCCAGCAAATTATAAAGGTTGCGAAACACGCAAAAAGGTACAAACAAGCCAATTCCCCGTATTAAGAAAGAAAATAATTTCAAAACAGACAAACAACTTGACTAACACTACAACTTTCAAAACCAATGACATGCCAAAGTCGTATGCTCAAGCCACCAAAAATATCGAGCCAACTCCCGAAAAACCACAAGACAATATTATAAATAATTTAATAATTAAAATGGACAAACTCATTGAACTTGTCATGAAAACCATGGACAACATGACACAGATCATGGCAGCTCTTGTCCTAAATAAAAAATGATTCCATTATTAAAAATATGTCTTTGGAACGCCAACGGTCTTGGACAACATAGCCAAGAAATAAAATTATTTTTAAAAGAAAAAAACATTGACATAATGCTTATATCGGAAACACACTTTACCGAAAAAGCTACATAAAAATTCCCATGTATACTATATATACGACGAATCACCCCGATGGAACTGCGCATGGCGGAACAGCGGTGATAATTAAAAACACTGTGAAACATCATCTCACTGAAAAATATGATCGAGACTTTCTCCAAGCAACCACAATTGCTGTCGGAGATACAAATAATTATGTATATATATCGGCTATTTACTGCCCACCCAAACACTCGATTAAACGAGAACATTTTGACGATTACTTCAGAACACTTGAAGCGGATAAATTCATCGCAGGTGGGGACTTCAATGCCAAACACCAACAATGGGGGTCTAGACTGGCCACACCCAGGGGGAGAGAACTGTATAAAAGTATGGCAAACAACAAGTTGACTCATCTATCGACTGGTGAACCAACATATTGGCCTACAGATAGAAGAAAAACACCGGACCTCATAGACTTCTGCGTAGTGAAAGGAATTCCAATCGAAAGACTGAGCGCAGAATCTTGCCTCGATCTGTCATCAGATCACTCACCTGTTATTATTAAATACAGCTTGCTACAACCAATTATCAAACCCAGTAAATTTACACTCGGTAACCGTCACACAGATTGGGAATATTTTAGACATATCTTAAATGAAAATTTGAAATGTGATATACCATTGAAAACAGAAGACCAACTTAACACCGCAGTTATTCACTTTCAAAATCAAATTCATTCCGCAGTGAAAAAAGCCACGCCCAATATGTCAAAAAAACCACACTCAACAGATGATTTTCCCCGCTGGATTCAGGAAAAAATACATGAAAAAAGACGCATTCGTAAAGAATGGCAAAATACTCGAAGCAAGGAACTCAAGAGAAAACTGAACGAAGCAATAAGAGATATTAAAAATATCCTATGTGAATGGAAAAATAAAGGGATTCAATCCTATCTGGAAGGTCTTACAGCAACCGACGCTACAGATTATTCTCTATGGAAAGCTACAAAAAAACTAAAACGGCCCCAAATATCCATACCGCCCATCAAAACGGCTGACGATAAATGGGCAAAAACTACCAGAGAGAAATCAAACGAGTTTGCGAAACATCTCAAGGAAGTATTTACACCAGCGGAAAGGATGTGTTCCCCTGAAGAAGAAAGTCACATTCATAATTTATTAGATAGTACGGAACATAAAGAAAACTATTATGTCAAAATTGGACTTCAATGCGTCAAGCATGTTATAAAATATGAAGTACGCGCAAAAAAAGCGCCAGGACATGACATGATTACCGGGAAGATAATCAAAGAATTGCCAGATATCGGATTAAGATTTCTAACCATAATATTTAACGCGATACTTAGAATGGGTAGCTTCCCTAGACAGTGGAAAATAGCAGAAATTATTATGCTACCTAAACCAGGTAAACCACCCGAAGAAGTCACTTCATATCGACCGATAAGCCTCCTGCCAATATTTTCCAAAATATTTGAAAAAATTCTACTGCGCAACATGAAACCAATACTTTTTCAAGAACACATGATCCCTGATCATCAATTCGGTTTCAGAGAAGCGCACTCGACAATTGAACAAGTTCATCGAGTTGTGACGATCATAGATCGCTCCATACAAGAAAAAACTACTGTTCAGCAGCATTCTTAGATATCAGTCAAGCTTTTGACAAAGTCTGGCACCCAGGCCTGCTTTATAAAATCAAAGGAAAACTGCCCAAAAACATGTATGATATTATCAAATCGTACTTGACCGATAGACAGTTTTTTGTTAAATATGACAACGAAACTTCAAATCTTAATACCATAAGATCTGGAGTACCGCAAGGGAGTGTACTAGGTCCTGTACTGTATCTAATATATACAAACGATCTCCCAAAAACCGACAACACAACACTGGCTACATACGCTGACGATACCGTCATACTCGCTTCGGACAAAGATCCAACAGCTGCCTCACAATTCCTCCAGAAACACCTTGACGCAATACAGAAATGGCTTGAAGTATGGAGAATTAAAGTAAATCAAACCAAATCGACACACGTGACATTCACAAACAAAAAACAGACATGTCCACCAGTGAAAATTGGTGGGAAAAATATTCCACAAGAAGACTCGGCTAAATACCTCGGTATACACCTTGACAGAAGCCTAACATGGCAAAAACACATTAAGACAAAGAGACTTCAAATGGAACATAAAAAAAGACAAATGTACTGGTTGATTGGCAGACATTCCCAACTCACACTTACAAACAAGCTATTGCTGTATAAAGCAATAATTAAACCCATTTGGACATATGGATGTCAACTGTGGGGGACAGCTAAGGATACTCATATCAGCAGTATCGACAGGTTACAAAACAAGACCCTGAGAGCAATTTTAAATGCTCCATGGTATGTACCCAACTGGGTCCTATTACAGGACTCTAAAACAATGACAGTACGCGAAGAATTGAAAAAATTCAGCGAAACGTACCAAAGTAGATTAAAAAGTCACCCGAACGTACTAGCGAGGGACTTATTGACCGTAGACTACGCAAGACGTCTACAAAAATACAGACAACTTGACTTGCCAGCAAGATTCAAGGACTGACAATGGTGTTTACTTGATAAAACAAGTATGAACACTTGAACACTTATAACCTAACACAACGCCGGGATTGAGTCGTCACTGGACAACCAACCCTCAAGACAATGTGACAACAGACGACGAGTAAGATGTCTTTAGACAGGGTACTCAAAAATATAAATAAAAAAAAAAAAAAAAAAAAAAAATATATAGTCGCAGTGATGATAATGCAACACTCGTCAGTTAAAGTACACAGTTAAAGAATATGACCGTAAAAAATCTGTTTTTAAAAAGCTTATTGCCTGTGAACATCTCTGATTGGTTGACATCGATTAAATCATTGTGTAAAATTTAATCATAGCATTTTCAGACTGACGATTTCTCTACACACTGGAGAAATTCTGTACATATTTATGTATTGAGTTTATGATATTATGTAGATTTTTTCGCTGATTTATGATAAAATTATTCAATAAAAATTAGATTACTTACGACAAAAAATACACGAACCTTTACATTGACACTTTACTTATAGTCTGACTAAATCTTTTACAATATTTTAACATTTTTAATTACACTAAATATTTCTCCACAATTTTTATTAAATCAAAACTCCCTTATTCATGGGAGTTTTGATCTTTTGAAGTAATAACTACGGTAAAGCGATTAATCTTTAAATCGACGGTATTTTATAATGTAAGAGCAAAGGCATGTACAGAAATTTGTTAAATGGACGTCAATCTAAAGTTTGTTTTATATGGATAAAAACGATATTTAGCGGGAATAGAAACTTCTTATTACTCAAGAAATTTGTAGGCCTTTGAGTATACTAAAGGTAAATATTAAATTAGAAAGAGTCTTCAAGGAAGGGTAAATAATATGAACAATGGCGGAATTTTTTATTTATTATATTTTGGTACCAATGAAAAACTATAATATAAGCAATGGACAAACAAGTTGTCTGTATTGAAACAACACTTTATCTACTAAATTATTAAAAAAATACATTAGTAATCTTTATCAAAGAATTCAAATAATTATAAATACAGCCGGTCTAAATCTATATAACTTCTTTTATATAAGAATATGTTTGTTTTAGTTATTTATAATATTATTGTGAATAAAATATATGACGAAAATCGTCATTTTTAGTCCTGATTTTGGTCTCAATTAGTCTCATTATAGTAAATAAACCAAGGTTTTCAATTCAAATCCAACATTTTTCCATTCTAAATTCAATGAAGAACGTAAGTAGTACTGTTTTTTTTATAATTTTGCACTTTCACTAATATAAGCTTTATTAAAATCACATACGTTTAGCTAGAGTGAGGTAAGATTTTTTTCAGAATATAATATCCTGTCCGGGAGGAAAGAGGAAATGATTTTTTATATATTAATTATTTCCTAGTGTATCAACTTTATCATTATCTTGTATCCTTAAGAGAGGAATGATTCCTTTTTTAACTATAGTGTCATATAGGTATATATTGATAATATAATTTCAAATTAGTAATAATCTCTGATTGCAATACCGTAGGAAATATTATTAAGCGCATAATATCGTGCATAGTATAAAGTGATAATATTAATATAATCCAGCTGTGTCCTGATACATTCATATATACTATGTATGCATGTTTTGCCTTTATATATTATAGTAATTCGATGGGTTATTAGCACAAAAACGTATATACAAAATATTTATATTTTATAAATATTACTATTCATTTACTGCTTGCTATATAAGTTTTTACACAATAGTTTTATAAATAAGCTTCTGATATGGATACAATTGGTTAAGATTATTAACTGCATATTTATCTTAAATAATATTTTTTTGTATATACGTTTTTGCCTCCAAACAGGTTTCCTTTGATTTTCTGTTTATCAAACGTTTAAATAACTAGCTTCTTTAATTAATTCCATTAGAATTTTTAAGAAAATCCCGAGTTATATCAGGATTAAAACCGAATCCATATAAATCATGGATTCGGTTTTAATCCTGCTTGATTTAAAAAATTGATTTTTATATATTATAAGAGCTTTTTTTAGAGGTTTTTTTATTTTATGTACGCCCAGAGATGGTTTTTACAAATTTAGTTTTTTTAGACACAACAACGTGTTAATTAATTGTCTGTCGATGATCTTAACTATAACTAGTTACACAGGTCACCGACTTAATAATCAGTATTTACCTTACAATACAGCAAATCAGAGTAAACCTGGATCAAGATGATCGATCGGGATTTTATTAATATTATTCCCGATCTCCCAGTCGTAATAGCCGATTTTTTTTATTTGAGCGAGATTTCAATCCATGACGATGATTAATTTGATTTCCTGAATTTTCAGGTGATTATTAAAATGAATAAACCCATTATTATTAGTATTCACATAATATGTTTATAAATAAGCTTCTGATATAAATATAACTTGGGTTATAATTAGTTAAGATCATTAAGAGTTTTTTGTAGATATTTTTTGTATTAACAAGCCATCGAATTGTACAAGTGTTGTAAGGCAAGCTGTATTAATCCAGAGACCTTTCTTTCATTACTTGTTCCTTTAACTTTAACCGATGCCACAATAAAGTCACTGTCAATAAATTAAGAAAGTTTCCAAGAAGCTTCCACCTCATTGTCAAGTATCTCGCCAAAAAGAAGCACCTTGAAAAATAACATTAACCATTGGAGATTTAGAAAATGCATATCTTCAGTAAGAACGAAAGGTGATTATCATTAAACATCGATTAGCGAGTACCACAAAAAATAAAATATTGAGATTAAATAAGACTGTACAGGTTGATGAGGGGTTGGAGTTAATTAAAGAACTACCTTATCGACTCTTGCTAGATTATGTCTCAAGAAATAAACCCGCCCTTGATTACTCTAAACCTTGATTGCCTCATAAATAATTATTACCTATCCAGAATATTATGCCCTTCAAATATATAATGACTTTTTATAGATTCTGTAATCAAGCCAGTCATAAAAAAACGGAAACTAACAAGTTGTTAAAAAACCACTGAATTTTTAATGAACACCACTGAAACATTTATTACTTCTAGATTAACTTTACTTGTTTAAGCCTTTATGCATATTTTTCCGATCCCATAAAATATCCGATGGCATAATTGAATCAAACATAATCTTTAATAAATGCCATATTACAATCTCGGTTTTATTGTTGGGGAAATGGCGGAGTCGGCAATAAATTCTTACATTTTTATGAAACGGAATGTGATTTTTACATTCGAATGTCTGAAAATGTCGTTCAGGCAAGCTTTAAAGTGAAAAGTCAATAAATAAAATCACCGCCAAAGCTTTATCCATACATTGTTTCATTTCAAGCACATCAAAGATACTTATATGAATATTTCATGACCTGAAATATTTTACATGGATTATAAAAGATACAATAGTATTCATTACACGTGAATAATCTCTTTGTGAACGACTTTTAATGTACTTATGACTTGATTGTATCCCCTTTCACATGTACAACTACATCATTAAAAAATAATATAAAGAATTACTAAATACTATATCGTGAGCTTTCTTTCCAGACTGCGTAACCCAATATTTATTACTAAATATTAGATTTTTACATTTCAATGACAGCTGGTCTGAATATTTTAAATATTCTTTAGTCCAAAAAAAATAATTTTTATCTCCATGCAGCCATTTGAATGCAATAAACAATTGTAACTCCATTAAATATAAACATCATTCAAAAATCTTATACATACCTATATATATATGTAGATATGTAGATATGTATATACAAAAATTTATTATGATTTAAAAAAAACTTTAAAGTATTTCAACTTAAATTGTTTTATTTATCTCTCCTGTGACATTTTGCAAAATGGACTTACGCATTATGCAAAGAAAGCCGACGATATATTATGTATTATGCCATTAAAAGTAATAGTGGTGTAATTCCATATTTTCAAAATTCGTGTTTTACTGAAACCATACCACGTTTAGTATATTTTAGTTAAACTGAAATGGCTTTTATGTTTTTACTTAAAAATAAATGTTTATTTATTTCCTTAAAATATCTCGAATAAACAAAAAAATAAATAATAGTGACTATTTACTTAATGAAGGATTTAGAATATATCGTTAGGTTAAGCTTGTGATTCCTAGGCGTGCGTCGCCGTAAACGTACACCGTAAAGACGGTAATAGAGATTCTTTACTGTACTTTTGATAGGTTTTTTGTTAATTAGTGCCTCACCATTAACTAACAAAAAACCGATGATAAGTGTAGCTAAGTAACTCTATTATCGTATTTAGGGTGGCGTATACCTGGGAATCCATTACTTTAGTAACATATGTATGTCATAAGTACTAATTATTTGAGCAGAGCCGTCTTGTGGCGACCTTGTGTAGCTGAGGTAATAGAGATTTAATTCCACTTTTATATCAGCATTTTAATACTAAGCTTTGATCATTGTTTTTGGCAAATACAATATGAAAGGATTTCAATATGGCTGACAGGTGAGGACTTGATATTATTATCAGGAGCTACTGAAGGAAGGACCTTCCATTATTATATTATATAATATTAGAGTACTGAAAAGTGTATCTACATAATAAAGAAGAGAATAGCTTCAGACAAAACAACACCTTCTCATTTATTTATATGGCAATTTCGTGTCGATTTCAACCTCTGTATATTTTTACACGCTTCTCTCATATTTGAATACACCGAGTAAAAAATATCTCCCTGTCCGTTCTTTAAAATATTAGCTTCTCGTCTTGGGTTGTAATCCTGAAACATCACAATTTTAATTTGACTTTTTATTGGCTTCGACTGATATAAACGTGTTTCACACACAACAATTATGAATAATTTATATTAAAACAATCATAATTGACGTGGTTTAAATAAGATGATCAATATTCCCCCTTTTCGATAATTGTTGTATATGGAAATCTATCTCTACCAAGTTATCAAAGAATAAAAAAACCGATATAATATGTCATAACATGTATATTTTTTTCTAACATTCGTAAAGCGTAAAGTTGGTTTCCTTGTAAAAATAATTCAAATCTATGAGACTATTTTTTTATGAAAATAGTTAATAGTGTTTTTATTTCAAAACTGTAATAATAAGCATAAAATAACTATAGGATATTATCAAAATGTAGGAAGATATCCTTTTTAATTTATAGATCAATTAGTTGAATGAATTTGAAGAATTTTGTCTTCTATAATATTATTAATAATAAATATTGAGTCACACTTTTTTATATATTTTTTATCATTAAATCTGCTTCAATAATCGTCTCAGTACTTCCACATTATAGAATAATTTGAGAAAACCTGTAGAGATCAATTAGTTGAATAAATTTGTAGACTTTTGTCTTCTATAATATTAATTAATAATAAATGTTGAGTCACACTTCTTTATTTATTTTTTATCATAACATATGCAATTTTTCGAACAACCTTATCAAATACGATATCTACAAAAACAATAATCGTCTCAGTACTTCCTCTTTATAATCAGAGAAACCCTGCTTTGTTTGTATGGTTTTTCTTATAATAGCTATCTGAATGAATAAATGCTTGTATGAGAATATTAAAAGGGGAGCTTTGAAATAGTGTTTGAGTTATTTTGAATAAAAGTGGTTGTTATTGTGGTGAAGAGGGAATATGGAGGTAAGCTGTTTGTAACAGCTGACGTTATGAAACTCATATTGAAGGCCTGTTCTTTCTATATTTGCATCACTCTTGACGAAGGTACTTTCTGTCTCTGCTACTCATCATATTTAATAATACTGTAAATATTACGCCGTTCATATAATCGGTGACCTTTCAGATACTAATGTATCATATAACAAGAATGTATATTATTCATATACCAGATAGTTGTGGAAGCTGAAAGTGACTTTTCAGCCAATTGGATTGGATGTATCTGAAATAGTTATCAAATTGTACTCGAGCAATCTTCAATCGAGATGGAGTTATATTCTGTGTCAAGTGGTTAGCCTTAGGACTACAATTGTCTAGTAACCACGTTACTATTCATATTATCATCGATATTTTTATTGTATTTAAATATTGAGTACATGCTTTTTGGAACGACATTATTTAATTATTGATTTCTTGATTCAATACCAATTTTTATGATATGGCAACACAATTTAAAACAACCCAAATCATTAATTCTATAAAATAATTATTACCAGCGTAATAACTCATACTGTGATACAAATACTGTGATTATGGGTTCAAAACCCTCTCAAGAAAAATTGATCGACAAAAACTCAAGCTAAATATTATATTTTATTTTAAAATGGCAATACTATAGGAAAGTTTAATTGCTCAAGGGATAAGGCAAGTCAAAAAAAAAAATGAATATTATCGGGAATAATATTAATAAAATCTCGATCGATTGTCTTGATCCAGATTTACTCTGATTTCCTGTATTGTAAGGTAAATACTGAGGCGATTATTAAGTTCTAAAAAAGTCCAAATAAGAAATTTTGAGACTCGTCGGTTATTGTATGGAATAAAATGACTATTTAATAGTTTATTTACGTCGACAGGCCTCGTTGTCAGTCTTTTGGAGTATGATCCGCCGAAATGTTTACAGTAATATCCAGACTGTGAAGCAGTAACATAAATTGATACCCATTGATAGATTCAAGCAGAATAAGCAGTAGTCAAATTCTTTGTAATGTGGTTGTGTGCTTTTTCTTCTTTATTATAGAGCTATAGTGTAACGGTTTGACCAATCATAGTCTGATTCTTGGCATTTTCTCTACACACATAGTGAAGACGGTCCACTAAATTGGGGCACATATTAAGGTAATGCTAATGATGTACAGTGAATATGTGGAGTATTGTATCGAGTTGTGGTTGTGGAGTGTGTCAAGGCTGGAAATTGCCAAAAAAGACGACACAAGCTCCGCCCACTACTCAAGATGTCCGCAGCACTTCTCCTGCTACATCTGCTCCTCATATCTTCAAAGGCCCTCTCGGCTACACGCTTGTCTTCTTTGTCCAATATTCTCTAACATTTCTACACTCTGCTTCTCAAGCACCATCTTTATTCATGTCTTGCGAAACTGCTTCAATATTTATCTAATCATTCCACAATAAACGCTTTTAAACATAGATATAAACATTCGATCAAGTGGCCAAAAACATGAGTTACCTGTTAAACATTATACTCTCTTCATATCTTCAGTTATATTTCACAGTAAAATGGGTAAATGCATTGTTACTACATGTCATATGGACTCAAACATACACTCAAATACATCTAGCCTCACTTTTTACCAAACACTACTTCTTTAACATGTTTGCAATATTGTCACAACCACTCTCAGTGGTCACTAGAAATGTGTTGAGTGAGGGAGACACACTTATGCCTTTATCGAACAGGAGAGAAGAGTGCAACAATACACGGGCTACATGAAATATTAATATGCATTGCGATATCTAATGTTTATATCTATTCTTTTAAATTAATGATGACTATATTTTATTATTTCAATGGGTAATTAACACAATATCTACAGTTTATCTGTTAAATATGCAAATATCAATATCAGAAGCTTACAGTTAAATAATGTCATAGTCTTATTATAATAAAAGCTAATGTGGAATACATACAAGGGTAATTTTAATTTGTAAAAAAAGTCACATTTAAAAATGGACACTTTTTAAAAAAAATCACAACAAGTTTCACGCAAGTTTCATACATTCTGTAAACATACGGACGGCAAACTGAGAGAACATCGTGAGTTGAATGAAACTCAAGATGTTCAACTCACGACCCAAATGTGGCTCAATTCCATAATGTCATAAGAGTACACAGAATTTTAATACTTGTATCCCGATGTATTAAGAACTGTTTTTCCACTAAGAATGCCCCATCCCCTGAGCTATTACGCTGGTTATATTGGATATTCTGTAAACGATAGATATTTTTGTTTCAAATAAATATAGACAGACAACGGTATATTAATATGGATGCACAAAGTAGATGAACTTAGTTATTTTGATATTAATATGTATTTTTAAATTAAAATATTGAAATTACATTATGATTAATAGTAGTAATAGTGGCCAAGTACATATTGGGAATATACACAATATTATTGAAGCGCTACTCGAGGCACGTGTTAATGTAAGATGATGGCAAAAGTATGTATGCATTCGAGGAATATTTCCCCGGAGGCTGGCAACACTGAACTACTTTTTATCGGCGCCATTACACATGTATTTATGCCACTTTTACCACCCGTTCTTCGCTCCACAATAAATATATGCGCACATTTTAATGCTGTGTACTTTTAAAACAAATTCTGTATGAGAACTGAATAAAAAAGAGTGAAATAATAATAGTTGTTTCAGTGCATGTTTGCAAGAAAAGGTTTGAGAAGTTCAGCTTCCACAACCTAAACAACTTATTCCTGTTACCACAATAATACTACATATTATATTATATTCTTAGATTAAGACCTTTCAATATATTTGAACCGATTATAAAATAATACCCCCTCACTAACCCAGAGACAATCGCTTAAAATTCAATAGGGCAGTCTGTCCCAATATGATTAAGCTTATGCAAAATATGTATACGAAGGAAGAGGCTGTTGAGGTTATATGAAAATTTAATTATCAATCCCGGAGGTTGTATAGCTTGATTTAATTTTCAAGCTTGAAAATGCTCAGTACTTTCCCAAAAGATGGCGAATCTATTTGGTGAACCTCGTGGTTTAATGCCAATAATATTTCATATAAATTATATCAAATAATGTAAAACAGATGCACTCGCTACATTGAACAACACTCAAATATGTTATTGAACAATGGAACCTCTTATAACGAGTATAATTCGTTATAAAGGGTCATACTCGTTGTCATGTGAAAAACACTTAAACATTTTATTCCATATAAAAGAAATCATTATTTCAAATAAAATGGTATACAGGGTGGACTTGAAATAAATGAGAATATTTTAAGGGGTCGTATCGCAAATACAAGCGATAAAAATATTAAATATATTTTTATATTATAAAATGATTATTTACATATAATGTCTTTATTGTAATATATTATTGAATAGTGCAAAAATCTTTCATTCAATACAGAGGAATTATTTTTAAAATCAAATAACTAACCAACACCTATTTTTCAAATATTTTTTATTATTATTAAATTCTAGCTTGATCGATTGATAATTATATTTTATTATAATTAATATATACAGAGTAGATTTAATTAAGTGAAAATATTTTAAGGGGTGGTAGGATATCGCAAATATATGCGAAAAATAATATAAAATATGTTTTAAATTAAAAATATTAATTGCGTATTTAACAGAAACAATACACACGCGACAGTCACTACTGAGTACTTCACAGAAACAGCTGATTCCAAGATGGTGGCCCAACCTCGATTCCAAAAGCACTATTAATATTCTTGATTATTTTTAAATTTTTTATTTAACATATTTTTTCACTTATTTTTGCGATACCTAAAACATTCTTACAAGTTAATTCAAGTCCACCCTGTATATGATAATCGTAATATAGAATAATTCTTTCATAGTGAGCTTTTAATAGAGACATTTTTATTAACAGTTTATTTTATTATCTTATAGGCGTTTTGAAACACACTATTGAACTTTCCTACTTGTTTATTCGTTATGGGTAATTTTGCACGTTAAGAGAGCAATTATTTCATATTTTTTTGCTCGTTATGAGAGATTTCAGTGTATTATGAAGCAAATATCTATTTATATAACATAGTTGATCGGTGTAAAAGCAAAGATAACTGAAGGTATTGTTAATGCATGTAATCAATTTAGTAATTGGTACAATGGGAAGTTAAGCTGGCGATGTCAGGTGAATGCATCGAGGAATGTCCATACTATTAATATCTAAATTAAATTAAATCCCTATTGGTATTTATGGATTCATATGAAATTACGATAGGTAATTCAATTAACAATGCAGCAATAACAGCTTTAGTCATTTGCATTTCCGATAACCACATGGTCTTCCACATCAACCACCATCATTATGTATAACAAACCAAACCAGCAATTTGGTTAATTGTTACTCTACTTATAACACAGCAATACTTATTATTTATATAAAAGGGCTTTTAAAGGGGTAGATAGAAAGAGAGGAAAAGGATAACCAAGTATATGAGAAGGTATATGAATGTATAAGATAGAATATTATTTAGAATAAATTTACTTTTTAATATTATTTTTTACAATGACAATGACATCAAAGAGTAAACCTTAATTTAGACTATTTTATTTCTTGCATTATATACATAAATTAATCATGAACGCATATAATTTACTGAAAATTCTAATAAACAATTTTAGGTATATTATTTATGGTGAATTAATTTTTTTAAATTAGTTTAGTTTCATGTTTATATACTAACACGCTTGTAGTTTTTGTGTTATATTTACTTTATTTTTAATGAACTTTCAGAATTAATGAAGACACTTGATAGAATTGAATATTTCAATATCAAAATATCACAATTTCATCTGACTGTCCTTCATTTTGATGTTATAAAACGATGATTCAATGAAGAATTATGTACGTTTGTTGCATTTACTCGATTTGATTCTAAGATACTCAATTGAATGTTATAACATTATTAGTTATCAGTTGAATTTCTAAGAGAATGTTGCACCTTTCAAATACACTTCTAAGGACAAATTGAATTTATATTTTAATGCATCAATACAAAGTGTAATTTTATGATAAAACATCTGAACACAAGCTTTCAGAAACTAAATAATATTAACCAAAAGAATATCGTCACTATAGGTAGTAATTATACTCCAATACATACACTCATTAGAGTCACACAAAACATAATTTCGTCTCGCAAACGTGAAAAATCTGTACGTCACTATTTTCGAAGATGGTTTTTCTAATGGCTAGTTATTCCCAATAGTGTAGTTTAAGTCGGAAGTGAATATATCTGGTGAAGTTGATCGTAAAGCTGTCATATGTGCGATTAATGTTGCTCCAATATATCCAACATCATGGCGTCCAAATACTATGAATACATGCTGTTTCACTTTGCACGGAAACACCTGAGTTACTTTTTGGATGAATTATATTCATAACCGGCCTTTGATCCAAAGGTTTTACTTGTCCAGTGACTAACAATTTTGAGTTTAATTTCACGATACATTAAACCTGCAATCACAATACTTCGCATACATGGCAATTCTAATATCAACATTCAAAAAGCCATTAAATATTATTTTTGGAAAACAGATTTAATGTTCCTGTAGTGGATCGAAAGATGTGCATTTCTAAGAAATACTGCCAACCGAAATAAGTAAGGGAAATAGTTAAATATTCCACCAAGAAAATGTTGCCATGTGAATTTATTTATGTATTTATAAATATCCCAAGATGCATTTTTAGATTTTTAAAAACAACAATGTGTTAATTCATTGATCTTAACTATTACTAGTTACACAGTTCACTGACTTAATAATCAGTATTTAATTTTCAATACACGAAATCAGAGTAAACCTGGATCAAGACGATCGATCGGGATTTTATTTATATTATAAATTGAAAATATTTAAGAGGCTCATATTCAAATGCTTCCAAAACCAGTTCAAATCCAATTGATTAAAAGCAGAAAAACTTATTTATCTTCGGGGGAAACGGTACCGTTTCTTTCATCTTCTCGGGTACCGTTTCTTTAAAATCATTATTTTATAAATATCAAAATGGGAGACAATCACATGAATTAATGATATCTTCATGATCAAATATACCTTACAATACAGGGAATTAGAGGGGTTTAAATGGGGTTATGCATGCGCAACATAAGATGATCTGACTTCCCAGTATCTCATAGCCACTGCCGCCCAATTCCTATCTCTACCTCCTCGTGGTGGACCCTGGAAACCTGAACAAGCTAGTTAGTTAGGATCAAATTAATGATCTTGGCAGCGAGTGCGATTAGGGCGAACAGAGAAGGGAGATCCCTCTCCGGAGGTTGTGCGTCAGGCCGATCACCTACCATGTAAAAACTAACATCCGATCACGAAACCCCCCAGCAAAAACATGACAGTACAACCCAACGATAATACACTTACGGTGCAGGGCGTCAGACACCCAGTACCGGTGGTCGTGGGTGCGAAAGCAGGCTCGCGGGTACCGTCATCCAACTACTGCAGTGTCGCGGGGGTGCATATCCTGGCCCCCGCTGCATATAAAGCTACAGGATACAAATCGAAAGGGGACTTAAAGTTAGGAACGTGGAATATTTTAAGCTTGAATAGACCGGGCGCTATTAAAATGCTCACAGACCAATTGAGCCGTTATCGCATGAGTATTGTTGCTTTACAAGAGATAAGATGGACAGGAAACGGCACATCGAAACACAATGGATGGACAATCTTTCATAGCGGCAGTAATTCTAAGAAAGCCTTCGGTACCGGCTTTGCAGTCAGTGACAAAGCAAAACATATTGTCATTGACTTCGAACCTTTTAACGATAAGATAGCTAGACTAAGGATAAAGACTAAGTTTTTCAATGTTAGTTTATATTCGGTACACGCTTCCACGGAAGACAAAGGAGATGACGTAAAGGACGCTTTTTATGATAACTTAGACAGGTTTATAGAGAAGGCACCAAAGCACGATATAACAATTATTTTAGGCGATTTAAATGCCAAGATCGGCAATGAAGTTACACATAGAGCCATTACAGGAGGCAACAGTCTGCACGAAATTTCAAATAACAACGGCGAAAGGGTAATTGATTTCGCCGCAGCAAAGGATATGGTTAATGTTAGCACATTCTTCCCAAGGGCTAACATACACAAAGGAACGTGGGTCAGTCCAGGTGGCACGTACACTAATCAAATTGACCACGTGCTAATCAATAGACGGTTCAAATCCTCTATTATCAACGTTCATACTTGCAGAGGAGCAGCATTCGATTCGGACCATTACTTAGTAAAAGCAGTTTTTAGAGCCAGAATATCGAATGCCAAAAAGGAAAAAATAAATAAAAATAAGAAACTCAACCTTGTTAAATTAGAGAATGAGGTATGTGCAAAATCATACCAGGCATCCATGGAAAAGGCGTTAGAACAGGTTGAGGAAATAAATAGGAATAATGTAGAATCTAGTTGTAATCTAATAAAAAATATTATTAAGCACACGGCAGAATCAACTTTGGGTTACGAGACGAAAAAGAAAAATGGCTGGTTTAACACAGAATGCGAGAGTATTATTAAGGATAAGAACAATGCCCGTGCACAAGTTCTTAATTGCAATAGCTTAGAAAATAGAGAGAAGTACAAAGAACTTCGTAGGAGTAGTAATAGAGTCATACAGTCGACGAAGAGGACATGGCTAAAACAGCAAATTATAGATGCTGAAATGTTTAGAGATAGGAATAATGCTAAAGAATTTTACAGGAACGTTAACAATAGTAGGAAAACGTTCAAACCTAGACTAAACTTTAATAGGAATAGCAAAGGCGAACTTCTCTGCGATCAGGAAAGCGTTTTAAATAGATGGTCGGAGTACTTTAGCGACCTATTAAATGATAAGAATAGCGATAAGGTAGCCAATAAGAACGCTAGTCTGTACCAACACGCCGCGCAACCACAAATACCACCACCCACCTACGAAGAGGTGTGCCACGCCATCAGAGGACTGAAGAGAGGGAAAGCCCCCGGGATAGACGAGATCTCCAGCGAACTCATAGCATACGGCGGGGATGCTCTATGGGCGCTATTACATAGTTTAATAGTATCTTTATGGGAAGGCGAAACGCTACCGAAGGATTGGGCAAGTTCGATAATTTGCCCACTCCACAAAAAAGGTGACGTTAGCGTGTGCAGTAACTATAGAGGGATATCCCTACTATCAGTTATGTACAAGATATTCGCCAAGGTTTTAAAAAATAGGCTAGCAGAATACGCGGAGGAATGCTTGGGAGACTACCAAGCCGGATTTAGACCAGGGCGTTCAACAATGAACCAAATATTTACAATTAGGCAAATATTAGAGAAGTGTAATGAGGCCGACGTGGAGACTCATCACTTGTTCGTAGATTTTAGGCAGGCATTCGACACAATCGATAGGGATATTATTTACAGCACGATGAGAGAGTTTGGGTTTCCCGAAAAACTCATAAGTCTCTCAAAAATGACGCTGACAGACACCAAAAACTACGTACGGATAAATGGTGTACTGTCGGAGTCTTTCATCACCAGAGCAGGCGTAAAACAGGGGGACGTGATATCCCCCCTGTTATTTTCATTAGTTTTAGAAAAGGTTATGCGTCTTGCAGGTTGTAGCAATAAGTCTAATATCTTCTATAAGTCTTTTCAGGTACTCGCTTTCGCAGACGACGTAAATATTATCGCTAGAACTAAGAACGTGTTAATTGATAAGGTTAGAGCAATAAGGGATGCCGCCAAAACAGTAGGATTAGTTATAAACGTTGAAAAAAGTCAGTATATGCATGTGACATCCAACTCGGAATTGGTAGCACATCGTAGCCTGAAGGTAGACAATGACCACTTTCAGCAGGTTGACTCTTTTGTATATTTGGGAGCAGTGGTTACTAAGGAGGCTGGAAATAACCAGGACATAAACTCTCGCCTGCAAAGTGCTAATAGGGCGTATTTCGGCTTAGTACGCTTGCTCAGATCAAGATATCTAAGTAGAAGTACCAAGGTAGAATTATATAAGATGCTAATTAGGCCAGTACTAACCTACGGTGCAGAAACATGGGTTATTACCAAGACTGAAGAGGATAGGCTACTTAGGTTCGAGCGGAAGATTCTTAGGAGGATCTTGGGTCCTGTTCAGGAGGCACCGGGACTATTTAGAATCAGACGGAACGATGAGATTTACTCATTATATAAGAGCGTGAACGTAGTGCAGTTCATTAGGGCTTTAACATTAGGTTGGGCCGGACACGTGGAAAGAGCAGGAGGGATAGTATCGGAAATACTATCCAGCAAGCCTGTGGGTAAGAGAAGGCAGGGTAGACCTAGGCTAAGGTGGGCGGACGAATTTCATAAGGTAGTTAGGAGTTTAGGAATTAATAACTGGAGGAGCGCGGCCTCCAATAGAAATAAGTGGAAGATGCTGGTGCGGGAAGCCTTGGTTCATCACTGAACTGGAGTGCTTATGATGATGATGATGATATATATATATATATATATATATTAATAATTGTCAAATTACAATAGTTGTGGAGACAGACAGTGCAAGAGATGTATCGAGCATACATCCTGGTGAATAATGAATTAATCGAAGAGACTGTATGCAAGCCAGGTTATTTGAGTAGTCCTGATATCCGGTAATGTCCCAGGGTTCATATCCTGTCCAGGGTTGTCCATCTGTTAAATTCATGAGCTCACTAAACCGACCACTGTGTCCACATAAACCATGTACGCCGTGTTGCCTAACTACAAACGACCACATTCTCTCAACCTATTCTCTTTACATTTACACAATATTCTATATACTTTATTATATGACAAAACCCCATTACTCATTTGAATTACGTTTTAACTATAGTTGTGGTCACTAAAATTATAATATTTTACAATGTTAATTTGGCAACTTTGCATATACATTTTTATATGAAAAATTCTTTAATTTTAATATTAAATACTGTGGAAGTTATAGGTTCCAAGTAGAAGTTCTTATATTAAGTATTATGGAACTTACATTAAATAAATTTATTTTATTATGGACTTCCACCCAGATGGCAACATTATCAACAATCTAATTGGAACTAAAATTCGTTTTACGATAAAAATCTTTAAGTTATGTTAATCTACTTGTGAGTGTGTATAGTGTGGGCTTAATTTGAATATATCTTTATTGAAAAACACATAATTTTTATGTTGATTATATGAGTAATTTCTCATTAAATATATTAAACTTAGAATTCTCATTCAATTAATCTATTCATTTCCGAAATAGGTTATTGATTATTAAATATTATAATTTGCTATGTGTTATAATGAATTATTATAATTCGTATTATAATCAAGACATATTCATCTCTCACAAATTAGAATTATTTCGTTAATTATCATTATTTATTGTTTTTATTCCACCGCTTATCTAATACTCTGTACAAACTCGTATAATTATTTTTTGCTATTTACTCGTTACTAGTAACGATAAAAAAATTAACCAGATAATTATTTTCATTTCAATAACTCACTGAATGAATATTTAAATACATACGAGTACATATGTTTTTACAAAATGTACTTGCAATGCATCATAATAATAAAATGAAATTTTTTATATAAAATACTGGTAATTTATATTAAATATTATTTATTATACGATGTATCGTTAAATGCAGCGAATTTATGACTAAGCCGAGTAGGACTTAAATTGCAAAGTGTATATTTTGAGATGGTAGTTATGATGACTCCACAATAATCCCGAAACCTGGAACGTCACCAAATTGTTTCCATGAAACTTTTTATCCTCTATCCGATCTGAAGCGCATAATCTGACCACTTACGACCTGCCACTCTTTGCCCTTTATCCCTCTATTCGTTTTTCCACAAACTTTACTTTAAGCTTGTCGATAACAGACAGAATAGATTTTTAATCTTGTTGGTGGATTTACTTACCGAAAGCCAATCGTTCGCACTTGACAAATGGGCACAACTAATTTTCAAAATATTATCTAGTAAAGTAATTATGAAGTTGAGAACGAACGCAACAAACGGAATAACACAGAAAATAAAAATACAAGCTTCAGTCGTTAGACTCAAAAAAGGTTACGCTGCAAATTTTAAGGACGTTTCCGTTTCAAGTTTTATTTATGTAAGTATTATACAAAAGTCTCGTCTCGTCGCAAAAAAAAATATTTTTAGGGTTTTCAGCTCAATACAATTCTGGATTCTTTTTATTTCCAACCCCAGAACAATGGGTCGTGGCCTTAATACTCTTTGTCAATTAACTTGTAAAGGAAACAAGAAAAAGGGGTGGTCGATTCGCCCGAAGGTAAATTCAAATGAACCTTTTTTTATTTTCAATAAAAAAAAACTCCCTGGAACATAATATAGCGTATAAAAGTCGTAAATTGACACCGCCATTAATAAAGATACAATTATCTGATTTTTTTATAAATTGTTGTCCATCATAAAGATTAGTCACAGACTTTGGAAGTCAGTCAGGAATTTCTATAAGTATTATATTTGACTATTTATTACATATATTATTTTACTATCAAGCGTATTAATCTTACAGTGATTTTCCGTCACAAAATTGACCAAACCGTACAATAAAAAGTTTTATACTTAAGTCTTTTAAAGAACAGAACGAGGAGTAGTAGACGCTGCAAATGATAATAAAACGCCAAACATATCATACATTAATGTAATATAATTTGAGGGGAAGATGGCAAACTATAACAATTCCTATGATATTCAGGAAGAGCTCGGCTCGAAGGAGAATTCTGAAAGTTGAACGTGTGAAAACTTCAATGGAATGACTTCGGGAAAAAGCTTATCCAAGTTTCCATACAAAACTTCATTAATAACGCATACTGCAAATATTGAGAGTGCCTTAACAAACGGGACTGAACTTTATAACTTTAACTCGACTTGCACAAGTTAATTTTGTAACAATTTGAAGGACAACATTTCAATTACAAACCCATACATTTTTTTTAATAAACAATTATCTTCTCTGAAGGCATCATTTTGACAGTAACGGATTATCTGTCATTCGCAAACAAAATATTAATATGATCTGTCAGGGCCAGATGTTGAGAAGATAACAAACCAATGTGAATTTGTCTATAGTTAGTACAATTATTATTATCATTAAATTGTTGGTGTATGTAAAATGGTGTGGGGAAGCTTTTTATGAAATTAACCTACGTAACTATTATTCGTTTATATTAGATTCCCATTGATATGACAGAAATATTTGATTCCATTTAGTGATATTATCCCTTAATTTATCATACTCAAACTAGACTTTATATCATTCAATGTGTCCAATGTCTATGAATCAATCAAACTTACATTCACACGTCAGTCTTATGCAATTAAAAAGCTTATACACGACAATATTAAATTAAATAAATTTTACAGAATACTACTGATATCCAATATTCATACTATGCGTACTCTGTGTGATGTGAATAAAAATAAGTAAGTTTTTCTATCTCACTTTTAAAAGAACTTACTTCGTTCTGTATGAATACAACGCTTTTTAAAAGTTCACTGAAATCGAAATATGTATGTAGTTGCTTTGTAAGGAGAAAACACTTCGACTTAAGTAAGCTTTCCCAGTTTCTTGTATATATAAAACTTCTTTAAATATGACAGAATACTCATAAAGTCCTAAAGACTTACCTTAATAAATATTGAACTTAACATAATAAGTGAAATAATTTGAAAAAATTAAACGTATTTTCTACGATGAAAATATTCTTGGAATGAAAAACCACTTAGTAAATTTAAATATATAATAGTGTTCAAGGATCTTGGATAAAGGAACACGTGTATGATAATTACCAGTGAGTGTTTTGAATTATCCAAAACACTAGAAAACATCAAAATTAACTAAGCAATTTATAAATAAACACTAATTCATCAGTGGCTTCTATTCTAATTTTCAATAAATATTTACCGATTATATATTCATCACTGACCCATTTGCTGAGAAGTACACATTTACAACATACCAACCCTGAATATATTAATACTTGGATTGAATGTAAACATTTGCATAAACAATTATTTCACAATATGCATAGTTTATTTCCAATTATAGTAGCTAATAACGTGGATTAATTGCATTCTCAAGTGATTAAAATTGTTTGTTTCGGACCGTACATTAAAATATTATGCACAAGCAATTTAATACGAGAGTCTATTTTGGGATATGATTTTATAAGTACACATCTATTTAAAAAAGAATCTTTTTTTCTTTTTAACAATAAGGCTCGCATGATAATGTTAGTCCATTTCCGACGACAAAGAGAGAAACACTCTCATAATAATAATGATATGCCAACAAAAAGCCTTCATCCCTAATGGTTGACCTTTTGTCTGCCTGTTTACTTGATAATGATATTTGGTTTAGCTTATTTGTAAACAATCCCATCATATTATCGATAATAAACAGTGTTTGGAAGGTGTTTACTGGATATCGTGCATACAAAACCCTCTCGTGGATGTTTTGACATTTTCACGTTGCGGATATCCGATTCGTATTTGAAATCCTCTTTAAAGTCCGATATAAAATTTGCATAAATTCCCAAACGTATTATGGCTTCAATACAATTCGATTTCAAAACTATATTATGAGTATTTTGTATATTAAGATTGAATGAAATGTTGGTTTACTTGGCTAATCATGCAACAAATTCGCCACAGAAAATCTAGAAAAATGATGAAAGTTGTCGAAAGTTCCAACACTCATTTCGAGCTTAAATATCACCTAACCCCAAAAAAATAATATTAATGAATACCTATTTTAAATTATTGAGAATATAAATTAATAGTGATTCTGGGCTGAGGTTAGATGTGAATTGTTATCAGTATAAAAATGCACGCGTGCATTCAGGACTGAAAAAACTCGATTACCTGAAAAACGAAAAAAGAGAAAACAAAAGCCACCCATCGGCCATAAATTTCATAAAGGAAATTGCTACTGTAACCTTGTAATCGATAAACTGTCAAAGGCGTGAATAAATTGCGAAGGGGAAAACTAACCATTATCATATGAGAGCTTTACAACTGTCAATCCAAATGATAGCAGTAAAAAAGACGTTTTGATTTCACGAAAAAAAATTACGAGCTTCATCGTATGCATTTGAATCAATAGCCAATTTACTCTTTCTTTTATTTATTTAAATGTATATAATACTTCCTGTAAATTAAGTAACCATATTCACAGCTTTGAGATTGTTATTATCAAACATAACAAGTTCCTAAAAGCACCGAAAATTTATCTTTTTTTTTAGCTATTGTTGAAGACACGCCCTAGTTTTTAATGATTATAATAATACATAATTGAATATTTCATCCATTAATATTTAAAAATTTGCCAGCAGAAAATATTCTAGAGGGAAGAGTGGCCAAAACCGCAGAATATTACCACGGGATTTTTTTTGTATTTTTGTCTATTTTTTTAAATTTATCAATCCAAGGGGGAGACCCTATCTGCGTGCGCCCATGAATATAAAATACATCGAGAAAAACCTTTAAAAATCAAAGCGGTAATATCATCTAAAAAAATCATTCAAACTTTTATCTACCAATAATTGGGTGTTGCTAAATTTATGTACATTGAGTTCATGATAAATTTTGATATATTTTTTTATTATCAAAAGTGAATGTATATGTGGATGTAACGATGTTATCGTCGTTAAATTTTAAAATAGAGCCTTTATTTAATCAGATTCCGAAGTCTGGACAGAAAGCCCCTTTCCTTGGTAGTGAAGGCCTAATGCAAGATGAAGGTCTGCACTATGGTTGACGTATCGTTTTCCCAGTCCGGATTTATTACCATCCTGGATACTCGGGATCCGTCCCGGTTAGAAAAGCGGCAGATTTTTCGTACTAACAGAAGCTCAAAAATAAATGGCGATGGTCGACCTTCCCCTTATACATTTTCTTAAGACAAATCGACAGGGACAATGGCAGGACATTTTGATTCTATTTCCAATCTGAATTCCCATGCACTTTGGTCATATCTTATGATCCCAATTTATTACATCTATGCAATATGAGTATTCTTATATTTTTTTACTAAATATATATATATATATATATATATATATATATATATATATTATATATATATATATATATATATATATATATATATATATATTATATATATATATATATATATATATATATATATATGTGTGTGTGTGTGTGTGTGTGTGTGTGTGTGTGTGTGTGTGTATGTTGTATATCCACTTATTATATAACACCCTACTTTATAACAGTGTTTAAATTTAGATCCTTAATTAATACTTTAAACAAATTGGTTTTCATCCCAAGTTTATAATTATTTAACAGAACGTATATTCTTACTTAACTCAGGGTATGAAATCGTTAAAAAACTCAGCAATTTACATCATTTAGATTGAAATATTTTGAAATATTCATTGCAGTCAGTGACCTCATCTAATAAACTATTATGATGGTCAAAAATACAAAAAATATACGTCTACTAACTATACATGTTTTTAAGAAAATCTAGTATTAAAAACTAATGGTTACATCAAAATACACTATCGTTAAGCTACCGCATTCTAATAATAAAACTCATTTTAGGTAGGATCTTAAAAAAACAAATTTAAAAACAATCAAAGGCATCAAAGCGAATTAATTCATTAAAATTATCATGCTTCGCTAGTATCGGATTTCATTAAGCGATTTGGTAATTTCACACATGAATTCATCGATTTCCTATCGTTTTGTACTTTATAAAATAGATTTTTCATTTAATACCGATTTATCGGTAAACATCGAAAATTTAAATCAATTTGTTGGTTAAAATAAAAATAATAATTAAGGCAAATGCTAGGAAATTTGATTTTTATAATGCACTTTAGTTTCAATACAAAAGAGGATTTATCGTAATAAAAATAAATATAATGTTAAACGGTTTGGTTTATATCGGATTTGAGGCACGTGTATTATTCAAACTGAATTTCATTCTTTGAGCCTTTTACCCCTTTTATCCCAACACTAAAGTACTTTCTATACAAATATCTCTTCGTTGTTTATTTCCTAACCGTAAATATCTCTTGTGGTCGTTTTCACTATGGTTAAAATTGGTCGTATCCCAAAACTGTTATAAAACATCAAAGGAGATATTTATAAATAGTTAATGATGATTACTCGTTGTGTCTAGAGTTGTGAGGACATAAAAACAGCTGATATAAATGATAAATTTGAAATTCGGCCAAAATATAAATTAACTAAACTATTAAAAGGTTAAAATGTAATACTTTTCAGTGATATCATTTAAAACCAATTTACGTGTTTCTTTGCAAAATAAGATACATCAAATAATATAATCAAAAATATTATAAATATAGTGCAAAATTAACGGTAAACAATAAGTTATCCTGAAAAACTAAATTTTTCCTACATCACGATTAGATATTGTGATGAAAAAATAGAGTTTTTAGAAGATAAAATACGAAAAAGGACACTGACTGATGCTATTATAGTTTGCGGTGTGAACAATCAAGACCGTTAGCAACATATCTCTTACTAAACTAAACTAAACTTTAAACAACGTACACAATCTATAATACCTGAAATCTGTTTATTCTAATTTCCTGGATTTTGAGGTGTACATATATTGAAACGATTATTAACTCTGGCAGAGCCGCTCTGTGTAACAATTATTCGATTTAATATAATAAAAAATCTCATCTTACAAAAACAATAAAAATGGGTTAATTTGTACCGAGTAAACGCTCGTATCTCGATACACAAGAATAATATATTAAAATTCACTTTCATATACATATGTATGTATGTAACCTTCATCCTGTATATCTTACAATAAATCATAGTCGTAATAATGTATAAATATTTGTAGACCAAAGTTACGCAATCTAGACATGATCAAAGTAGCATCAGCTCAAAGCCAAAGAAGACTGATTTATGAGTGTCTTGTGCAAAGATTCCCACATTAATTACATATTAAAACATTATTAATGTATATAGTGAGGTGCTAATGTGTTTTCTAATGAGGCTGACAAATTACCAAGGAACTCGTAAGTACATTACATGCTTAATAATTAAATACACATAAAGTTTCTCATGTCAACATCCTATCCACTATTTTAATATTAATATACCAATCTACATCTCCATTTACTGAAGCATGTAACTATATACTTGATTTATGCATTTATAATCCGTAGATTATACTGAAGACACGAGTGGATAAAGATGTTATGTAAAATTAAAAATAACTGTTTTTAAGACTTATTACCACATTTTTAGTATGTCAAAAACTTCAGTGTTCAGCACAATTGTTGAGTTTTTCAACTGGATCATATCTTTTAGGAAAAAATATGTAATAAAAAACTTTAACCATCATTTATTCAAACCTCCAATTTTGTAACATCATCGACTTGTGTGTTTTGAAATTATGAACTAACCAATAAATATATCTTTTAATATTTAATCAGAAATTAAAAAATCTGTATCTTAAAATTTAATCTTATAAAAATAAATGAAAGATCACACAGACAGAACATTATTTTTTTTCCATTTAATAGATGAAAGCAATATAAATTCTATTAATGTAATCTTAAACTAAAGGTATTCTTGGCTTCTGTCCTTCTATATTCTATTAAAGTTAACCGTTTATATTAATAATTCTCTGTATATTAATAAATTAAACTCAGTATTTAAATAATCTAACATTAATTCCACAAGCCGTTTTTAAAGAAAACTTCTCAAAAATTGTATTTTGAAAATGAACAAGTTTGAAGAATAAAATTTCAAATCAAAGACAATTTAATCGGGTGAAACAATTTGGTGAATATCTAAAATGTGTGAATTTAATATTTAAAAGGACTTTTTTCCCGAAATAGATTTGTTCATTTTGCTACACGTGCCTTTTTCAGTACCCTGATAAATTATAATATTTAATAAATTCCGCGATCTCTTAGTTTAAATAAACTCAATTTAAATTTATGATTGGAAAAACTTCTATATTATCTAGATTGTTGCGATGATACAATTGCAACTACATTTATATTTAAATTTTATAAAGCTGAACATCAAAAATTAGATAGTTATACCTTAGGTTATGTTCAAGAATCAATTAAAAATATAAAAATATAATTCACAATTTCAGTTGTCGAAACATGTATTCGCATAAAATAAAATACGGAGGGTATTGTCTGAAATATTAGTCTGCATAAAAATACTCGAAAATCCTTTTAGGCGACAAAAGTTTTCCACTTCGACATAAGTAGCTTCCTTTACAGTTTGTAGAGGTGCTGGGTTTCCTTTCCTTTTTTTTCCTATTTCTATTATTCTTTGAGAAAAGTACTCAATCAATCGTTGCGATCGTAAGCCGTGGATATAGAGTGGATTTTTGTTAGTACTGGACTCTATATGAATATTTTCATAAATACGTGCATAACTTGCTAACAGCGCTACCCAGAATTATAACCTTATTGAAATAAAAATAAAAATATCACACAAAATAATATTACAAACAAATGATTCAAAATTTGAAATCTAATTTTCTAAATCGCACAGTTTTGGGGTTTTAAACGGCAATTTGTAAAATTAACGGCTTATTCGGATTACTCGCAAATAAAATGCTTCTTAAACAACAATCGTTTTTTTTTTTGTAATATTATTCAGCCCTCAATTTAAATCATATAATAAATTCCCTTGACTAAAATGCCTCAGTCATTTGATATTCTATTATAAAACTGCCTTAAAATTATATTTCCTCAAAGTAAAAAAAAAACTAAAGTGTATTAATATTTCCGGGTTTGTTTTTGAATAAAAAATATTAATAATGGAAACTAAAGTCTCATCTAAAACTTTTATATTCAAGTTGAAACGTTTAAAAAATAATAAGTATTTTATAAATATTGTAAGGGAGCGGTCGTTTTTATCTTCTTATTACCGTCTATGACTTATAAATACATATAATAATTAATAAGTTGATGTGAATGATTACATTATGGTTAAAAAATATTGTTATATTATATGCAACAGTAATCTATTATAAATTATTTTTATCTATGTATGTTAATTTGTAACGTTACGAGAATTCAAATAAAAAAATACAATTATCAAATTATAAAACAATATACTAAAGGTAAAATATGCAGTGCTCCAAGACTCAAAAACAAACGTGGTTTGTGTGGGTATAAATTTTCATTAATTTCCAAATAAATTATATGGCTAATTTAGTTTGAATTTGATTAGGATAACTCCTATAATTCAAATTAATTAATTTTACATAATATACGCTTCTATTTTAATTCGGACATTTACTTTTAGAAGCATTATCAATTTAATTTAATTTCCGCCCGCGACCTTTTTCTCTGCCCTATCTACTTTTTTATCTGATTAAGTAGCTTAAATAATACAAAGACTTTCCGCGTTGTCTTTTATAAAATATCGATTCTCATCTTAAAATTCCTGTACGTCAAATAATTTTTTGTAGAATTCTCTCGGGAATTCTAGGCATCTCTAAAATAGACTTTGTAAATTGTTGGGATTTATCCTCCTTTCTTTGACCAACCCTCGGAAAATTGTCGAGATATAACGCATCTTTTATCATGTTTCTTTTGATTATTGATGATCGTCTCTGACAGAAGTCACTAATGAGAATCATCAACTAATGATGAATGAACTCGGATACAAAAGAACTATCCAAATGGAATAAAATCATTCCCCGGACATTATTATATTGAATGTACACATTTATAAAAGCGCATTTAAGTGGACAACCAACATAATAATAAATACGCGTTGAATAAAAAAATATAATAAATTTGTTATAATATCTTCACACATATAAAAAAAAATTGGTAATTGTTGTACATTTTAGTAACATCGTTCTCGAATATGAAAATACGATTTTCTTTATACATAAAAATGTAACAATTAACATTTTATATTTCTTAACATTTTTGGACGTGTAATGGGGTGTAAATATTATTTATTCAACGACAATTTTTCAGCGTCGTTTTCGATAAAACGATTACAAATTTCACTCGCTTTTAGTCACCTTTCAGTGGTTTTGTCCCGAATAAAAAGAAGTATTAAATATTCAACATTTAACTTGAAATATTAATTGCAATATGTTCGATATTTTAATTATGGGCAACGTCCACATAAAAATAAGCTAAATGCAATTGAAAATAAAATAAACTCACCCCAATGATGAATTCGTGAAAATAATGAAATTATCCTGTTGTATAATTTACTTGTACACTCTCTCGTTCTTGTTTAACTGATTTGTTGTTTTGTTGAAGATGTATTTTAATTTAAAAAACATAATAAATACGTCCACGGTTGTCGAGGTTCGCGGTGTTCTAATATAAATCGTAAAATATCCAAGACCAATTCGATATGCTTTGCTCTATAAATAAATAATTTAGAACACACGTCATTAATGTTTTTTGACCTTTATGTATGTGTATAATAACATATTTTGGAAGAAAAAAATAGATTACACTAAATAATAATTAATTTAAATAAAAAAGGTAGACATATCACACATATATAAGACACGTGGCTACAAATACTGTGGTCATGGGTTCAAATCCCGCTCAACTAAAAAATGATTCGATCATTTATTACGACTGGGAGATTATATTAATAAAATTACGATATATCGTCTTGATCCAGGTTTACTTTGATTTCCTGGATTGTAAGGTATAATACTGATTATTAAATCGGTGAACTGTGTAACTAGTAATAATTAAAATAACCAACAGACAATTAATTAACACGTTGTTAAAAAAACAAATTTTATATAAATATTTAAAATCAATAATATTATATGTAAAAAAATACACGCATACAGGAAAAAGTAACAAGTCTCATCAATTTACAAAATTAATTTATTATATATATTTAGCTTTTTGAACCTTTTACATAAAATTTATTTTCAATGGTCAAGAAGACAAAAGTAACAAATACGTCCACTATGGGAAAATTTATTGAATTTTATCATTTTCAATCGAAAGATTTAATACTATACAACTTAAAATCAATATTTGTGCTCCTGGACATCGTTTAATAACGATAATGAAATAATTAATATAATGAAGTAAAAATATTAACGATCGGAATAATTATTTATAAAATTAAAGAGGATTGTAGGATAAACAAGAAATGAAAAGTATTTACTATTATACCAATGTTAAATTTCTTCTCTTACACCCTTTATATTGGTCTTAATTAGTCGCATATGAGCAAACCACGCTCTAGTACTTCTGTAAAATATAATATCAAATGATCATAAAATCAGCGACGTAATGTTGTTTTGAAAAAGCGATGCACTTCGTTCCCCTGCACTTTGCACAATGACTTGGTCTTATTTTTTTTCACAATAAATGATGAAAACAAGTACAAGTCGAGGATGAAGAAGACTCCATCATCCATCAGCGGTGATTGTCGACGATTATGAAAGTCATTTCTGTATAATTTGGCATCGAGGGTACGTACTCCATTCTTATTTAATGCGGAAACAACATTAAAACTAAGTTGTCGAAATGAAGTCATCAACATTGTATTAAGTAATATAATATAATACTGAAGAAACAATGGATAAAACGGGCTATAAATCAAAATATGCGTGAAGAGATCTCTAAATGATTGATCAGAAATATTATTAACATAAAGCACCTTGGGAAAAACTTTATTCAGCAAAAGCGCCCTGAAGTTTGGGCACTCTTGTTCCGAATAATTATTTTGAGTGAAATATCTCCCCGTTCTCCCTACAATTATAAAAAAATATTTAAATAGTTCATATTCTTTGAGACTACCGCATTTGGTTTTAATTCAAAATGCATGATTTGCGATTTTTTATTCAAGTTCACCCCCCTACATAAGATGTCATAATGAAATATCCCCACTATTTTTACGTCGGCGTCAAAATATCGCAGATAATTTGTCATCGGCGTTGTTTTGATGGTAAGATATTAATCTTTAGATGGTGCAAATCAGGTGGGCTTCTCCATCAATTCTTGCCGATAATAACAAGGGAGGGTTTCACCAAGTCACGGCCAGTACTTCGAATAACGAGCTTCTTTACAAGAAATGTAAGTAATTGAAGCGTGATTGTGGCTGGAAATAAATCATAAACCCTCCCCATACTATCCATTATTTCAATATTAAACAAATAAACTGCGCTCTAACGGCCGTATTCAATATAATGGTGTGTTAGTGAGTCGTTCTAAAGCAGATCTTATTACTGCGTGCACGAATAGACCAGAGGTTGGTAGTATTGCTGTACACGCATTGTCAATAAATGAAAAATCTGTTTTTACAAAGGTCACATCAAAATTCATCAATTACAATAAAAGAGTTTATCATGATCCTAAAATATGAAAATATAACAAATTATTTATACATATATGTGTGTATGTATGTCTATAACGAATATTCGCATTCGCACTCACAAAATCTCTGCGAATGTTTTACGAATATAAATATTAGACAAAAACAATTGGAATATAAAGCTTGGGATTCCTAGGCGTGCGTCGCCATAAACGTAGATAATAATAATTCGTGCCTCGCCCGAGGCTCAGACACGGCCTTAACTAACAAAAAAACCGATCATAAATGTAGTATGTCTATTATCGTATTACGGTGACGTATGCCTGGGAATCCATTACTTAACGGCCGTATTGAATATGATAATGTAGTGAGTGTGTGCGTGCGGTGCGTATGCGTGTACTACTATAACTTCCAACACGACTCACTAACCCACTCTTATGGACATATTCAATATAATAGTGTGTTGGTGAGTCGTGCTAGATGGTGTGTGTACGAATAGAGCTAGGTACATAAATGAACAAATATGAAGAATTGAATTATGTATTTCAATTTACTCTATTAATAGTACCTAAAAAACCTATCCATTCACATGAAACAATGTATGTAAGAAAAAATTAAAACCCAATTTGTACATTTAACCCAAATTTACATATTTTTTTCTAGCCCCTACAAAAACATAGTAGAATCTATGATAGAAATTGCCGATTAATGATAAATGATTGATAGAAAATCATAAAGTACATGATTTTTAAAATGAATTGGGTAGATAAATAAAAGAGTGAATAATATTGAAACAAATATAACTATAATATAATTTATTATGTAAATTTCCATCCAAGCATTGCACATATGATTGGATTGAGAGAAAGCTGTGTAAAGTATATACATACAAAAACATCGAAAAATTTACAATATTTATGAACTTTACAATAATAAATACACACAAACTTTGTATATTCTTTATATACAAAATAGTACCAAATTTAATAGCTATCACTATGACAATTCTTATGATTTGATTAATATTAGTAATATTTTCACTATGCTACCTTTTATGAGAAAATAAATCCCCCTATCACAGAGGAAAACCATTTGATGATACACCGTAAATATAACTCGTTTGTTTCGGCAAATAAACTACATCACGTCACGGCTGCTGCTTTTGCTGCTTTAGCTGCGAAATAAATATTTATATATTATTTTAAATAAAAATAGATATTTTATGACTTGTACCTTCTCTTTCTTTCCTCCTCAATTTCTTCCTTCTCCTGTCTATTGATGCCAATTCGGTTTTCACATTATGATAGGCAGTTCTAAGTTCTGCCAGTCGTGAAGTGAGTATTGCTATTCTTGAAGCACCGTCCAGTGCTGGGTCTAAAATATTTCAAAACATTAACATTGTTGAATATGTACTTGTTTTAATTCTAAACATACCCAATTCGACAAAGAAATTGTATTTGAGCGACTTAAGTGTACTGGAGTAAGATGAAGTGGATATGTTTGATTGATCTTCAATATCACTAACTCTCCTCGGCTTGCGACCTCGTTTTGGTGCTCCCGGACTTTCAGGAGCACTTCTTATACTGCCACCTAAAATAAAATAATTAACACAAAATTTTAATTAACGTACAATCAGAGATCTGCATATGTCGCAAACAAGGAAATAGCAAAATCTATGGAAATAAATATGTCTACGTTTTATACTCGAAGACAGTTCTATTTATTACACTTGTTTTGTGGTATTACATAATTTTTTTTAAACCATTCTTCAACAATTTTCACTTGAAAATCAAGCTTCTATCCATGGATGGATGAATATATAAAAAAAAACACAAAAAGATAACTAGAAAGTCTTCATATTTTAATATTAGTTCTTTTAACAATTTTATTTACTGTGAATATGAGGAAAAAAACTAATAAATGAGGATCTTTCAATATAATATATTAAGATTAAGATATTTACCTGAGCTACTTTTTTCCATTTCATTGAGTTTTTTGCTAGTACCAGCAGGTTTAGCTTCGTCATCTCCCTTCATATCTATCAAATTATCACCATCCGAGAGTTGCTGGTCCCTAATTTATAAATATATCAATGAAAACATGAACTTTACATTTTAAAACTCAATTAATGGTACCTTGAAGGTGACATGTTGTCTAAACTACTATCCGGAGTGATTGGTGGAGTGTTGTCCATCACTGTGTCTACCGTGTCATTTATATTGTGGCGATCTCTTTCCCGATCTCTATCTCGATCTCGTTCCCTTTCTCTATCCCTCTCTTTGTGACCGGAATTTGAATCACGCGACTCCCGATTATGGTCTCTGGGCAAATCTACAAAAGTGAAATAGTCTTAGTATTGTTTTTAAAAGTTGCAAAAACTGCAGTGAACATGTTGATGGAATATTCCTTGAATGTAATCAATTTATTGATGAATTTAGGACATGGACTTTAGATATAAGGTTGCTGTATCCAATCATTGACTTCATAATCGCTTATCAAATCAAAATTTGGATACAATACCACCATACACTGTGTTGATTCTTCATGGCCTAAATTCGGACCAAGGCGCCATCAGTTGCATTCATGTAATATTCCCAGTGCAATAAGACCAATGTGATGTGAATTATCAGTTTGCTCATACTGTCGACGAGCCTTGTTATGAGGAAGGCGACAGATTCTATCACATGCATCGTTGTCTCCGTTTGCATTGTATGACTGTTCACTAGGTGAACAAACCCCATGAAAGTTAAAATTATGAATAAACACTCGATCAATATTTGAATAGCATCACTTTATAAATATAAACTAAAATCAAATGAATAAAATATAATAATAATCACAATAAATACCTTTCATCAGTTGCTCTTTTGAGACTTGATCCGGACTTATACTTGGCGCTGAAGCAAATGGAATTTCCAAATTTCTATTAGATTTAAATTTATTTGTGCTTTTACCGCCATCGCCAAGATTTTCCGGAGCCGGACTACCCGGTATTGTCTCTTCACAGAGCAACAGTGAAATATTACTATCTTCTTCGGGTTGTTTGGCAATTTCTTTTTGTACAGCATTCTCGACTGTATTTGAAATCGATTTTTCATTTTCAACACTTTGTTGAGAATCTGTGACCGACCAATGAGAGGTCTTCTCTGTATGTACTTTTGGAATGTGAGGTGAGCTCACTCCAGATAAACTTCGGCCACTTTGAGATTCTTCTTCACTAAGTTTATCTATTATCAGCCTAAAAATAAATGGTAAAAAAATTAGTAAAAAAAATTATAATAATATAATTTTAATAATCAGTTTCTTGCCTCTGATCAGAATCATCACTATCTGAACTATCACTTCTTTCACCTACATTATATTCTGGTGTCGATATTGGAACGGTAGGCTGACTTATTTGACTGGAAAGTTTTTGTATAGTCTCACTTAACACTTTATTGCTCTTTCCTCCGAGAGATGTCTCAGCAATGCTCTTTCTACGCTCAATAGGATCTCTTTTTGTTGAAGATATTGTTGAAACATCACTCTTCTCCACTGGAGTCTCAGATTTTAAACTAGGTTCGGATCCAAAAGATAGCAAATCTTTTTTGACTATGGTATCTTGTTTGATTATGTTTTTAAATGGATCTGTTTTGGCTGTTGCTGGTAGATTAGCGGCAATATCAAAGTTAGCAACAACAATAGATGTTTTACCTGACTCAGACGCAGTAGTCGCTGTCTTTGAAACTTGAATTTTAGTCACGGACCCTTTATAACTCTTGATTGTATCTGCTTTATAAGTTTTCACTTCTGATTTTGCTGCCGATTTAGCACTACTCAATGCTCTCAATACTTTTTCTGCTATAGAAGGACCTTCTTTGTGTAGTAAAAATCCTACAGGAGGTTCAGGCATAGTAACGTCAACACTCTCAGATTCACTTTTTTGATCTTGGTTGGATTCACTATCTTCACCTAACAATGGCTCTAGACTATCTTGAAGCGGAGAATCATTAATAATACTAGAAGGCAGATCTAACTTAATAGTATTTAAACTTTGTGTGTCAATTTTAACTTTTGGTAAACAAATTTCAGGCTGTGTTTCAGGAAGATTTTCTTTGGCAGTAATAACTTCAGTTTCAATTTCCATTTTATTTTTGGGTGCCTCAGCTTGTTTATTAGTTTTTTGAGGAAAGTTTGTTAATAATCCTTGAGATGTTCCCGATTCTGTCGGTGTTTTAATAAGCAAATCTCCATCATTGCTGTCATCCGACATAGAATGGGCATTTACCCTCTGTATTGCTGCATCAATAGGATCTTCATCTGAAGACTGTTCACCTTTCAAGGGACTGTTTGTAAAATCATCATCAATATCACGCAGTTTGGTGTTCAAGTCTTTCTTTGAATATGTTTCTTGATTTTTAGCAGGTATAAATCCTTTAAATATGGGAAGATACGGTTTTTCAGTAAAAAGATCTTGATGATATGTAAAAAGAGGTTCTTGAGAATCTTCAGTTTCTGATATCATTATCCTATCACCACTGTCTTCACCTCCTATTTCACTAAATAGTGAAATTCCATCACCCACCTTTTCCACAGAAGAGGTGGTAGCACTATCTTCGTTGCTTGGGAAACTATCTGATTTACAAACCAACTTATCAAAGACTCCCTCATATCCTTTCACTTTGGGAGGCTTGTCACTTTCGGGTATTGGTGATTTATCAGGTGATGTTATGGTATTAGTGGGACTAAGTTTAAGCTGTGGCAACTCATCAAAAATACGAAGAGTTGACCTTTTCTTCTTCTCCTCACTCTTACGAGCTTCAAATTCAAACGGTTCAGGCTCTTTAAATTCATAAATATCTTCTGTAATTTTCTCAGGAGTTTTTTCAACTTTCACCACAGTCAAATCATCTTTAGCAGCAGACACTTCACATTCAACCTTAATACTATCAGCAATTGGTTTTACTTTTTCAAAACCTTTCAATTCGGACCTTATCTCATTCAAATCAAAGTCCCGACCTTAAATTAATAAACATTAAAATTATTTTTTATTCATAATTTATAATGGATAAAATTTTATATAAACTTACCTCTCGGCGTACTATTATCTTCTTGCTTTAGCCTAATTCTTTTCACACGATTTTGAGATCCTTCAACTGACCTTTTGATTTGAGGACTTCTGCCTGCTTTGGGAGTTTTCATTACCTTTTCAGGTTCCACAATTTTTTCTGCTGCTTGTGTTGATGATGCATCAGAAACACTATCACTCGCTATTTCAAAAACAAATTTAACAATAAAATTTAAAGGATATATGTATTAACAAATTATTATAAATTTTTATGACATACATTTATCTTTTATTAATTTAGGTTCGTCTTGCTGTTGTTTGGTATTTTTCGTATCACTAATATCAGACTCTCGGTCACTTTCAGATTCTGATGGCACAGAATTATCTAATAAAATATTATATTTAAAATGAATAAATAAAAACAAACTTAATATTTATATAGTAAAGTTTTTACCGATAATTGAATGACTAGACTGAGACATATTATTAGAGCCTATCCTATTTCTAGTATGAGGTTTTGTAGAAGCTGGTGAAGAAGCAGGCGTAGGAGTTGTATTTGCTGATTGACTTCCAGCACGAATTTTCTTTACCCCCGGACTACCTGGCGGCCCAGACCCTGAATTTGGTGGATTCCTTTTAACCTATAAACACAACATTAATAATTGGTACAAAATAAATTCCAAAGAATATTTAATATTTAAATCAGTACCTTATCTTTGTGCTTATGTTTTGAATGTTGTGTAAGATTATCGGCTATTCGTGAAGGTTTTATCCATTCATCGTAACGTGTGTTCCAACCGGTGTAATGCACTCGAAGTAATGTTTCCGGACCTCTTCCATCAATTTCAATAACTTTGGCTTCATATGTTACTTTTGATTCAGAGTGTGCTGGACCATAGTACACTTTCAGTTTGTCTCCAATATTGGCGGATATCACAGCTGATCTCTCTGAAGGCCTAGGATAAAAAAAAAAAAATTTTAATTTCACCGTGATATTATATCATATTAATTTAATGAAAAAATGTCTTACTCAGATAATTTTCTTTTTCTTGGCTTTTTATTTGAACCAGCACCCGCCGTTCCTGGCGGAGGAGTAGATTCACTGTGACTTGTGTTCTTTCTAGATGGTGTTTTACCATTTTTACTACCTCTACTTGAACTATCGCTATCATTCTTATCACTAAGTGATGATTTCTTCTCCTTGGACTTTTCACTGTCTTGGAGAGATTTTTTTGTTACAGTAGAAGAATCACTGGATGATGATTTGCACCGAGTTTCCGCTAAATATATATATATTTTTTTTTTATTAATACATAATTCAATTATTTAACTTAAATTCATCGTGTATATGCTTACATTTAATAGATGAGTCTGATTTTCCTGTATTACACCGAGGAAGTGAATTACGCCTGTGTACAACTTTTTTCACTCCTGATTTCTTGGCCTCAATAGTACTCGGAGCACTTTTAGGAGTTTTGATTGTTTTTGTAGGAGTTTCTGATTGTTTAACTTTCTCAACACTCTTTGGTGGGATAACAACATCTACTTTTTCAGGTTTGCTGTAAATCAATATAGTATTTAATGGAATTTATACGAAACATATAAAAATTGAAGTAGTAAAGAATAACAACCTTAGATTTGATAATAGGGGACGATTATCGCCACTGTCTTCTTCATCACTACTTGCGATTTCTTCTTTAATTTTTATATCTTTCAATTTGGTTTTAGACAATTCTTTAGTTTTTAATTTTTCTTTTGTTTCTTTCTCCTTCAAGTCTTTCTCCTTGACCTTTACATCTTTAGGTTTAACTTCCTTCTCTTTCTCCTTTTCTTTTTCCTTAATTTCTTTCTCTTTAGACTCCTTTACATCCTTCTCTTTGAGAATAGGTTTTACTTCTTTGTCTTTACTTTCAATAATCTCTTTTATTTCTTTGACCTTCTCTGGCTCCTTTTCTTTATCTTTTACTTTAGTAGTCACTGGTTTAGTATTAGATTCAGTCTTATCCTAAAACAATAGAAGATAATCATTTTTTTCTTTATGCAAAAGCCTTAAATTTTCAAGATTGGTGAAAAAATTACTTGTTTAGTATCTGCCGTTGATGAACTAGATACATTCGCAGATTGTTGTGTTGTATTACTATGCATCTTATCTTTATCTCTAATCAAGCTTCGCCCCGTAGTTCTACCACCCCTAGGGTGTGCGACAAGAGTAACACCTAATTTTCTGTAAAAATCTTCAAAACTATGTAAAAATCTATAACAAAAAAAAATACATTGCCAATTTTTTATTCTACTAATAATAAAAAATAATTAAAAAAATGTATCGCACTTTTTATATGCTTGTTTGCATAGATTAGTTACGCTAAGGGTTGCCGGTTGAAAGCCTAATCTTATTGCTATGCCCTTCCATTGATTTTGATTAGTTACCCTATTGTATCCACCTAACTTTTGAACAACCTAAAAAAAATTATAATCAGCATTTACTTTAAAAACCTATACTAAACAATGTATGTACTCACATTAAATAAACGATATAAATCTATATCCTTATTAGCAATAGTTGGGTTACGATTTAGCGGAGTTCCTCTATCATCCATAAATTTATACAATTGAGCAACAAAATGATCTTTTTCCTCACGGGGTTCATCATCAGAACTCTATTTATAAAAATAAAAAAATCAATGAATTTAGAATTGAGAGAACAAATTAAAATTTATAAATATGTTCTTACATCATCAGTGTCGACCTCATCAGATTGTGATTGATTATCTTCCCCGAAAAGAATATGGCGCTCCCAATGAGGTGGCAATACTCCGAGTTCCAAAAACTTTATTGCCGCCTCTACACCACTCCATTCAGCATTAACACTATTTCTACGAAATTCCCTTGCTTCTTTTTTCGGCACAGTATAACTATGATATTGAAATTATATTTTTAACCTTTCTTTCATTAATTTAACACTAATTTGAATCACAACAACTTACTATCTTCCATCCTTGAATGATCTTACAAGATAATCTTCCTTAACTTTAATTTTAACTGTCTCTTGAGCACTGGGGGCTACAACTAAGCCGGGGAACCATTGATGTGAGTGATGAGTTCTCTTTTTGTCTGCTGTTGAACATTGCACTAACACTACACGACCAGCGTGAGGTTCGGTTTCAGTAGAAGTGCTACCTCCGATCGATCCACCACTGGTATCACATGTTTCACTATCACTATCATCTGACCTATTAAAATTATAGTATATAGTAAATGATTTGACATTGTGTATACAGTATACAGTCTCACACTATCTACACACTCGCTAAATAGTAATGATAGAGTAACAATGTTTATTAATCCAAAATACTCACTGAGATCTGTTCGTTCTTCTTCCTCTTCTACTTGTAGAACCAATAACTGGATTTCCAAAATGTTCAGGATGTGTTAAAGGCAATTGATCCAATGTTTCACTTTCAGCAAAATGTCTGCCACTTTTAAGGCACAAGGCACTCCGTCGTAATGTGGTAATATCACCATCATCAAAGACTAAAATAAAAGCACACATCATTAATATATTATTTTTACCATTAGCGTGATTAAAATTATTTTACTCACCAACTGTGTACTGGCTACAGTCTTGTAATTTAGTAATTATTGCTTCTACAAATTCCTTTTTCGATTCAACTTTGACTTCAACAGTCTGACCAATTCTGAGTGTACCTTTGATTGCTTCATCGGTTACCGTGGTGGAACCACCACCGGCTCCTTTGAAACTAACCTAAGTAAAAAAAAATAACATAATTATAGAGAAATTTTGTATTCGACATGCGGTATTTTAAAAACGCCTTATAAATTACCTTGCATTTTATATTTCTGACAACTTTTTTGATTTTAGCTTCACAAAATGCTCCTTTGTATTTAGCGCTCACATCCGTGCCCACGGGGAGAAATGCAGGATCGTCGGCTTGCTGCATAATAGAAAAAAAGTATTATACATACTGACTTACTTGTCGATTTGATGAATGAGTGAATAGTGTAAATTGTGTTTCTTTGCATATTTTTGTGGAATTTGAGATGGAATAGTTGTAGAAATTCATTCAAAAGAGAAAGTAATGGTAAAGATTCTCTTTACATATTTAATGACAAAAAGGTTTTTTTTTTTGATTATATCCATTCAGAAATAATAGAGAATATCTATCAACCAAATGAATTGTTCAAAAACCATTTCTCGGTGGTAGTGTGGTAATAGTGGTTTTTTAATTGACAGATCAAACTTCCAACTGCATTTAGACCATAACAAATTATTTTTTCAAAGTACCTGATTAATTATTTTTTCAAAGTAATGACCTCATACAAAGTTAAATGCGCACATATACAAAAAATAGTCAGTGACTAGATGCAAGGTTCATTGTTGAATTAAGAGATTCGGTAAAGACTTGTGGAATAGAAGGAATATAATGGTGGTGTAGTGTCTGTATGTAGTATACAAGTATTGAGGATATGAGAATATTAGAATATTAGAATATTAGAATATTAGAATATTACCATGACAGTGGATAGAAGAGTATTAGCCGTGTACCCTCACAGCACTCGCCCTAATATTATGGCGAGCGCTGCTAGACCTGGTCTCAGTTAGTGCTGGTACTAGGATTAGCGCTAGTCCCGGTATTACTCGTGTACTGCTGCAGTAGTGTGCCCTGCAGCCGCCGGCCTATTCCTGGTTTATTCCTCAGTTACTCCCCGTTACTGTTGCTGTTGACGCTGTCCCACTGACGCTGTGTCTCAGTGTTGCCATAGCGTCATCTCCCGCCACTCACCTGATCGATATGCTTCTCTTCCACAGAATCACTACCATTTCACTTTTTCACTTCAATTACTAAATCAAAACTACCTTTACATCCCGCATACTCTAATTATACATTTCCCCTCTGTGCGTCACTTTGATCTGTCAACGTTATCAATATTTTCATTGATGTTTGCAACCATTTCGCAGTATTTTTTAAAAACTTCTTTTCGAAAAATATTCATTTGCATTTAATGAAGAAGGTCGATTTCATTCAAACTTAGGTGCATTTATAATCTGTTACACTAATTTGAATAATACTGTTTCACTGTAATCACTGTTTTCATTCAAATAAGATTGTATTGTTCTTGTTGTTGATAAATGTTGCATTTTTATCTAATCTTTCAACTTTTACACTAAAAAAGAAAGATATTATTGTTGAAAAATAACAATAGTGAAATTCATACATAGACGGTGTGTTGATTAGCATAGCAACATGGCGTCCGCCGGCGAGGAACAGGAGGAACGAGGTTGGTCATTACTATTACAGTACTACACGACGCCACTAACTGTACTAACTTTACTAGCCCGCTAGCTACTAGCCACTAGCAACTAGCTACTATCCACTAGTCACTAGCCACTAGCAGCAGCCAGCACAGGAACAGTTGGCAGTGGCGAGTGACAGTGCTTCTTGTGTACTTGCACTTGTATAGTTGCATAGTTGTAGTTACAGTTACAGTTACAGTTACAAGTACTGATAAGAGTTACTAGCTGTCAGTGATAACGGCGCCTGATTGTGATTACAGTGAGCACGAGGACGAGATCGGGAAGGAAAGTAAAACCACCGACAACAGCCATGCCGAGGGCCACCAGGAGTAAAAGAGCCATACAAAAGCCAGTTAGTACAAATATTATATTCTATTCAAAATACGAATTCTGATCATTACCCAAACATGACACTAGCTTGTTGTCTGTTATTCCTTGTTTACGGTGTCAAAACAAATAAATAGTTTGCTTAATTACTATATTACAGGTCTTTGAAGATCCAGAAGAGTTCAAAGAGATGTCCAAAGGTCTGCAGAGCTTCTTAGAAAATGACAATACTGAAGAATTTGATATTGGTCTATCAAAAAGTATTTCACCCACAGCCGAGATTTCCAGAAATCTCGAAGAAAGTAACAGTATGGATGAAACCATACAAAATTGCTATGATGACAACAACCTGTCCAACGATCAAGACATGGTTGAAACTAGTGTGCCGTTCAAGTCTGATATATCAATTATTGAATCATCTAATGAGTCTGCGAATGTTCCTTTGAAATTTGAAAATAATGATGATTATTTTGATGAACAAAAATCTGATTCTATCGATATGTCGAATGACACAAAAGACTCAACCAGCGACAACAAGAATCAGGATAGTAACGATGAGGAGGAAGAGTTTACAAACTCGACTGTAAAAACCCAAAACTCGTCCTCGAAAGAAGCAGATGTGAGTATTCAGAAAGTTAGTTAATTTTTTTTATATTCGATAAATAATTACTCACTTTAATGATGATAATATTGCTAGGAACATTTTAGATGCGTCGTCACTAGAATGTTTCTGACTCTAATTGATGATTGGCAAGGGCCATCTGAAAAGTGTTAATTATATTTTGGTTTCTTCTCATAAATCCACTATAACCATCTTATGATATTATATTTTATATATTTGTAGACTCCTATTGATGAAACTGAAGTTGTATCAGAAGATGAACTGCCAGCTGTAGAAAAACCTGAAGTCAAAGATGCTGAAAATGTATCAGATGATGAATTACCTGGGCCCAAACCAGCTGAACTGCCCGCGGACACCGAGGTTAGTTATAGTATTATTATATTAAATTAGAAATTTCTAATACTTTATACAATCCACAGTAATGTCTAACCTTATCTACTCTAAATATATGAGTCTTTTTTACGGAATTAACTGTTCAATCAAAAATGAGATCAGTATTAGAAAATTACTGATAAATATTTTATGTTAAAGGTTGTCTCAGAAGACGAATTGCCAGCATCAAAGAAAGATTCTTGTGAATCAGGTCGCAAACGTAAAGCTAGTGACGCCAGTGGCAATGACTATGATCCCGGATCTCCTACATCTGAAGGAGAAAATTCTTCAAAGAAAGCAGCAATCACCAAGGTACTTTTATTTTAAATATGATATGAATTTGTATTTTATTGATATTTCTAACATTATTTATTATTAATTTGGGATTGCACAAAATTATGTTATAGAATTAGAATATCATACATATATTTTTCCTATTATTACAGCAAATTGTGATAACCTTTCCACCTTTGCATCAGATTATTTCTCTTTTTAGGAATAATATTCTATTACTATTTGTGTTAATACAAATTAGACTGCCATGTTTTATAATATTTTGGACATAATCATTTGGTTCACTGGTAAATTGAAATTGCTTTGCATTCATTCCAATTCAATAGATTTGATCATTAATATCATATTATTTTGAATAAGTAATCTTATATTAATATTAAAAAAAATTGTAGGATGGAGAAAGTAAGCCGCAGGCTGCTGATAAAAAAACATCTGATGAGAAATCTAAAAAGAAGGCACTTCCCGAACTGGACAAACATTGGAAAGCTGTTAATGATGATGCAACCGATTTTACTGCCTGGACATATTTGTTACAATATGTAGATTCAGAGGTATAATTATTATTCTAGATTGATGATGAGTTAAGAAGGATTATATTTAATAGAATTGTTGATTTTTCAGAATGATGTTGAAGCCACAAGGGAAGCGTATGACGCATTTCTTTCACACTATCCGTATTGTTATGGGTATTGGCGAAAGTATGCTGATTATGAAAAGCGGAAGGGTAGCAAAAAGAAGTGTCTCGAGGTGAGATTTTTTTATTATATTACTTGTGAATAATATCAATTACATCACATATTATGCATGAAATTATGTTTGTATTTTAATTAATAATGCTTTTTAGTATAATTTTTTTTTCTTCTTCAAAGTTCTACTGACATTAGACTTTTTAACTGTAATTGGTATTATCTTTGCCTACAGCGGATCGAGTGCGGGCATCTCGATAAATTCAAGCGTCACCTGTTATTTAGTTAATCGAATATATTGTGTGTATTATTGAAGTATTATACTTATAATTTCCTATGTGATATGATATGCATTGAAAACTGTGGTCTGTCATGATGTACAATTAGGTTTAGTTCATATGCGTTAATGGTTGATTATGTTCTGTATGATATATTTATACATATGATATGGAATCGAATACCTTATTATTAGTATGTAAGCTTCTGAAATATAAAATATACGGAAGACATGGCGACAGGGAACCTCCTTTTGCAGCACACACACACACACATCTCTGTGCAACACATTGTCTTCTCCCGACCGTCCGCTGCGCTGTAACCCACAGTAAGGAATGGTGTTATGTCTAAAAGCAAAATACAATTCTTTATATACAGAAGCACATTCAAAAATCATTACCGGCCAGATTATTATTTTTCAATTAACTCTACTAATGAAACAAATCCATCTTGTGTGGTGCGATCTTTAAGTGTGCTTCATTCGGAATCATGTGAATATTATACATTTATTATATATGTTCGTGTAAAAATGGGCTCCTAATGTCTAGTTTCGAGTTCATTACATATTCAAACCACTAATTTTGTTTGTTTTGAATATAGGCTTTGGAGAGAGGACTCCGTGCCATACCATTATCTGTTGATCTATGGATTCATTTCATAAATCACATCAAGTCGACTCGTGCCGAAGACCACGAATATATCAGACAGCAATATGAAAGAGCAATAGGTAAACATTCACGAATCTTACAATAATTTCGTAGTATACAGAATATTAAATATAATTTTAAATTTTCACAGATGCCTGCGGTTTGGAGTTTAGATCAGATCGACTCTGGGAATCGTACATCAAATGGGAAACTGAATATGGAACTAACCCAAATGTTACATCAATTTATGACCGACTATTAGTCACACCTACCCTTGGATATGCAAACCATTTTGATAGGTATGCTATTCATCATCAAAATCAACACTTGACATTCCAGCAATGCAGTGTTTGGCATTTTATATAATTATATACAAATCTAAATGTTCTTTTTTCAGTTTTCAAGAACATATCAAATCTCATCCGGCCAGTGCGTGTATTCCAGCAATAAACTTTTTACAATACAGAAGTGAGGTGAGAAAAGAACAAAAAAGTGCAGCTCCGGACCCTGATTTGGAAGCCCCACCAGGTGAAGATGAAGCTGACAATCATGTGGTATGTACACTAATTTAATTGTATTTTATTATTCATATAAATAAAAAATAATATAATAATTGCAGAGGACAGAAGAAGAAGGTAATGCCATAAAAGAGAAAATCATTGAAACCAGACGCAAAATACACAAAGCCACTGTCGACAAAGTTTCTCAAAGGTGGACTTTTGAAGAAGGGGTATGTGAATAATATATATATATATTTTTAATAAATAAATGTATTTATAATTCATTATTTACTATAGATTAAGAGGCCGTATTTCCATGTGAAGCCATTGGAGAGATGTCAGCTAGAGAACTGGAAGAATTATCTCGAATGGGAGGAGCAAAAAGGTGACGCCAGCAGGATATTGGTCCTTTATGAACGTTGTCTGATTGCTTGTGCTCTGTACGAAGAATATTGGATCAGAGTAAGTCACATATTTTATAGATAATATTTTTCTTGTGTCTGCGTCTACATATTAATAATAATTGTTTTTTATTAGCTTGTTATATATCTGGAAGGTAGTATCGCTGCTAATACGGACGAGACCATCAGAGACAATTTAATATCCCGTTGCCGTGACGCTTACGAAAGAGCTTGTACCATTCATCACACTGACAAACCTTCATTACATTTACGGTGGTCCTTATTTGAAGAGAGTCAGCACAATATCACCAAAGCGGCCGAAATATTAGAACGCCTCGATAAGACCTGTCCCAACTTAGTACAAGTAGCATACAGGTAATGTTTTATCCATTCTTCAATTCAATTGTCTTTGCATGTCTAAATTCTATTTAATTTTAGACGAGTCAATCTAGAAAGAAGACGTGGTGACTTGGAGAAGTGCACTCAATTATTTGAGACGTACATTTCATCATCTAAAAATAAAACGCTGACTTCCACAATGGCTATTAAATATTCAAGATATTTAACGATTCAACGGAAAGATCCAGAAACTGCATTTAAAGTATTGAAAAATGCGATCGCTAAAGAGTCGACTTGCCAAAGACTTTACTTGCAGCTGATTGACGTATCTCTCTCATTAGGAAATGTTAAATTATCAGATATTATCGGTAAGTACTTATAAAAATTCAATAGTGCATGATGAATAAAGTTTATTTTATGTATGTTTCTTTACAGGTTATATCGATGAATATCTCGGCAAAGAAAATGTTGATGTAGAATCAAAACTCTTGTTCCTTCAACGCAAGTTAGAAATCTTGGAAGAAATGGGTGATAACGCGACTGAAATACATCAAGCATTCGAAGCCTTCCACGCAATGAACAATCAATATTACAAGAAGAAAAATAAGGATAAGGGACTCGGGTAAGTTTGTGTGTTTATGATTTAGTTGAGCATTCATACAGATCACGGTAATAATATAATTTGTATTAAAGGGATCCGAAGAAGAAGGGAGACGGGACTGCCCCACCTTTACCGTCGAGCGGAAACGGAGTTAATAGCACCAGCGCGGGGGCGGCTGCCAGCACTGCCGCCGCTTACGGAAGCTACGGGACTAACATGTATGGCTATGGAGCGACTCAGAGTCAGACGGGAGCGGCAGCCGCTTCATACGATAGTTCGGGATACAACGCACAGCAATACCAGACTGCCTGGGCTGGTTATCAACAATCTGCGAACGCCTATCAGCAGAATCCATGGCAAACTTACCAAAACTACTATTAAAACGCAACCACCTTGTGATACGATATATAAGTTTTGATAATAATTTGACAAGAGTCCTTCAAATACCATAAAAATTCAACTACAAAATTAATTGACACTTCTCCCCTCGATTCTCAATACATATCGTGCAATAAATGTGGCTTACCTCCAATCCTCAATGAAAGAATCCTTCCTCTGCAAACTCATTCACTGTATTTAATACATTGTACATGATCTATGAAATAAAGTTATGAAGGAATCAGTTTAGAAGATTTTATTCACTTCTCATTCCATAGTTTTCCAATCAATTCCTCGTTGTATTCACTTTATGGTCTTTGTGCGTTTTCAATAATATAGATTAATCATTTTCAATAAACGTTTTACATATCTTGATTATCTTGTAATCATTTCCAATATATTGAGGAAATGGTCTTTTGATTTTAAATAGTTGACGGAAAACAATAAATTCATAAATAATGCATTTTTTATAATAAAGCCGAATCAAATAGTCCCTTTGCAAAATATAATGGATTCTATTTTCACACAATTTTTAAATAAGCAATATTGTCCTTTGTATTTGTTATTGTATGAATTGATAGTTTTTCTTGTGTAATGATAATTGGCATTTTTTTTAAAGCAATAAATACATTAAGTACTCGAATGTTTTTTTTTTCATTATGAACTGCAACCATACCTAATGATATACGAGTAAACATCACATCGTTTTACACTGATTCACAATTACGCCTTTTGGGGTTTTCAATAAATTTCCTTTCAAAAAAAGTAATTCTAATGCTACAGGAAATCCACGATTAAGGCTATAAAATACTAATTCCAATTTTTTATGTCAATGTATCTCGGAACAAAACCCCGGTGTAAAATGACGTTTTAACCTGTACAATAAAACCATAATTGCATTTAACAGAAATAAAAAAAAAGAAGCAAAATGCTTACAAAGGTATCCGTTTAAAATAATTTCATTATAAATGAATGAAAGTTGCGATTGCAAGAGAAGTACATACGATAATAATTGATTTTTATTAACTTTATTGTGCTTGTATAAAACTAATCAAATATATAATAAATACATTTACACAGCAAAACATTGTTCATACCAAAACAATTCGGAAGTTCTCTAGTAAATATTGCAATTACATTAATAAACCCTAGCTGCATTTGTTGTCTTTTTCATTTAAATATATATATTTATTTGATATCATTCATAAAGTTAACACTTACGGCTACACTCACTATTTCTAGATTAGGATGATTAAAATTATGAGAGGATGTCAAGAAATTAATACTTTTTCAATACCAATCTTTTTATTATTTTTAATATGTTAAAATCAAGAATGTATAATTTATTATTAATTATAGTATGTATATTATATGCAGAGGCAAAGCGTCTGCCACAGTTTCATACAAAAAATAAAAATAAAAACAAGGTTATCGGGTGGCCGGCTCGCGAATCAAAAATTTGTTTTAAATATAATTTTTATTTTGTCCTATACATTATATTATATATATCTTTATTTTTTTGTTTTTAAATATAGTTAATATGTGGAACACTATCGTTAACATGAAAACCATTCGCGCTGGTATCAAAACTTGATCACACTTTTCACCGTTTCATTTTCAATGTAGACATTTTGGCAAATGTTAATAATCATTTTCAACAGTTCAGTTGCTCACATACACACATGCAGTCGTCTATCGATTAGTATTTTATAAAATCTTAATATTCAATCAATCTAACAATAGCGGTGACAAATGGTGTTACATTAACGACAATTTGCTCTCGTGACATTACGTATTCTACTTCTGGTTTGTGACTGGCGTTAACCGGGTGACTGTTAACGTATTAGAGGGCGGTGTTTGGGAGAATAATATTATAATTGGACAACATGGGTTATCTTAGATTACGAGAAAATACACATTACTAGTCGCTATACAAATGTCGGAGTGTGCAGCAAAATCGAAGCACGAAGTTTTTACATACATATCAGACTTGGGCATATAAAATTCTTTTCAAAATAATATAATGTAACAATTAAGGAGCCTTCAATTTATATATATTTATATAAATAATATTAATGTAACTCTCACAGTTGCATGACGCAGCAGATATCCGTTTCCCTCTTAACAAGAATTCCATTTTTATATATATTGATAATATTTACACACATGTACAACTTTGTTTTAAAAATTTACCACGATAAATACATACAAGCATTTCTCTTCATATAAATGTTTTAATAGTAGTTTAAAATATACAAATCGAACAATCATAGTACCTTCTAGTCTCTGTGTGGATGTGATTATTAATAAATCAATATATACTTGAAAATTTGCGACATTACAATTTAAAAAACAAGGCAACTTCAAACACAAACTTCTCCTGATTTTGTTATCGTTCATAAAAAAATTACCTCTCGATTCACAAAAATAAATTGCATTAATATAATCAGTTAACTGATTATTGATTTAATAATAATATTGTGTTATATTACCGACAAATTTGTGTTTATAGTTTTTTTTTATTATGTTTCATTAAAGAATTAAATCGAGGGGGTAATTACGATAACATAAAACTAGAGAAATATGTATTATCGGAGTGCGTCTTTTAAAAAATAGCAAAAAACAGACATAATTTCCTCTTTTTACATGCAACAATACGGTATTTAGAAATAATGTTTTTTTCCTGCATTATTATAAAATATGTATATTAGAAGCTGTAAATATCTACAAGTTAACTAGTCACAGTTTATTGATGGACATTTCATAAGGACAATAATGATAAAAACATATGTTGAAAAAATAAGTCACATATATGTACAGACAAAAATGTAAGGAATAAGTGAATAATTATAATGTATATTAAATATACCAGACATTAAATAAAAAAGAAAAATCAGCAGCGGCAATACTAATCGGCCGGAACATGTGAAACTGCACATCTCTTTTATTTATACATATATTAAAAATGGTGATCATTTCTACTTATCATCTAAGTCATTCTATTATTCCCCTACCAACATTTTCTCAACAACACAAACCATTCAAAAGCAATTTTATTTTTGTTTCAACAGAAAAATACAGGCATTATTTAATTCCGCTACAGTATTTCAAGTTTGTTATTTTTAAAAAAACTACAACAAACACTAGCAACTTACATTTCACATAAACAGAGGAGATTTCAACTGAAAACACATAACAATAATAATAGTACATTATTTTATTTTTTTAATTCAAACAAATGCTTTTGTAATGTACCTTCTAATGGAATATGCGAGAATTGACTTCATGAATCTTTCAATGAAAAAGACGAAGTAGAAATGACAAATCTTTTCTTTTTGATCACAATTGTTCAAGCTTACAATTTAAGTCTCAATATTTTTTTTAATAAATGGTTAAAACAAATTACAAACAAAACGACTCACATTTTACATAATTATGACACGTGACTAATTTTAAATATAACCAACCAAACTAACTAATAATCGTGCAATTATAAAGAGTATACATATTGTTTTTTTCGTATTTATTTTTTTTCAAAACCGAAAATATAACATTCTTATATTATATATATTAATAAATACTTTGGCTGAATTTCTTGCAGATATTATTAAAAATAAAAGGCATTCAGCATTCTGATCGGCACAGCTGTGTCCACTACTCGGATGATGTACAAATATAATATATTTACAGATGGAGCCCTTTCAAAACGGTGGATATTTTAATTGGATCAAGGATAAAAAAAATTTAAATAAAATACTCATTCATACAGAAACTCACCTGCGATAAATAATAATAAGTGACTGCAATGTAAACTGTGTGAAATTAAAGTTAAAAACGGAGTATCGTAACATGTTCTTCATATTTATTATATCATTCCAAAACAATGGCTAATAATATTATATAATTAATTTCACATTAAAATAACATGATTTGTGGGTGGCTTAATTATGAAATATCAAACATAAACATGAAATGTAATAATATAATGACATGTGGAGTATGGATGTTATGACGATGTGCATGAATTGATAATGTTTCTACAGTGACAAACTAATGTTACAGGCCCTATTGAAGATGAAAATGTACTAAAATATTGTGTAAAAAAAGACAACTAAAAGGGTAATAATAAAAATAATAAGTAAGCACATATTAATGCAGGCGTTTGTGGATACATAAAAGATATACATATACCGCATAATTGGTGAACTACATTGATTTATTTACATCATGACAGAACAACAGTCTAAAAGTACCGAATTTTCAAACAAGCGTATCCCATTGTTGACGCACTAGAATATCACTGGAATATGACACGAGTCTATTGCGGGAATAGTATCCAAAACTGTACATCACTTCACAATGACGACGACTAATTGTTTATTGTCCCAAACATGAAACTGAATCATTTTAATGACATGGTGAAACGAAACACGCAGGGGACATCATTCTTGGCTTAACCAAACTGATAAATTAACAAAACAAACAGATGCAAATTTATGATTGAAAGCTATATTATATATATGTATATACATACGGATGGAGTTTTCTTCAAAGAAAGTAGTGCTTCGTATTGATATGTCCGTAAAAGTAAAGATGGGAGAAACAGTCAACAATAAGGTGACATTTCAATATCACACACATAATCATAAAAATGATGCTCTAATGAAATATCTTAAGTTAAATGTGTTAATTTACAAATATAGATGCATATTGATACAACATATGATTAAGATTCATGTGTCAATGAAACTGCATTGTAAAGGGCACTAGCACAAAAGAACATCCCTAGGGTACACCATATATATATATAAAGTATATAATTATGTATCTTTTTTTCTTTCAATTAAATCACATTTTACTAAGACTCAATCTTATAAAAAGATCACTCGTGAATGCAAAATGTACAACTTACAAAGTTTACAAAAGTATCAAGTAATCAATGTTGTAAATGTGAATAAAAATAAAAACAAAGGCAATTAAAGCGTGATTGATTGGCAGCGGTGTGTTAAGAGGATAGGTCTCTAGTCTGCTGGCACGCCTCCGGCTCTAGTGCTGCCCATCACTTGGCTGTTACCGCACTGCTTGTTTTCACTTTTTGTTGACTCACCTCCAACTCTGACAATCTCTTCCACAATTCGTCTCGTTCTTTTTCCCGCTTTTTCTCTCTGAATTCAACAAAACAAAAATGCCATTTAAGAAAAAAGTCTATTTAGTGTTTTAAGCAACATAAAATAAACTTTCAAATTTAATAATGTATTTCAAATAACTTAAGAATTTTAATTGGTTGTGCCGTGTCCACATATAAGAAATAGAGCATCACGCTATTATAAATTTCCTTCGAATGGGTTAAATAAATAGGGAGATGTTTTCATTCAAATGTTTGTATAAGATGTGTGAAAAAATCTTGACAATGTCTATTAAAGTACAAATAAGTAATTAATTTATTAATTAAAAGCATGCAGTGAAACCTCATTTAAATATTTCCCTCAAATTTACATTGTTATTAACGGGTTCAGAGTCCCGTCCATATAAATGCTACTTCGTTTTTACATTTTTATTTCGCATAATAGTAACCCTTAATTTGAGTATTTTTTCCCAAATGTCAATTAACAAAATGATTTATTTATTACAGTAAATTAGGAGATATCTATTCACTATGCAAACATTTATTGGATAAAAGATCAAACTTTCAATTTAAGGTTTTTTTTACCGGCCCCTGCAGAAATAAGGTTTTATTGTATTTACACATGTGTCAACTTACAGTAAATATGCAGATGAAAAGGCATTCCATGATTTACATATGTATTTGTTTTCACTGTTCCTTAGAAATATGTATGGATTTACTATATGCACACAATTGTAATGCCGATTCATGGATAGAAACAGCAACATAATTGACAACTTTAAATTATTTTTATTTAACTTTTAAGAACAATCATACATTGTTTCCCATGATGAGTTTTTTCAAAACTCTTTTTGATCGAACTATTCTACAGTACCAGATTTACATAATAATAAAAACTCAACTCAAAGTGACTTCAAATAAAATTCGATCAAATGTTTAACTGACAGTAGCGTGATGATCTAATATTATGTGTGGACAAGCCATCAAAGTAATTCTTTTACTGTAAACATAATACACACCTCTGACGATCTACTTTGTAACTTGCGGTTAACTCATCAAACAGCTTGGAGTTCATTTCCATAAATGTTTTTAATACATTGTAAACTAATGCAACAATTGTTTGGTTCCAATGCTCTTTACTAATTCGATACAATGCGGGAAACATAATTGGCATTATAACATTATTGTTTTCTTCCATTAAAGACAAGATATATTCATTGTTCCAATAATACAGAGCTCGCTCGGCCACCTGTATTAAAAAGACAATTAATGTCAGTGGAAATTAATTATTACTCATTTATTTTTTAATAAATACCTGGAAATGTGGACTTGACACACATCGTGATATCTGTCGAAATAGAGGTTCTTGTATTTTGAAAAATTGCGTAGGTTCTATGACATCTAATATTTCCTCTATTTCGCCAAGAAACATGACCTGAAAATTTGACAAGTAAAATATTTTAAAGTCTGTATAGTGTAATTGAATACTAAAAATAATGTGTCAAACCTCTTTTTGAGAGCATGTCTTGGGCCAAAATCTTAAAAGACCACGTACAACAGGCTCTGTCAGCGTAGCATCTTTTTCAATAAATTGTACCACACAATATACTAATTGAGAATGATACAGGGATACACATTTCACTTTATGAAGGGGCAGCAACACTTTCACTAAAAATTGCTTGTGTTCTGTTTTTAAGGGTAACGCGAATCCGTTGATTATGCTGAAAATAGTTAAAAAATATATATAATATAAAACTATTCAATTACAAATATTGTATGTATTAAAGGGAGAAAAATAAAATTGACGGTCCTTTAGGTGCTTTTTAGATTCATATTTAAAATTCTTAATAGTTTTCTGGTTTTGACAATTTTTAGGTATTAATTTGTATAAATTGATGAGAAAAAGTAAGAAACCAAAATGAAAATGGTATTTTTACAGATTCTGTATATATATATTTATGTATGAACTTTCAAAATATATTTAACTTGAAATAATATAATTATTATCTGTGACAAAGAGGAATAAATAAAAATAAAATCAAGAGTTGTTTAGAACAAAATAAGACTCACCTCCCCAAAATTTCTAGCAACTCGCCAACGCCATTAAAATGCTCAGTTTCATAAACGAAACGCAAAAATATATTGTTGATCTGCTTTCTTATGAATGCACGCAATCCGAGGAATTTTCCATAAATACGATGTAAAACTGTTTTGAGGAAATCTCGCTCTCTAGGATCCTCGGAATCAAATAGATCTAAAAGCTGAAATATAAGAATAATTTGAATTAGAGAATATATAAATCTGTGGACATATTTCATTATATCTAGATTATGACAGAAACCGATCTAATGAATTGAAACTTACTTGAAGCACAAATTTCTGGTCGATAACCTTCTTGCCGATCGCGGGTTGAAAATCTGAGGATTCTAAGAAACGCAAAAAAAATTCATAAACAAGTTGCAAATGTGGCCAAGATGCTTCTAATGTTGGGTCATCCTCTTCTGGATCAAAATCAGGATTTTCACTTGGTGGTAACGTGCGAAATAAGTTGGCAGATATCTGTAAATAATATATATATAATATGAAAATACTTTGTTGATAAATAGCGATATTAAATGACGAATGTACAATTAGTTATCTTTCTAGAAATCAATAATTAAAAAGAAATTTAAATAGTGTAACTTTCTTTTAATATTTTATAATCTTTACATTAAAAATGTGAAACAAGTTAAAATGTATTAAAAAAAAAAAATTTTAAAAATGCACAAAGTGAAAAAATAAGTGAGAAATCAATATCTAGTATCATCAGTGAGATGTCATTATATCGAGGTACAGTTTGATAGATTGAGATTTCAAGAGAAATTATGGACGTTTCACTTTCTACACTAGTAAAATAATATTTGATATTGATTTCAAAGCTCACCATTTTGATGATTTCTGGATAGACAGGGTCTGTTAAAACACCCCGTCCTCCAGTGATGTATTCAACTAACTCATTAAGAGATGCACGTTTAATCTCTTTCCCTTTTAAATCGGCAACGGGATCCATGAAGTCGAAAGCAACACAGCACTGTCGCAGTTTACGAATGAACAATTCTTCTTGTTCGGCACTCGACACTTCTAAAACACATAAATAAATTAATTGGTACTGGGTATATACATGTAATCATAAACTAACTATTTAATTTAAAAAAAAAATGAGTAAAACATTCTTCAAATAGTGTCAAATCAATTTCTGATAACTAGTCAGCATTATTGATTGTGATCAGTGTAGATAAAATAATTATACTGTCAGAAAATTTTTTTATCGCGAGGGACAATAATACACTTTACAGGAAATATTAAAACATGCATCCTCGTTTAAAAGTGACACAATTATTGTATATTGAACTGTAAAGAAAAATTTACTGAGTAATACTGAGGATGTGCATTTTTTTAATTTGCATGAAAATTGAGATTTACAATTGAAAAACTCGTCACCACAACATTGATATTGTATTCAAGACACAAAGTAATCGCTAAGTTTGCACATGTCATCTTGAATATTATATGAATCTTCATGTTCTTACTAAACTTATACATACTTATTAGTTAACATGTATATATAATTCATTATTTTATATGAATCATAAATAGTGAACAATTTAAAACAATAATATTAAATAAAAATTAAGTTAATGGCTATTAATATTGCTTCTATGATATTAAAATGGAACTCATGGTGTCATTTTAAATGGATAGTAACAATTTTTATCAACGTATTATCCAATTTTAAAAGGTTTTCATATTATTATTTTGAAGATATATGGTACAAATATTATTTAGTGATGGATTATACTGACAGTTAATTTATATGTACCGACAAAATAAGTAGTCCTATATAAGATTAAACTCAGTGTGTTTCATTAAACCAGCAGGTCTAACTCTAAATATGTTATCGTTAGGTAGTCTATTAAGTTCGTGATTTTATTGGTTTGACATTATAAACATTGCCTAATTTAGCAGTAGATCATTATATTTTTATCATTCCTGATTCCTCCGAACATGGTCATGTTTTATAAAATTACTTTCAAGGTGCAATGTGTTATGTGATGACGAGTAATGTCAAAGTAGCATATTGTTTACCATTCAAGGTATTTGTTTTGCTGGGACTCGAGCCAATGTCTTTCATATATTTTAGCAGTCGAACATAAAATGATCAATCAATATCTATTGGTTTCATTAGTAATTTCAGGTAATCAGATTTCACCCTAATGTCTGTATTTATTTCAATATTAAAAAAAAAAATGATCATCAATGGTTACTTTTATTGTGAAGTTCATTTTGTATAACTTTGGGCTTGTTTTGACATTTGAATTGTTAAAAAATTATTGTAAACAAACCAACAGATGTTTTTTTATAAATAAATATCAACACAGAAGTTTTCAAATAAAAATGTATGGTATAGATTTTCTGTGCGATTCTCTCATCATTAGCCTAGATAATAGGTAAATTACTGTTTTACAAATTATCATACTTGTTTTTAAACTACTTAATAGATTATTGTTCACTGCATTATAATTTAATTCATGATAGAATTGCCAGTCAGAGAATAACATGACTAAAGAATTTCTTCCTGGAGTTTATTATTATGTCATCAGAATGATATTGATTGAATTATTTTGAAGAACGTATTCTCGGAAGGTGAATCTGTCAAAGTGACAGTAGCATGAGGAGTTTAGGGTGACGACACCGTCAAGGAGTCACTGTGTCCCGAGCTGGTGGTGGGCGGGGCTAGTGATGATAGAGTGGAGTAGTGTGGTGTAGTGACTGACCTTTGAGCTGCGGTAGTTGCTGCAGCTCGACCTCCTGGTTGTTGCGGTACCTTGAGGAGCCCTGCGACTTCTTCTTCTTCTTGAGCGACCTCTTGGCGTAAGGGTCGATCCTGTCCACGATAGTCTGGCGGGCGTCCACGTTAGCCATGGCCGCTGACCGCGAGCTGGTCCAAGACTATGACCACTGTCACTGTATACTGTATACTGTATACTATACTACTGTACTAGTGTTCTAGTGACAGTAACTAGTAGTGGTGGCGCTAGTAGCCAGTAGCCAGTAGCTAGTGACTACTAACTAGTAGCTAGTAGCTAGTAGTGGGCGGTGCTGCCGTGATGGTGTCCAGCGGCCACAGCCAGAGGCCGCCCTCCCTCCTCACCGCATGCTGCGCCCTTGTGCTGCTGGTGCGCCGCCCCTGACTGTATACTGTATGCTGTGCCTGGTAGTCCTGGTAGTCCTGTGGTCAGTGATCCTTACAGTGTATAGCGTATAGCGTCCAGTTGACCGCAACAGTCCACGGCGTCCCGTATAGCGTCCAGCGGCTATAGCGAGCAGAGGGCGGCTCCACAACTCCACAACTGCACAACCTATCGCGTGCAGATGCGCGCGTCGCCACTACTCTCTCCTAGTGTGAGTGTGCCTCGCTCTCAAAATAGACGCCTCCCGTCTCTGTCCTGGAGCGACGTGCCTCCGGTTAAACTGCTTGATAATTCCTTACTCGATTTTATAAAAGGTTTACGGCCCCTTTCGACTTTGATGTCGCCCTTCAAGTGTGCTTGGTGATTACGAGACCTTCGCTTGACTTCGTCGTAGTCCCGTGAACCGGCCGCTCGTCAAGTTGTCGCCCTGCTTTTGGTGTTACCCGCTGGCCGAACTTGCCAGTTGTCGTTCAAATTTTTTGATGCACACACATCATCAATGTTTATCAAATAATACAATAACGTAATTTCAATGTTTGTACTCTGGGTTTTCTGATTTTGATCTAATAAACTTATCTCCTAATAATTATAAGGTTGGTGATTTTTACAAAACTGTCATACCAATGTTTTATTTATTAATAATTTGGTTTTATCCTGTTTTTTGTTAAATCTTTTGTTCTTTGCCGTTGCTGCACAATATCCATTGACATCTAATTGTGAAAAATTGTAATCTAGAATTGATTTTTCCGCAGGTTTGAAAACGACCACATTATTTACGTTTGTCCTGAAACTTGATTGTCGAATAATTGCCAAAGACTAGACTGGTTTGCTATTTTGTAGGGTCTACATACTATGAACTATTAAAGATTTCAAAGAATTTTCGACGTAAAAAATGACTGAATATTTACTAGACCTGCACCTCAAGATTGAAAATTACTGGACCATTATTTTTTGTTCTTTCCTGAATTCAAAACCCATGGCTGTTTCAATCGAAAGGTATATTATAGAATTTCATTCATTTAATGATAAACATTTTTGAACTACCTCAATTTATAACATTGATAAACACAAATCAATGGTTTTACATTACAAATATTAATAAATATTCATTCTAAGGTTTTTTTATACTCACCGTACTCATTTTATTTCTTCAATATACATTGCTAGTAATTTTCAATAGCTTCATTGAAATTCAACTTACCGGTTTTAAAATAATGACGTAATAGTAACGCGTAGGTCGAATTTCGTCGGGGAGGTAAACGTTATCTACAAACACAAAAATATATATTGTAGGTAGAATAATCGAAAATCATTTTATCGATTGGATTGTACTTTTAAATAGGATTTCTTGACCACTGTGAACTAATCGAATTCCCTGTAGAGTATATCTAAGTATACATTTATTTTTGGTTCATAGTAAAACTGGGAGTTATTTTAAACGAATAATAATATTGTATTTGTGCCGATATCAAAAATGGTTAGTAAATATTTAAAAAATATTTATTCACATGTTTATTACAAAAAATCTATGGGAAACATCGTCTTAACTTTTAAATGTAATACATAAAGTTCAGTGTTTTCTATATTCTACACACAAGTTTTTATATAGATACATGGTTATAGTTCTACCAATTGTGTTAATTTTAATAATAGGAGTGAAACGTCGTTGATTTGAAAAAAAAAACTACATATCCTTATAAAATATCTTTTACCTCTAAAGTTGGTGTAAATGCTACAGACCTACGAGACATTTTGAAAGAAAACACAATTCACTCTCGCGTATTCAAATTCTGAAAAATATCGTAAAAGGATAATATTATGCGGCCACACTGTTCGGGATGAAGTTTGTGGTTTGTTTACAAGATGTAGAATACATTGATGTTGTTTTATTTGCATTTGTACGAACAAGACTGGCGGACTGGCTTTATTATTGGCCAATTTAGAATGCGGACCCAAATAAAACACACGAGAAGAAGGCAAGTGAGCGGCTGCGAGGAAATCTTCTATACACAGAGAGTATTTTTGATACGACAATAATTATGTATAATATCACGCTTTCGAGTACATTTACGAGTTTTGGAAAAAGAAAATGCGACACTACAAACACGCACGCACAAATTCACGAACAGTCACAGAGGAATGAACGACGGGCGATGATGGAATGCGATGTATTTTCATGTAGCCGTTTGTTTAGTACTCTTCATCTCTTTCCTGGCCTTAAATCCTCTGAATCCGGCCTGGATCTTCGTGGCCGCTTCTTTCGCCTGTCTCTGGTGCTTCCTCACTAAGAAGCCACGAACTCCGGCTTGAATTTTAGCAGCACTCTTGTCCTCTTCGCTTTGATTAGTCATACTGTATTTTTGTTGTTGCTCCTGGTCCATGTCCAGCCACACCAGAGTCTCGACTTGTTGTGTCTGAATGGTATGCGCCCCTCCCAATCACCACACATCGGCCAGGGCTGTCCGAGAATCATCTTTTTAACTACATTTCATCTGCAACAAAAACCCATATTAACTATGTTCGATAAACATGTATGTCAAGCCATGAAAAATGTTATTACAAATAGTGAGATTTTCATTATAAAATTGCATATTGAGCAAATAAACAAAGCATAAGAAAATAGTTATACTTTATGGTGCCTACAAACATTCGCGAATGTTAGTTAGGGCCGGTTTCTTCAACGCATGTTAAATCTCGAGCGATTTACGCGCAAAATGCGTAGCTCGTGCTACCAGCTGTCAAATCCTAGCTAGCCGATATCGGCGTGCTATAGCTAAATCTCGAGCTCGTGCTATATTTCCCCCCTCCATTTCAGTTACGTGACGTACTCGTCGCTTCGGCTCGAGTTGCCTGTATACAAGTTCTCCTGAATGCCTGCGATACAAACATAGAGAGTAGGCTCAATCGTTTTGTATATTTTTTAATCCTTGTATATTACACGAGATTAGTATAATATATCGCCACGTATCACACGATTTAACACGGGTTGAAGAAACCGGTCCTTAATGTAGACGAATAACGAGAGTGTAGATGGCATTTCGTCAACATTTGCTTTGAATTTTTGAATGAATGAATAAGTTATTTTTTACTAAATGAAATCAAATTTTTCGAGCACCGATCATCGGATTCGCGTATTGTGTAATATTGCAAGTATTAGTATTATTTAACAAATTTAAATTAGATTATCGTGTAGATGCACCATTATAGATGATCAGAGGCTAATCCTAACATAATATTTAACATTTCGATGTGATCAATTACGGCCTTTTGAGGGTAATCATACATTATATGCCTCTACGTTTAATATCCAAGTAAAATGTGAACCTTTGTAATAGATGTTATCTATATTAACTATCAAATGTGTCTTCAACCATAGTTAAGTACCTGTTGTCCTTGCAAATCTCACAAAATATGATATCACCAACCATCAGCATTAACGTGACAATAAAACAATAAAAAAATCTCGGCCTAAAAGATAAAAGTAGTAATTGAGTAAGATTTGAACAATATTGACAGTTGTATTATTGAAAAACTCCATCGATGAGTGAAAATAGGCCAAACCGGTATTATAATAATAAAAACAGTTTTGAATTATTAAAAAAAACTAGCGTGTTCCTTTATTTGTCAAATCGTACGGTGATTTTCTTTGTGTGTAAGAAATGTGTACAAATCCAATCGGCTATCTGGCTAACAATACAAGACAAATAGTTTTAATGATTTATCGTGTGTTAAGTAGCATGACTTAGTCTCAATCTTGTAACTCTGTAATATACATAGATATGTGTAAAGTATATTTTTAATAGGCCTCCCGCCCAATCGGGTAATTTTAGCCACAAAGCGTTTACAAGACAATACGTCAAACGTTTTCATAATTATTAAACATTCACAATGAGGTCGCACACTTTGCGAAAACCAAATATATAAATTAATATCTTATAACAATTCTTGACCTATCCACTTAAAAGCACATACAAACGTCATGTGCGTAAATTAATGTCGTTTGTAAAATCGGTTTTAATCTATTCTACCTTGAGAAGCCATTACAGTTGGGAAAATATTATTGTAACACTAATATCCAAAGGGAAAACAGACACATAGTGCAGAAAACTAACATTTTTTGTTATAATGCTGTGCACTTATTATTCATTTTATTGGTCACGCATTAGTTAGACTTCTTTTATTGACCTTGTCAGTAGTATTTAAAAAAAATATATTAATAAATCAATTATTGCAAGGGAAAATCACCGACGAATCGTAACCATTGGAGCGGACACACTACGTATATTGACTAAATTAAAACGAATTTATATTTATTAAGACACATTGAAACGCCTATCTGTCTGCGTTTGTTAATGGGTGATAATTTCTTAAAATTGAAAAAAATGTTATTATAAAATTAATAATATTAAAAAAAAACATTTGAATCTTGTACATTTATGATTCCGCCATCTGCTTTTCGAAATATTTATTTTTCTGTCGATTTAGGCTTATTAATCACCAAATACCAAAATAGAGCCGATGCTTCTTTGATCCCATATATTTTTTAGATTTATTGCTTTTTTCTAGATACATCAACACAAATTCATAGTATGTATATGTTTATTTATGAAATAACTACGGATTTTTGCATTCAGTACATATTTATGTATGGACTGTAAAGTGTAATTTATTATTTGTTCACGTGGTCTAAATACTACTTGAATCAGTTTATATTTTATACCATTTTTCGATGGTTTACGTATTAAATGACGTAGATTTGGAGCGATGGAATCCGAAAGTTTAGCACTATATTTTAGCACCCGCGTTTGTTTTGGCATGTGAACAAATTGTTTGGTTGCTACATGTCAAACAAAATTATAAAAACTAAATTGATCTATTCGAAATAAACTGATCAGTTGGCTTGAAAAATATCATTGAACGATTGATGTTATTTATATGTATCGTTTTATACCTAGAAATATTGCAGTGTTGTGTGAAATCTAAAAGATCATTTGCATTCAGGTCACCTGCGCCTACGAGTGCAAACGTGAGAATTGATGGTAATTCACATTAGAAGCCCTATTCTAGTTTAGTATATTTTATTATAAATATTTGAAAAGCAAGCCAAAGTTTAGGGCAGGTTATTTTTGGATACGATTGACAGTGGCACTTTGGCGACCGTCGTATTATTTTACCTCGTCATGAGTAGAAACGACAGCAATGTGGATATTTTCGCTGCCGTATCACTTTATTTTATGTTTTATGCGTATTTATTAACGTCTGACCCAAAAAAAAAATCGAATTTATAACTTTGTCCAGGAAATCTATTTGGGTCAAACGGGCCCTTCGATTTTATGAAATGAAAGATTTAGCATTTGGAACAAACGACTGAAGATCATCAATTATTCATAACCAAACACTGTTACTAAATAAAATTAGTTTGATGATCTCTTTAACAATGATCATTCATTTAAATTTAAAATGTCACTAACAATACTAATCAATAAGCCACGATTTTGGTACCTAAATTATATATAAAAGGTTCTTCAGATTGTATTTTATATGATCAGCACGAAGTTTGTGGGAGTTATTTATGAAGTGCAAAGATAAGAATATTTGTATAGTTCAACTGATGATTATTTGCAATATGAAACAATATGCACATATGAGATGAATATACGCATTTTAGTTTTATATTTTTAAAAATAAAATTGAGGTTTATGTGGTTGAGATCTGAGTGATACTGCGAAGCTCATTACTATGCAGAGTTTAAGTGCGTTTGGCGATTTGCGTGATATGAGTAGGTGTAAGTACTAATGCATTAACATTTATAAAGATTAAAGGTGATTTCCTTGGATTCCGTTGACATTTGTCAGTTTATTCACCTTATGATAAGATTCGGGTGAATTCCGTGCGATCGCCGTACATTTTGCATTTGAAAGCCTCTGTGCCCTGCGAGTGATCTTTTTTAATTCCATATTAGAAACAGCAGTAAAACGGCATCAAATTCTAAAACCAACAAAATACAACAGACACTTAAAATGCCAAATTTACAAATAAATCAAGGCAAGGCGGAAGGTGATCGGGTGCGATTAACTTTAAAGTGCTTGTGAGGATGATATGATTAGCTTTGATTCAATGCCAATTTCAATAAAATATGACTAAAATATTTGTTAAGGTTGAGGCTGCAAATTGTTGTGGGTGTACTTTGTTTTACTTTAATTTTTTTCAATGAACCGACCTTACGATACACATTTTGTATTTATACAAAATGTGTATCGTATATACGATACACATATTGTCTTTCTAAAAAAATTGCCTGGTCCAGAATGTGATTTTTTTGTGAATCTTACAATCGATCAAATTAACCATACTATTGTGTTTTCATGAGGTATTTTCAGTACACTTATGCATATGGAAATTTCTTTGTTCTCACTGAATGTATGTATTGTCAATACTCTGTGAGAACGTAGACATTTGTCAATTTTATTTCAACACAAAATCACATTGAAACGTCGCTAAGATTTACTTAATTTATTTTATGAAATAATCATTCTCTTGACGGATGTCCTTTGGTCGTAAATACGGAAGTCGTAAAACTAGCTCTAAATATAAAATGCTTACATAAACGAATTAGAAACATACATATCTTATGGCTGCAAACAGATGATCTCAGATCAGTAATGAAACGCTTGCCAAAAAAGCAATATAGTTCAAATGCGATGCGATATTCACGGCCAAAGTCGCAGTGACGCACTTCGTCTCACTTTCAGAATCGTCATCTAAAAGGAATGCTCTATTTTGTGACGTAAGTTACGCTTATTTAATAAATATACATTTTAGGATCGACCTTCCCTTTAAGATAGACGCGATTCACGTTGCTATGGTGTGTTTTTGTATGCAAATAATTTGTTGTTGTGACGATGACGTTGACATAGCATCATCACGATGGACGCCGACTCTTCAGGATTTTAAGATAATATGCCGTCTGGAGACAAGCCAGGGCAAGACTGATGATACATCTGATGTAAGATCATCACGTCATTTCCATTCAATTATCATAGACGACACTAGATTTTTTTAATATTAATGAAAAAATACTGCATTACCCAATGCGAATTATTCATACGTGAAAATCTTTTCGGATATGTAGTAAAATAGTTTCGGACTGTCTAACGAGCCCTTAGTGAGGACTAATACCTATAATAATAACAGGAATAACTAATATAAGATATTTTAATTTTAGAAAGCAGTTCATAAAACGATATTTTTATAAACATATGTAATATATACAGGTTGGACTTGAACCAACTGAGAGTATATATTTTTGCGGGTGGTAGGGTATTGCAAATATTTAATTTTAATTTATTTCCATCGGTCGCAACTTTGATCTTTTTTTTACAATACGAATAAAAAAGGTTAAGAACAAAAATGAAAAGTACTTATATAAAAATACATAATAGTATTATAAAAAAAATATGTATAAAACTTATAAATAGAATGTATATAAAATAAAATAAAATAAGATGTAGGAAGCAATATAATAATTAAATATGATTTACGTATTCAACAGACACAATACACACGCGACAGTCACTACTGAGTACTTCACAGAAACAGCTGATTGGTGAAATGGTGGACCAAACTCGATTCCAAAAGCACTAATAATATTTAATATATTGTTTTACATATTCTTGCGATACTCGAACAACACCTGAAATATTCTCAGTTCAAGTCCACCCTGTATACTAACGTGCTCGCTTATATTTTTACGACAAAAGCTACGCGATGAAATGACGAAAGCGAATGCGATCAATCGCGATGAAAGGCTTTGATATAATCAACCCTCAACTCACCTTTTTGGCAAGAAGTCGGCCGTCTTTCAATTTTAGTGGGAAGAACCATATCGTGGAACTCTCCGCCGTGTAGGAGACCTGTAGTTTCTTTAGTCTTTTGTTCTTCACCCTCAATGCTGTTCAGTGTTACCAAACTATCTGATCTCTTTACATTGTCTACCACGTCATCGCTTGGTAATGGAGAAACTTGATCATCTTTTTCTACCTTTTCACGGTCGGCAGATGAAGCGCTCAACAATTGAATTTGCGACTGTGTAGATCTATTTGATCTAGCACTAACTGGAGCAGTTACTACATCTCCATCATCAGAAGTCACACTTAGGTTCATAGTCAGCCCGGGTATTTTCGTGATGGATTCAACTAATGTTTCTTCGACGATTTCTTCGATCTGTGTTAAAATAATTCATTTTTAATAAAGCATAATTAATCATAGTTTCGGTAGATATATTTACCTTTAAGGGTTCAATAGGGGGTATTGAATTATCATCATTATCTACAGATACACTGTAATCTCTTAGTGGTATGTACACCCCATAATCTATCTCAGGAGGAGACCATTTCTTTCTTTTCTTCTTCTCAGTCGGAACGTATGTATTTCCAACAATGTCGGAAATTATGCTCGTTGCTAACTCTCCCATCTTTTCTTCGTCTTCGTTAACTTTATCTATTTGTTTTGGTGTAGGGTTATCACCACTACTGAAAGGCGATTGCACCTGAACAGCATCTTCCCGTTTCAAGCGTTTACGTTTTTCTTCACCCCCTATGTCAACTGAATCAAAATTGCTAATAGATCCTTTTGACAACTTCTGATCCAATTTGTCGAAATGCTCTAGTTGATCAATAATAATGGAGGTGCTGGCGATAATCATTTTGCTAACTGTCTCGTCATTATCTTCGAGTGATTGGCTGTTTTCACCGATGGAAGGCGCTGTTGTATCCGAAGAGTTACTTCTTTTGTTTTGTTGAAAGTCTCTTCTTGTAAGAAAGCCACGAACCCCTGCTTGGATTTTTGTAGCAGCGCTGGAAAATGTTGAAGACTCTTCCTCCGTCGAACATGATGAACCGCCCTTCTCTTCGGGAACTGTACACAGAGAATCGCCAATATACTTTGACTCAACATTCGTTTTAAATGGTACCTTCTGTAAAAAAATAATAAATAAAAGATTCATCAATTAAAGTTTCAATATTTCAATTCTTACTTGTAAAGTTTCACCCATCACGTCGTCTATTTTTTGTGATTTGGTCTTGGATAGTTTGCTCCTTACCATGAAACCTCGAAAAACTTTTTGTATCATTACAGATGCTTTTTCAAATAACCTTTGTTTTTCCATCACGTCCTCTGATTTGGGTTTAGTTTCCACTGTGATGGATGTTTGATCATGTCGAGAATTTTGGTCGTCATCATCGTCAGATTTTTCATGATTTTCGCCTACATCTTTGTGATCATCGTTTTCGCATCGTTCAGAATCATCACATTTTTGTAATTCATTTGGGTTTAATTCTTCTTCTATTATTTCCTTTGGGGATTTTTTATTCAGAGTTGATTCCTCATGTATCATAGTTGTTTGATGTGTATTGTTTGCTATAATTAATGTGTTGTGAATACTGTTTTCCGAATTTGTCCCTTGTTCTCTGTCTATTAACTCATCACTTTGGATGCTGTTTATATCTTCGGATGTAATTAAATCCTGCACTATATTTGCTATATCGGTCAATTCCTGTAAAGATATTTCTTTTTGTAACGTAGGTTTTTTATCCTCATCTTTGTGATATTCTTCTCCAAAGTTGTTAAATTCTTCTTCTGCTTCAAAAAAGCTTCCAGGATGCTCTACTGATTGGGCGTTTTCGTCCTCGAGGATATTTTTGTCCTCGTGGATGTTTTTGTCCTCGTGAATGTTTTCCTCTTCACCTTTAATGTTATCTACATTTTGCTCTGTGTATACTATTTGGTCTATTACATTACTATTTACAGCAACTAATGGTTCTTTAATCTCTTCGAGAGTTTCGATCGTTTCTATCGTTATTGTTTCAATTTTGACTGTTTCTTCTATCTTTGTTGTTTTTTCAATAGTTCTTGTTATCTCTGTTATAATAGTTCCATCCACTAAATCAATATCACTACTTTGAAAAGTTTCTTCGTCGGATTTTAATTCAACTGAATTCGAAAAATCCTCTTTATCTGAATTCGCTTCATGGAATGTATGTAGTGTTTCTTTATTTGGCTCTGTAATTTCGCTTGATTCATTTCCAATTAATTTCTCACTCGCGTCTTCTGTTTTAGAGTTATCGTCTGTAGATGAAATTTCATTTTCGATATTCTGGACACCCAGCAAGACTTCTTCTTCATTTTCAATCAATTCTACTTGTTTTATGTTTAAATCACTTTTGCCTTCTTCAGTTGTAGTGTTGTTTTCATTCATCAAAGGTTCAGTTTGGTTATTAAAATATGCTATTACCTGGGAGTCAACATGCGATAAGTTTATATCATTATTTTGACCAATATTATGATTTTCTTCGGGTTCTTTCGGCTCATTTTTTTCGTCTTGTATTCCGTCTATTTTAATTACTCTCTCATCGTTGTCTTCAAAAGATTGTGAATTTGCATTTGTCGTCTCAATCATTGAAGTTTGAGGTGTATATTCATTTTCTCCCGGAATTAGATCAAAAGTCAAACGTTGGGAAGAGTTTGGTGTTGAATTATTATTTGATTCCTCCTTGTGGTTGGTTGTTGAATATTCTTCAGTTACTAAATTGCTTTCATCTAATTTTGCTTCGTCTATTTGCTCTTGCGAATGTGCATGACCCAGAATAGGTGTTAACTGAGCATCTTCATTTCTATCGTATCTTGATTTTTTTATTTGATGCCGAACAACGTCTTCGATCTCGAAAAAATTTCCTAAAATAATTTCAATATTAATTATCTGATAAAATCTAAGTTGTCATTTAAATTCTAAATTGACATATTGTGAATGTATATTTTATGTATCGAGCAACAGAGGAGTCCAAATCTGTCCAAGGACCATTCTAAAGATGTCTCATTTTAATGACAGCTGACTGGACGTAGTGACCTAATTGCGTGTCCAGATCCAGGACATCCAGGACATTAAAAATATTATCCGAATGAATCTTTCATAAAACGTATTATTAAATTTTAAATATATTAATCAACCGCAAAATTAATTTAGAAACAAATTTATTTACTTTCAATCACAATATTTTTTAAATATTGGTATAGACATGGAATCAACCGATGGAAATTGAAATGGTCAGGCAACAATACAATTATGTATCGTTGGCAATCAATTGACGTTTCCATTCCGTCCACAGACTAGCTAATAGAATCTTGGGGACGAAAACTGTTCTCAATATTTACAAAATATTTTAATATTCACCATCTGTGGCAGTTTTCTTGCGGATGTCGATGAGTTTTTCAAAGTACTTAGCAGCAAAATCATAAATATCTTTGGGGCTTGATAAAATGATTTCTCTGGCCAGACCTTCCATGACAGCATTGAGGCCTTTGGGATACACAATCATCTCTGGTGGGACAATAATAGGCTGGTCATGATCCATTGTGAAATCTATGAATAAAATGTTTTTATAGTATTGACGACCTGAAAGTACATTTTTATACGTGTAGGTATATTGATTCAATTTCAGACCCAAATCGATAACTCACTGGTTCGCGTTTTAAGGGATTAAAACTGTCGAAATGTACAACGATGTGTTATTGGCAGTCAAATAACCTGGTCGGTTTCGGTAAGTGTACTGCGAATTTCCAAGCTCTGTGAAGAAATTATGGAATTGTTTTGTTTTAAAGTTTCCAAGACAACCGAGGGGGCAAGGTCGGTCAATTGTCAAAAAGTCATGCTAGGCACGATATTATATTTTTCGGAATCGGGGTGGTCATGTACCTATTTTTAAACATTCATTGTCGTTTTGGTCATGGAATATTGCCTGCATGACTTTTTATGATAGTTACTCTTAATTTAATTAAATACTGTGACGCCTTCCCTATTGATGGGATATATGCACCGTGTCCTTTACGCGAGTATATATAGTAGAGGTGGTTTCCCAGGCCACCACAGCAATGAGTCCTTCAGATCTAGTTCGCTATACTAGAATCTACCAAGTTACCACTCCTTTTTCGCCGGCCGTGGATCGAACCCGAGAGTCTCATTCACGAATTCGTAACAGTAACCACAAGGCGGCTTACTTACTCTTATATTAATATTTATAGAGCAAATGTCATTTCAACATTCCGAGAGGCCAGATTACTCACCAACGATCTTTTTTTAAGTAGTAACAAGTAGAAAGTTTAATAACATCGCCTCTGCGGGTCTTTGATGTTTGATATTTGCTCTACAAACATAACAAAGCATAGGATACATAGTCAGTTTCAATATAACGTAAAATATGGTTTTAATCATACCGAGGATCCCATTTTGCTGGTTTACATGACGTCATTATCGCGTAGAACTACAACTCGACGCAACCTAACGTAATTTTCACCTGCACAATAACATTCGACTATTTTAAATAGCATTAGGTAATCCATAATATATTTCTAATATCCGAGGAATGCTGAAGGTTAAAATCTAAAATAATACAAAACACAGCATTCAGCCCAAGATAGCACAAACCTATGGAAAATTTGAATGTTCTGAAAATTTAAGCATTCGCTTCATGCACAGTTATGCAAATTGGTGCCTAATAATTATTAACCTTTTTTACCAAACACGTTAAAACTTTTAAATAGAAAAAAATCAAAAGGTAAATCATAGTTACTAAATCAATTGGCTAATTGAGGTGTAGGTATAGTCAAGTAGATAAAAAATAATTCAATCATAATAATGAATGATTGAACTTGGATCAAATTTGTGTATTACAATGTGTATTAACATAATATGTACGAATATACAAAAAATGTCTTGAAGAAATCACAAGTCAACAGTCAACTGTTCATAATATTCATTATTTTAAGAAGAAGGGAAATTCTATGTAATTAGTCGTAGAACGGGGAGGAAAAATATGGCAACAATATTATAAAAAAAATATCTTATGATCTCACTAGGTGGCGTTATTAATTTAAAAAAAAACAAACATTATATTTAATTGCACAATTTCAATTAAAATAAATAAATATTTATTACTGTATTATGTTTTATTTTGTCTGTTGTTAATTTTTTAATCTTTGACCCCACCTGTATCTTATCTCACGAACCGCCTTTGACAATATGGAACTAAAATACAAATATCTACCTATTAATATTCATTATTTTTTTGGTCTATTACGATTTGTTTTTGACCTCTCTCTTTGCCACATTATTTTACTATCATTTTTTTTATATTATCAATAAATATCATTATGGGCGTTGCATATATTGAATTACAGTGGGTGTGCTTTTGAAAAATTGTACAAAGTTTTCAGTTGTATTTTAGACGTTGTCTCATATACAACACTATGCAGAAATTCACAGTATTTCTAATATTGTCTTGCATCTGTAGTTTCGCATGTAATTATCGTTTTTTTTATTCCCTTATAGTCGGTACAATTGAATATAAACAATTTTTTTTAGATTGTGATGACTGCAGATCAGCTTCAGAAGAAGAACAGTTGCATAAAAATTTACTTTGCAACTACAATATTGGATTAAGACCTCGCAAAGATTTTAATGTACCTGTCAATGTCTCAATCAGGATGATTCTAAAATCATTGCGATACACATCAGAAGTAAAATCAATTGTATTAAATATTGAATTTCTTATAATGTTTCATATAATATTTTCAGATGGAAATGGCAGACTTAATAAGTATTGGCAGTTGGCTCGTTCTGGTATTTATTTGTAATATATTGATTGTAATTTTACAATAATGAAAAAAAAATTTTAGAGATGGAACGATGATTACTTACAATGGGATCCAAACGAGTATGCAGGATTGAAAAAAACTCTATTTAAAAGTTCTGAAATATGGACACCTGATTTTTCTCTATATAATTCGTAAGTTTTAGCAATGTTTATCTATAGATATAGGATATTTATGGAATAATTGAATAATTCCTTAATTTGTTTTTCAGAGAAAAGGGACCCTCCTCTAAATTCGACACTCCTTGTATAGTTGACTATAGAGGAAACGTTACTTGCATTCCTCATGTTTATCATCAAGCAATCTGTTCAACTTCATTTAAAGACTGGCCAAGAAATAAATTAAAGTGCTCATTGATCTATGGCTCTTGGATGCACAAGGGCGAGGAAGTTAATTTTTATTTATCTAGTAAAAATGTGTGTATTGTATATAACAGTACATTCAAAATAATGTATCAACCATATATTTATTTTTAAGGTGAATACAGATGATTATAATGTAGATAGAAAATGGAAATTAACCAATGCGACTGTGAATAGAAATCCCGGAATTTATAAGGGATTCAATAGCACTTTTCCAACGATAACATTTAAATTTGATTTGGAAAGGTTCTCCTCCACTACCATGACAGTTTTTGCCATACCTGCTGTTGGTAAGTAGATATAAAATAAGTTGTAAATACATTGAAGTACCTAATTTTGGAACACTATATTATTTTTATTGGTTTTCAGTTATGATGATTTTAAGTTTAATATCTCTATGTATTGAAAATGCCTCGAATGAAAGAATGACTGTGATTCTTCTCAATATTTTGTGCCATTTCATCACGATGCTAGAAATTTCCCACGCAGTACCCTTAAACGAAGATGAAGTCCCAAGTGTTGGTTGGTATTTTACTATCTAATCCATTATTAAGTATTATATAAATTTATGTTTTTTTTATATTTTCAGTAACATATTTCAGAGATTCCATGTTGTTTTCTGTAGTCATTTTAATTCATACAGTATTTATTCGTTATTTATTAAAAAAGAAAACAGCAATTCCATTTTATGTATCGAAAATTACCTCCATGCTGAAAGTTGGCGGTGAAGCAATACTCATATTTCATGAATTCGACCCCGTGAGTATATCACAATATAATGTATATTTAAATGTAAACTGCATAACTAAATGAATAAATACATTTTAAGAGCGCTTCTTCGTCTGATGAACCGGAAGACAGTGAAAACTTGACAAAGGTTGAAAGGGACACGCATAAAGAATGGAAGCAAATCTCATTCCTTTTGAATAGAATAGTATTCATATTGTCCTGTTGCATATATTTGATTTTAATTATCAAATACATTTATTTTTAAATCATAATTTAAACCAGTTCAATAACACAGTGTACATAAATTGATTTAAATACAAATTGTGTCCTGAAAGCTGAAAAGTTTCATTTACAAAACTAACTTTCCATTGCCCTGAAACCTGGGGGTGTAACTCAGTGGTAGAGTGTCTGCTTCGCATGCTGAAAGTCCTGGGTTCAAATCCCAGCTCCTCCACATCATTATAAGTTTTTTTTATTCAAATTCAGATTTTCTAAAATTATGAAATATATATTTATTGTTTGCAAAATTTAAAATCTCTCTTTTTTTTCTAATAAGTCCTATTATTCTAAGAACATAATTTAAATAATTGATTTTTTTTTAAATTCCACTATTTAGTGATCTTTAGACTTTACAGTGTGCGAGCTCGCTTACAGTGTAGTTCAAAAATGATGTATATTTTTTTACTGATTTATGAATCAGTATGTTTTATCCACTATGAATACAATATTGCTTCAAAAAATAAGGTCTTGGGGACATTGTTAAAAAAACAGCTTTGAACGTAAAATCTATTTATTAATTAACAAAAAAAACATTTTGATTAGGTTTTTTGGGGGCTATTTTCTTGGGACTGCTTAGGTTCATCTTTCATCTCGATCGGTACAACTCTTTCAATACGTGGAGTGGATTCTTCAGGGGCCGTGATGGTAAGGATTCCATCCGAGGACATACTAGAAACCACATGTTCAGAATTATGTCCTTCAGGTAGAGAATATGTCCTCACGAAATGGCGACTGATGAAGCCTTTATCTTCAGAGTTGGATTGTTGACGTCCTTCCACTACGATATCTCCATCGATTGCTTTCACTGTGATTTCTTGTGGCTTGAAATGCTTGAGATCTAGTTGCACTTTGAAAGGACCTCTGGCGTTCTTCACAGAAGAATCTTTACCTATGAAGCGATCATCAGGCCAGTCGATATGGAAGCTTGGACGAGGAGCAGACATCAAGGCCTCCATCTGCTGCATCATCTTCAGCTGGTGCTCCATCCAGGCAGAAGGTCTCACCATTCGAAACATCGCTGGTATTAAAGACATCTTTATAATAATCACACTCTGGATATTCACCAAACAACACTTGTATTTGAAATAACTGCGCAACTTTTATGCCCCGGGTTATATACTCTGGAACAGAGACATCTAGTAACGTTCCGAATATACTCGAATGCGCCAGGTTCGTCCTAGAATATTCCAGAAAAAGGAAAATCCAAAAAGGAAATTTAAAATTTCAAACAACCATAATTCCGTGTAAATTATTAATAAAAAAAATCATCCAAAAATAAATTTTGCACATACATATAAAGGAAATACTAATGAAATTACGTTTTAATTATTTGCTATTATCAGGTCGTTATCCGAATAAGCTATTTACAGGAGCTGCTATCTATTTTATTTATTTCAATACTGAAAATTATAATTTATATTGAATAGTTTTTACTTTCGGAGTCGAATAAGGAATTACACAATTTTAATCGAAAATATTGCAATCATTTCAGACTGCAGACCTAAAATAAATTCATTGCATTCCATTTGAAAGAATTTTTTCTCTTGTTTACCTACTGTAAAAATAATTTTAGTCGATTATTTGGTAAGTACCTAATTAAGTTCAAAAGTTTTAAATAAATAACTTCAATAAATTTGTTTTGTTTCCTTTCTTTCCTTATTAAATACATATTATGTACATAATATTATTTTTATAAACATATTATGTACATAATATTAGCTTTAATTAGCTAGGCATATACTTTGTAAGCTTTCACCTTTTGTGTACATTTATGTTGGGAGAGTAAACATTTAAACTTGTGATATAAAAATAAACAATCTAATTTATTTTTCAGCAGTGTCCCTCAAATATTGTTATTTTACTAATCCCCACATTCAAACAAAACATTTTGGTATTGCTTACTACATTGTAATTACTTATTTCAATATAGGTAATAGTAGAATGAGAGTGTGTGCGTGTGGTGCGTATGCATGTACACCAATACTACCAAGCTTTAATCTATTCGTACACACATGAATCACTAATAAACTATTATACTGAATACGACCCTATATTGTAATCCATTTTGAATTACATAATGTAATTGATTAATCGAGTAATCCTTTATAAAAAAATATATCAATTATTTTAACAGTATTCCGCAATGATTTTTTGTGAATAAAAACTTTTTTAAATATGATCGATACATGTTTTATTATTTCTTGCATATTGTCAATTTTTATTGTGCAATAATAAATGTAAATAAAACAGGTTGTTTGTGTATGTGGCAACACTTTGAGATTACAAGTTGTTTCAAGTTTTGATGGAGATCGCGAAGCCTTCAGGTGAGTCACATTTGTTTAACAAAGATTTGGCCGTACACCGTGATTTGAAGAGGATTTCCACGTGTTTCTGGCGTCGGACAAACTTTGGCCGATCTTTAAATATTCTTAAAGTACAGTGACTCTAGAATCAAGACTATCCAGAACTAGCGCCATGATCGTCCAAACATTTCTATTATTCCTTCATTATCTCGCCAGGCTTGTGATGTTCTTATTATTTATTAATGAACGGACAAATTATGTTAAACTGCATGTTATCTACTAAATATAATAAACCGTTAACCGGCTAACCTCAAAGTTATTTTATAAGTTAATTTTGCAAAGTATACGTTTATCACAATATCGAACCTCGACTCATTTGTTATCAGCGAAACGTACACAATAACAAGCTACATCAGCAATAATCGATTATCTCTAATCTTTGAAATGTATGTAGGTACATAATGTTATTATTGAACATGTCAATTATTTGTAAGGCATTAAACAATACTATATGGATAATCGCATGAGGTCTAAAAGGTTTAATATATGTAATATGTAATACAATAATATATTTGACCTTTAATTCATTCGTTTTGCGACTGTGTGAAAATTAAATTATTTCGATACACAGAACCATTAGCGACAATTTATCTGCTAGCCAAGACATATAATGATTTTAGTTTTCCTTTAATTTGAATTGAAAATTCCCTGTCCTATTTTTTTCTATTTATAAACACCTGCGTATTTATAATTTTCATTTTGTTTTGTTTTCAGGGATGACAAATTGTTTCGACATTTGAAATTAAAAATTCACTATGGATATTTTAAATTGCAAGGTGGAATTTGACGAACTTCTAGGATACATCAATAGTCCTAATTCTTGTAGTGATTTTGTCAGTGGATTGTAAGTTGCACTGTTTGTATAATCATTCTCTTCGATTGAATAAATAAAAATGTATTTATTTACAGGTCACCTGAGGATGTAAGCAGATCTTCAACATATTCAAATGCTGCTGTGAGTTATTATTTAAATTTTTTATTTTATTGTTGTTTTCATACTTACACTCAATTTCAGGAACATAATGGTCCTCCACTCAGAGGGGAAGATCCTGGACCATACAATTTCGAAGTAGCACTCGACATAGAGAAGACAGACCGCAAAAAATATGTTGTGAGTATATTTTACTTTTTTTTTTCAATTTTGTTCAATGTTAATTTATGTGCCTTATTACAGTATTCCCATCTATTAAATCGAGTTTATTTGATGATGGGTGTTGAAATGGCTGTTCAGTTTACATGGGATTGGAAAGCAACTGGTGGCACTCCACTATGGGTGAGGGCTACTCCTATATTTTCTGCTGGTGAACATCAGGAGATGAGAGTCACTCGGTGTTTAATCCATAACTTAGTAAATGACTCGTCAAACAAAGGTTTGTATATATATATTTTTTTCATATTATTTTTATAAAAGCTGTCTTTAAAATGTTGTTTTTATAGATTTGCCCCAAATAGCAATTCCTCATGTGATGCATTCAGTTCGTCACGGTGATGGTATTCAATATTGTGGATCTCCATCTAATGATAATCAATGGCTGGGTGTGGCTGTACTTCTTCCATCTGAAATGCCTACTGGAGTTCGTGCTCATCAACATGTCTATCGGTTCGGTTGTAAACATTCATGCACTTCTGGAATAATCGTCGAAGGATGGAGGTTTTGTTCACACTTGAAACCTCAGAGTAAGTACATTATAACAAACCCTTTATGATTTGGATGGAGTAATTTTTAATTATTCATCTACTTCCAGTGGACAAATATTAGGCAGAAAATCTCTTGGAATTAGGGTTTGTAGCTGTCCCCGTCGGGATATGGACAAAGATGAAAAGGAGTACAAATTCCATAATGGACGTGACAACAATGACGAACCGCAACGTAAGAAAAGATTACTTAAACCAAATTCAGAATCAAAACACAAAGATGTAGTCAACGATGTGAACACTATGATGGCATTCCACAATTATCAGGTAAAAAATTATTACCATTTCTCATAAAATAAAAACAAATATTTATTCAAATATATAAAGGTCAAAGACGGATTAGTGATTTTTAATAAAGTGATCTAATTAACTGAAACTAATTTTGAGATAATCAAATTTGAACTTCTGAATAAATATCGCAAAGTAATAGATAAAATAAAGGAAAATTGCTTTTGACCTAGGACTTGTCCATGTAGTATGCCACATTCTTGCACGTACATTTATCGGAACGTATTTTGTCCACCATCAAAATTAATAATTTTTCAAACTAATTTTCCATCAACAAGTTTCTACTTTACATAAAATTTAATTGACGTTATTGTTTTATGGATCAAAAGAAAAATTAAGCGGATGATTTGCAGGAATCTACATGATAAAGTTTGAAATCACTCGTGAATAAATGGACATGATACATTTTTCCCATAAATTCTTATATTCGGAATTCACAAATTTCTTTATAGTGTTAACTAAAATGGTTTGCTACTTCAAAATGAACAATTTGAGATACTGCTTTTTTATGTAGCATGGCAGAATAATTCAGTAGTGATTATATTTGTGTTTCTTTTGGTATAATGTAGCCCAGTTCTATGTACATAGTGTGAAAAATTTCATAATACTTATCACTTGAAATTTGTACTCAAAAATACATTTCTATTACAACGAATGTATTCGCATATCGATTGCATCTGTGTTATCGAATTTTGTGTATAAAGTTAACCCTTATGAAGGGATGAAACATGTCACCAGCCAAAAGATATTAGACTCACTGTTAATATGAAGATCAGGTTGGTTCGATAATTTAATGATTTTGCATTATAAATAGCTGACAAATCAAAGGAATTTTCCTTTGATTATCTGTCGGTATTCTTAATAAGATAATTTTGTCTTAATCAATAATTAAAAAAAAAATTGTTTATAGTTGCCAGACAGAGGAAATTATCAAAATATTGTGAACACAGCTTACAATATCAACCTCCTGTTATTACAAGCTCTGCCGCCTGGACATATTGCTTCAAGACCCCTCGAGAAAGCTGTCTTAGAATTAGAATCAATTATTAATAATCATTCAGGGTAGCATATTCATATTGTTGTAATGTTATTTTTATTTTGTTATATTCTCAGAGCCATTCATGGTGTCTTCCTTATTGTATTGCTATTTTTTTATGTAAGTGACTTCTGTAGCACTGTGATCTGTAAAACCAGCCACAAAATGTTAGTTTGTTAAAATCATATTATGTTGTATTAATGTACAATAAGTTATTTTAATATCAATGATTATTTACCTATTATACGAACAACCATTTTCCATGTGGGCGAAATTTTATATAGCTACATATATTTTTTTATTGATACTGAGCCTTGTAGGGGTTTTAAATATTGACTGTTAATGTTAATAATCACGTGTATTAAAAACTAATCGTAGATTTAAGAATAGTATATTATTTGTGTGCATTGCAGTTGCACTTGGCAAGTATTGTAATTTACATTCAATAAATTTATAAAAATAAGTTGTCTTCTTTTTATTTGCACATCATATGAGAAATCTTTCATCAACAAGCGTTTTTTTGGCTAAATTCTTCTTGCCAAAGTATTGTCTGACTATGGAGAGGACCTGTTTGAACAATTAGTCATTATTATTTTTTTTATTAAAAGTAAAGTGATATTGTTAACTTGCCTTCCACGACATGGCTGTGACAAATGCTGCTATTATAAAATCACCAAATGTGATTACCACAAAGCAGAATAGGTACAGGTCAAATGTAGCCAACGTCCATTCTTGTCCATACCTAAAATTATTAAATTAATAATATTTTTTGTCTTTGACATTTTTTTAATAATAAATACCATAATAGTCTTTGAAAAGATTGCGGATCACCACTAGTATTGTAGAGCAGTAGGGTTTTATTACCACTCTCGTCAATCAATTCAACATCCATTAATCTCTCTACTAATCGTTTTTCTCTGATTTCATAGTCGACATCTTCTAAAGCCTGAAATATTTAAATTAAAAATACATTTACAAATAAATTTATTGATTGTGATATTATTACATGGTCGAAAAACGCTGTCAAAAATTTATTTAGCAATCTGGAAGCATGTTCACGATGTTCCAAAACTGGTGGTAATCCCGAGCGAGACGTTTGATCGTCTCCCCTCCTTAGAGATTTACTCCCAGATCTGGGAGCCTGTGCTTGAAAACCTATAAATAAAGTACACATTTAGAAGTGGCTTGTAATAAATATGAATTAAAATACATACTCGTTAATGTTGACGAATCAATATTAGAATTTTTTCTTCCCGCAGTAAGATGATGTTGCCACTCCCATTTAATATTTTTAGATATCATGTGAATATTTAATCTATTAAAGTACAATCTACAAAACATGGTTTTATCAATGAAATTATCATATAATATTTATGTGCTAGTGCAAATTTACCGAAACTCCGAAGTACATTGGATAGTAAATGCTCTAAATGGTAAACCAGCTTGCAAACCACGAGCATCTGAATCGCATGAAGCATGTATGCATCTAAGATTTACAACTTAGATTTATATCAATATCAAAAATATATATATAAAAAAAATTATACCTTCCGTGAAGATAATAACCATGTAGTTGAGAATCTAGAAATAAAATGGACACATTTGCTATGGAGCAAATATCCATAAAATCTTGGATGGAGTTTTTCATAAATCTTTCATATACAAAAATTGCTAAGATCAAGTGAATAAAATACAAGAGCAAATATACAATTCCAGCCACTGCAAATTTATAAACAGGAGAATGTAGAGAATTATCTGCGGATCCGCTATTTATATCTTTTCCAATACAGCTCCAAGCTGATGCGCCAAATATCTTAAAAATAAGAAATAATTAAGCTGAATGAAGAATAAGAAAATAATTTTTAATCTTACTTCAATCATTGCAATACAAGAGACCAGATGTATCGGTAGATTAATTTTACGTAGAGTTTGAATTTCATTTAATTCGTTGGCCACAAAATAAGGTCTCCAAAATGACACCGGGACCTCTACTTTTGTATCTAAAATGAATATTTGTTGAGAACATTATGCTATAAAATTAAGAAGTAATGAATTTACTCGGTTTATTGGGAATATCATTGAATGTATGTGTCGGTTTCTCCCAATCAATGAAACTTATATCAATTCTGATTTGTCTCCAGTTCACCGCCAACAGTTCAATTATCTAAAATATTATATTACACACTATTAAGATATATGTAAAATTTAAATGTATGCATATTTACCTTTAAAGAAAAAGCTACAATAACATATGTTTGAATGGTTGATGCATCTTTTTCCAACGGAGGCACAACAAACAGAGTTTTTTGAGTTTTGTACAATAAAAATGAGTAGAAACTTGCTCCGAAGGCAACCTGGATAAAACAATTTAATAACATGTATATCTCTGAAATAAGTGTTAAAAAATATATTTCGTAATCCTACAATGAAAAACACATTAGCTAAATTCCCAGCTGCAAAAATGAAAAACTGAATCACGGTGTAGATATCCAAACCAAATTTTCCCGATCTACGGACATGTGACCAACTTTGAAGAATAGAGTACAGAATAACAAATGCTGAAAGAGACCCCACAGCAATCTGTAAACAAGTTGACCATTTAAAAATCAAACATTAGTATCTAAAAAATCATCGACTTACTTCCATGGAATGCAACATATTGCCTCCATCAAGTTCAAATGTGATAGAAAAACTCAATGCAACGTTGATGTCTTTTTGAATATCACTTTCTGACAACTCGTCGTAATCCAAGATAATTAGCGGAGGATATATTTTATTTCGTTCGCCTTTGCCCTTTCGTCTCACCCTAAACAATAATCATTATAACAGCACGAACGAGACAGACAAATTCACAAATTTATTACTTAATCTTAATGTTGATATTTTTTGCATATCTTATATACTTTAATTTTTTGGAACCATCGGACATTGTCATAAGTCCACTTATTTTATCAAATACATAAAATCTTCGAACAAGTTGCCATGTATTCATATCAGATTCCTGGAATCATTAATTGAATTGAAGTTTCATTTTTTTTTTCAAGTAAAACTTTAATATTTACTAACTGTGTTTATTGAAATCATATTTCCCCTGACTAAAACAGGAACTGCATACAATGTTGGTGTGATATTTACTGTTGAATCATTATCACTATATTTTAAATATGGCTCATAAAAACGCGTTTCAGATTGTTCGACCAGCTGTTGAGACCCAATAATGCAGTTGTGCCTTGAAAATAAAATTTTTAATGTATGGATTTTAAGAAAAAATTCCCAATCTGATTATTTTACTTATAGTTGATGGCATATTTGAAAATATTAGCATCAATGTCCTTCCAAATAGTGGGACAGGGTAAAATCCACCTCGTATTGGATATTTCTCCTAAAGTTTTTCCATCCGCTGTTGTCACCGCAGCGACGAGTTCCAAAGTATGCAGCTAAAAATATATCTTATATTAAGTATAATGTAAATAATTTTCACATTATTCTTACCATAGATTTTTTTTTAAGTGAATATGTTATAGGAATTTTCTTTCTGTATAAAACTGTAGGAGCTTCATCCTCACCATACATCAAATAAGGAAGTACTGAAAACATATTCAATGTTTATTAGAGAATAAGAATTTAGTTATAAATATTGAGAACAATTTTAACTTTGTCCTTTTTGTTTTCTCCATTTATCACACGGTGATTTATCAGCTTCATTGTATAGTGAGAGGACACACAAGTTGGCTAAAGTTTGGCAAGCATCGTTATCCCGATTCTGAAAACATGTTTTGATTATTAGGTAACAAGTATATCCCTTTATAATATGAATATTGAAAATACAGCGCATAAATAATTGGCCAAGATCCAATTGTCTTCAATGAAGTATGAAGGAGGTTGTTGTTCTTTGGGATCGAATATTGTTGTAATATTCTTAACAAACGTATTAGGAATGCAAACATTACGAAGTAGAATATTTTCCTGTAGATTACAAGTTCCACACGATTTTTTACTATCTGCTGAACACGGAATGCATCTACTTTTATCTTCAGATGGAGTAAATCCAGGAGAACATGTCACACATGACACATTCGATGCGATTGTACCATTCAAATAATTTGTAACTAAAAATTATTACTTTTGAACAAAATCTTAATCTTTATTTGTATATGAGAATCTTTTACCTTCAATTTGATTAGATTTACAAACAATACAGCTGATTTTTCCCTTCGTTGCGTTGAAACAAGGTCTCGGGATACAACTAGAACGATCGGAAGACACTATTTCTGTTGGCTTGCAAGATATACATTTCTGTTTGTAAACATCTAATGATTTCAATATTCTATGCGTAGGAGGACAATAACAAGATAGCCCTAAAAATGCAAAAAATAGATATAAAATATGTATTTAATAAACCTAATAATACTTTACCATCCATAGATTTTAAGAATCCATCTGGACAGAATACACATCTCATGGAATTCCAATCAAAGTACTGTGTTTCTGAACAATTTTTGGTTGTGATATATGGAAATTGTTCTTCAATAGAGACTACAGCGGATATTGTTATTAAAAGAATCCAAATAACAACTGTTTTATCCATGTCAATGTGTGATCTTGTGCTTCATCCCTTAAAGTTATTTGTATACATTCACGTTGTCATGGTGATGACCCGAGTCATACAAATGCACCTATTATTAAGTAGGCCAAGTTAATCAATTGAACTATAATAATATCTTAATTGGGTTACTACACAATGAAAACTGAAATATTTATATAATTCATATAACCTAGCTCAAACTTCGGGGGAAAAGCTAAAAATTTAGAGTTATTTATTTATATAAATTATTGTTTTTTTAGACACAACAATGTATTAATTCATTTTTCAAATTTTTACTTGTCGGTGATCTATTACTAGTTACACAGGTTACCGATAGAGCAGCTCTGCCCGACTTAATAATCGCCTCAGTATTTACCTTACATTCCAGAAATTCAGAGTAAACCTGGATCAAGACGATTGATTCAAAAGGTTGGAAATTCCGATTGATTTTATATCTCTTGAATAACCGTTAAAATAAAGACTGATAATTAAATTACCGTGAATACGAAACCACGGGGAATTCAGCTTGCATTTCACATTCATTTGTTTTAATTTTTTTTTTTAATTATGTTTCTATTATTTCATAGAGTTAACTGTTCGCAGTTACCGATATTAAAAGGCAGGACAAGTGGATGATAAATATAAGATAAGATGGCGGACCAAGCTGAATTTGACAAGAGGCAAAACTAATTGTCTCACTCAGACTCGTCTGCTTGGTTCGCCATATTGATATTTATATATGGAGTTGTCTGGCATTATAGATTTATAGTGGAGGTTTAAACACATCTAGAATCTATGAATTGTATTTATACAAAAGTATTGGTTGAAAATTTTATTTTTGCACAGGCATAGATATAAACATAAGATATCGCATTGCATATAATGAAGTCGTGTCAAATTCGTCTAAGTCTATTGTATTGTTGCACTCTTCTCTCCTATTCGATAAAGGCATAAGTGTGTCTCCCTCACTCAACACGTTTCTAGTCATCACTGAGAGTGGTTGTGACAATACTTTGGCTATTAAAACGCAATCATATTTTAAAAAAGTATTTAGTGGTAAAAGCTGAGCGTAGATGTATTTGAGTGTATGTTTGAGTCCATATGACATGTAGTAACAATGCATTTACCCATTTTACTGTGAAATATAACTGAAGATATGAAGATATGTTTACAGTATAATGTTTGCCAGGTAACTCATATTTTTGTGTACTTGATGTACTTGAACTAAACACGCATTTAGCCACTCATTCGATATCTTATGTGTATATCTATGAGCAATATAATGACGCGCAGTGAATATGTACCTATTTTAGTGTTAGTGCAGTATTAGCCGTGCTGCTATAAACATGTCTGTTTATGCAGATTTAGAATACATCAACAAAATCATGCTGAAGTACTGTCATGTGATATTCACTTTGCCGGATAACAAATTGTGGGTGTACAAGATAGCCATCGATGGTTTTCCATATGTTTTCCACGAGGCTTGGATCAGAGGCAGGGAGATACAATTGAAGATGTTCCACCGCAGAGGCTTCTACCACATACTCAACATGAATCTGCCGGAAGAATTCGAACCTGACACCCTCTGCGTCGAAGATTCTTGCGATGGTGTCATTACCTTGAGCGCCTTTAAACACATCACTTCTAATATGGCGGCGTGGATCTTAGAACCTGACCAATGGGCGAGGATTCCCGTTGATCACGTGTCCACTCCACTTCAGTCAAGCATTGGAAGGATGCTAAGCGAGGGTCGTATATATGTACCACGTCCTCGTACTTCTTCATACTTCACATATTATTAAAATCATTTCAACAATAAATGCTTCTACGTTCCTTAATATTTGTTTTATTTTACAGTATCATCATCATCACAAGCACTCCAGTTCAGTGATGAACCAAGGCTTCCCGCACCAGCATCTTCCACTTAATGCTCCTCCAGTTATTAATTCTTAAACTCCTAACTACCTTATAAAATTCGTCCGCCCATCTTAGCCTAGATCTACCCTGCCTTCTTTTACCCACAGACATTTTCAGTATAATGTAAATATTTTTAAATATACACTGTTCTATTTGCTCTCTGAGCTACCAACAATCATCATATAACCACCTATTTGAGACATTTATTTCAATATATTATATCTACAAAGACTGGGCGGTTTCTTCAAGCAGTGAGCTACCTAACTCGAGAGTCAAATGTAAGTAGTGCTGGATTTTTGTGCAGTTCAAACCAATTGATATTGCACAAAAATAAACCGATAACTCTCGTGTTAGATAAATATATATAAAACAATATTACAATTTTGCTTTTTATGAAATTTTAAAATCACAGTTTGAATTTTATTAAATGTCGGATTAAGATAATGTTTAATCAATTAAAATAAATGAAAAAAACAAACAAGTTGAAAATAAATTTACTAGATGTTACATACATATAAGGTAAGTAAATTGATAATTCATATTTTAATCAACATTAAGTATGAAGATCAGCGTAAATTAATTCCGACTGCAAAGGTTTAATCCAGAAAATACATGTACATATTATTAATAAAAAAATATTATATTTAGCTGTTGTTATGCAACCAGACAAATTTTCTAAATTTGATGGCGCTACTCGAAAAAACTTATAGACAGGGAACAGAGAAAATAACATGATTTATCAATAAATCTATACATTTATCTATTTACCCTAAAAATGATGCATTTTCTTAATAATAGGATTGTGTATAACAATATCCAACTTTTGCCTCAAACTTATAAAATCAATTGTTGCGCCTTAATTTAGACAAACACGCCAACATCAAATTATTTTGACTGAATGATATACATTTATAAAAAGAATTATATGATTTTGAGAGATTTAATCATCTCGGATATTATATTTTTAACACGCTCAAACCAATAATCCTCCCCCAGAACGTGGATACCATTATAGACACCACATTTATTTTTTATCGACCAATCAAAGCAGAGCCTTCCAAAACGTAGCTCATGGATATGAAATTAATATTATAATTATAATATTTACAATTGACAAAAATTCTTAAAATTAAAATCATATCATACCGAACAATCAGAAATTGAATAGCGCTAAAATATAACAATAACTCACTGTTTGCGTTAGAGATGATTCATCATATTGTAATTCTTTTGTTCGCATGTGTGCTCTCTTTGTATAAACATTAAAGAAGTGGTTTTAAACTCAATGAGAAAAATATACTTTATTTATATAATGTAATGAATTAATTTTTATTTCGGTAAAAATGTATTTTTATCAACAAATTTGATGACAAATACCGTGAAATCTAAATATTGAAGTCGGCGACTTGAGTGGCTGCAATTATTAAATAGATTTAATTATAATAAATACATGTAATACTTACTTACATATCCGATATATTTTATTTGAATGTGTTATTATAGAGGGAAATTAAATTTATATATTAATTTAATAAGCCTTACCGATACCCATGAATGTAGACAGACATAATCTCATTTTTTCCTAATCGCAATAATTAAACGTGCTATTTATAAATATTTTTGTATCTATATATAGATACTTTGAAGTTGACAATATCTGAAAACGGCATAGCTGGATCACGTAATGTTCATTTTACGTTGCGGCGTTGGAGCGCGCAGTCATGGGGGATAACATTAGTGAAGACAGGAATAATGGCAATGAAGAACCCTTGGAGCCTGTTCCTGTAGAACCTGTTCCTATGGAGCCTGTTCCTGTGGAGCCTGTTCCTGTGGAGCCTGTTCCTGTGGAGCCTGTTCCTATGGAGCCTGTGGCTGTGGAGCCTGTTCCTGTGGAGCCTATGGCTGTGGAGCCTGTTCCTGTGGAGCCTGTGGCTGTGGAGCCTGTTCCTGTGGAGCCTATGGCTGTGGAGCCTGTTCCTGTGGAGCCTGTGGCTGTGGAGCCTGAGGAAGATATCGGGAACAATAATTTCGCAGAGCGTGTGGACCGCCTTGTCGAAAATGTCATAAATCGTATTTTTCACGAGGCCGAGGGTAGTAATGATCAAAGGAATTTTGACGCAACCGTAATTAATGAGACTTCTTCAGTCAATCTTGGCGAAGGAACCAGTAATCCGGTGGACGAGAACTCCTTAGCCTTGAAGACTAAAAAAGGCTGGTGGAAGCGCTTGGATTTAACTGCCTTCCAGCCCCAAAAGGTCAAGTTCACTACCACGCTGAACTCGATTATCTTTCGATTTGCTGATAAACATGAAATCTGGTACAAAGGGAAGATCGACGTGCCTACTACATATGATGCCCCTGATGCCACAGTCATCGTCAAGGGTCATGTCTACACCATCAAAGTGCCTGCATCTCCTGTCGTGTACAAAGTCTCTGCTACGCCTCAAGGGGCGGCGAGACAACCACATTACTTCCTAAGAGTCGTACTAAGACGAGAACGGCGAAATAATGAAGATAACCAATAATCATTTTACTGTCGATTGTATGTAATTGACCAACATTTAAATAAAGCTTTTGCATTTTACAAATCTTTTATTATATAAATAACTCCTAGTAATATCTTCCTTCATACCAACTCATAAGCATAGATCATCAAAATGGGTGTTCTAACCTGCTATTTTATTGGAACACTTTACATTGCTTTATTACCTGCACTTTGCATTAGGGTAAAGGTCACCTATTATAATTTAAAATTATGATCAAAACGATAAAATGTTTTTTTTTTAAATAATGGGTTATGTTTGCCATTCTTTATAAAACGTAAGTATACTTATTATTATATTCGAGAGTTTTTCAGTGGTTATTATTATACCTGATGGCTAATGAATATGTATACATATTTTGTACTATTTTAAAGATTAGTTATCTGCATAGATATAAACATTAGATATCCTATTGCGTATAAGTAAGTCGTTTAAACCCGTATATTGTTGCACTCTTCTCTCCTATTCGATAAAGGCATAAGTGTGTCTCCCTCACTCAACACTACTGAGTGTGGCTGTGACAATATATTGGCGATTAAAACGAAATAATATTTTGAACATCTTAAAGAAGTAGTCAGTGGTAAAAATTGAGCCTAGATGTATTTGAGTGTATGTTTGAGTCCATATGACATGTAGTAACAATGCATTTACCCATTTTACTGCGAAATTTAACTGAAGATATGAAGAGAGATGTTTACAGTATAATGTTTGCCTGGTAACTCATGTTTTTGGCTACTTGATCTACTCGAACTAAACACGCATTTACCCACTCATGCGATATCTTATATTTATATCTATGTTTATCTGATTATTTATTGATTGATGCGATAAAGCTTTATAATATTTAATAGTTATTTCAACAACTTAATTTTTTTAAATTTAGGTATAGATTGTATATCATATCATCATAACGTATGTATATTAGAGGGTCTACCCACGTTTTAACTGAATAGTTTGAACTGATCGGAAATTGTATGAGGGCAAGGGGGGTCGTTTGCCCCACCCTGGATTGATAAATAAAAAAATAGACAAAAAATGCCGTGTTACATTATTTTGAACGATCATCCCCTCCCTCCCCTTCCTACAAAGTTTTCACTGAGCGGCCATATAAATCAAATCTTCAATTCAAGACAACTCAAACTCAGCGGATCAAACTGAAGATCTATGTCACTTCAACTCGACTGATCAGTTTAAACTACCAGTTACCCAATTGACCCACAACACACACGTTCAGTTTAACTGTCAGTTCAACAGACTGATCAGATATTAGATAGCTCCGCCCACTTTCATATGTCGTGTTCTGATTGGCTGACGAATCATCATCCTATGCTCGGCCACCATTTTGTTTTCTACTATAGATAATGAATCGAGTTTTTCTAATTTAAGATTCTCGTATATTAATAAAATTCAACGATTTTGTGACACAAAATAATATCGCAAGGACAACTGAACAAACAAAATACCTTTATATTGTTAATGCCATTGTTCTTTTCCCAGAAGTCACCGGTCGTCTGATTTAATCAGAGTAGGAATCAAATTACATAACCATATGTGGTACAAAGTCCAAAACATTGCATTGTATAAGCAAGGGAAACTGCAAGACGATTTAAAATATAAAATGAACATTTAAAAATAACTAATAATGTGTTCGACAATAATTGGCAAGTAGCATTTCCCATATACAGAATGGACATGAAATAAATGAGAATATTTTAGGGGGTGGTAGGGTATCGCAAGAATATTGAAAAAAGTTTTTTTAAAAATAATTAATAATACAGTGGAACCTCGATATATCGAAGCTCAAGGGGAATGAAAAAACAATCGTTATATTGAGGATTTCGATATATCGAGGTTTTTTATCCCAGACTTCGTTATACGTGCACACAAATATTAAAGCAAACGTCACATTAATTCAAATAAATCCAGAATACAATGTGCAAAAATAAAGAATACCAAAAATGATATCATCATCAAGTATTTGTAAGTTGTAACCATAGATATATAAATACAGTTGTAACAAATTTAGACAGTACTATTGTTATCATTTAACCTTGTGTTTTCCTAGATATTATTCAAAACTTAGGCGTATTGAAGTTTTTGAAATAAAACTTTGATTTATAAAGGTCAAAAATAGGCAAAAGAAATGAACAAAATTCGTTATATGGAGGTTTTTATCAATATTTATTTAAGAAACTTCGCTATATAACATAGGGATAGGTTGAACTATCAAAGGGAATTAATTTTTCGTTTATTCGGGCTTCCACTGTATTTAATATTTTTAATCACCCCCTAAAATCCCTTACCCCCTAAAGTCCACCCTGTACAAAACTACGCAGTATCAAGTATATTAACAATGCATTAGATATACCTATGAATATTTACTAACCCATATCTAATTTTTCTTCAAATAGCTGCCAGAATGATAGATTTCATTGGATTCAAATAAGATTAAACAAAAAGACAACGGTGAATTTTTACTACCAGATAATATGAATTTTCCAATACCAACTCTTAGGTAATACTTCGCAGACATTCTTGTTTCGACAAAATCATACATATTGAATTTTAATTTAAAAAACTAACATTTTTCTATCGGTATCCGTTTCAAACCTACAAAGTTTCCAAATTTATTACCGTTTTAACATCATAAAATATTTATTATTTGCCGGCCAAAGCCGTCATTATCGTGAACCTTATAAATAAATAACTCTCTTGTAATGATTAAAAAATATCTAGTCAATAAATAAAATTTAGTAGGTACTGCGAGTATTGTGCTTTAATAATTGAATAATTCATATTTTGTGAGAGCATTGAGTGAGAAAAAAATAACATTTTTAAATAACTATATAACTGTATAATAACTGTATATTACGTATATATTTCACTGAGTCATGAGATGTGCGATGTTGTTTCTTTTTTGGGTACAGGAATAGAGGAAAAGTATAAATACTAAATTATGTGTAATATGTATGCTTACATAGAACAAAGTTAATGTATTTTAACTACCAAATAAGGCAGCGATTCCCAAACTTATTTGACCTATCGCCTTTTTTTTCAGAAAAAATATTACCCAGCGCCCCCTAGTTTTTTTAATCAATGTGTCATAAGTGTTACCATTTTCTAATTATTTCCTTTTTTATTTTATGCTTTCATCACCCTACTGGTTTCCTGCAGCGTCCCCTAGGGGGCGGTAGCTCCCACTTTGGAAATCGCTAAATTAAGGGGATCGTAGAGTATCATTAATACCAGTAGATGGGAAAACATTTTAAAGTTCATCCATATATTTTTCCATGGTCATGGACAAAAGATCTTCATTACCTCTTCATTGCTCTCATTTAAATTTATATTTATTTTCTGATTAGATTCCTAGCTTGCTCTCGGCGCACTCTTATTTTTTCTCATCTATTCTCCTCAGCTGTAAAAAAGGTATACCCACTGAGGCACTGATCTTCTCTCTTGTGGGCGATCAATCATATACTTACCTATTCTAAATATGACCAAGTCTTTCCTTGATAACTGCAACTTCTCGTTAATGTAGGTAAGGGATTTGTCTATTTTATATTGATTGGCAGTGAAATGAAAAATGAAAGAAGTGTGGTTTCAAATAATCATACATTTTATTAACTACTTAACATTATAAATGCGGTGTATATACTATTACTTGTACAATAAAATATACATTAAAATGCAATTGCATTGCCTTGTTCGAATCAATTTATTGCACGAAAGAATTGTAATATTTTACAATTGTTTTCCGACATAGTAAATATTCGAATAGTCGTCTTTCTTTTACACAATAATGCCTTAACTCTAGTTTGGAGAGCAAAAGACACATATTGTATGGGGATTTCAGTTGTTCCCGATGTATCCAAGTTTATGACTGTCATCTCCGGTGTCTTCTTTTTGAAAGCAGATATAGTTATCAATCCATCCATTGTGTCGTCGATACACACGGTTTCGGGCAAATAGACTTCGGGTAAACTAACAGTTATTAGTTGAGAGCAATCGCTTTTGAAGTTGTACGTATTCATATTGACAAATCTGCCGACCAGCCACGCACGGTTCAGTATGAGGTGTAATTTAGTCAAATTAATCTGGTTAATGTACACCTCGTTGTATGAATAATCAACGATGGTGTGGAGAGATTGTTTAATCAGTTGATTGAACCTAATTAAAACTGGTTCGTACAGCGTGTTCATGGCTGCGGCCGATGACGTAATGATCTCTTCTAATGCGCCAGGGGTTGTAAACAATTATCTATCGAGCATGCATACATACTCTTTGGTTATTCTGCGTCGTAGTCGTCATTGCTTATGAGAGGTTCCAAATAAGAGAAGTATCTCCTCAATGGGACGACCACTATTTGTATGCGCAACTGGATTGGTCTAATATCACTCACGTACACATGTCCAGGTGTTTTCAAGGGGGCCGATATTGTCAGGAAACCATCAGCGGTATATTCGACACAGAGTAGTTTCGGCTCGTACTTGTAGTCAATTGTAAGTTTCTTCTTTGCTAATGTTATATTATTTTTATTGTGGATGCTTACGAAAATGTTGTAACCAAAAACTTCTACAGAAAAACGCTCCTCTTGATATTCGGTCAAATCTACACGACCCACCCATATAGATTCAAATGCTGTCAGGAAAAACAGGGTTGTTCCGTCTGAAGGAAGAATATTTCTCAAGATATCCGTACTTAATATGGACATTGTTTAGAATGACTTGTAAAAAGTTATCTACTGCACGATTTTGCTGATGGTGCAGTTATCGATAGCAACAGGTAAGTTGGATAAAAATTCATTCTAATGTATTCATGAAATGGAAAAACAGGGGCAATTTAAGGGGAAACAATTTTATATTTCGTTATTATGAAGCTAGATATAAATATATCACATTTATAATTATTTTTTTGAAATTTTATAAAATTTTATATTTAAAAAAGCATCAAGGTGAAAATATGCCATGATTTTCCAAATCAAATAAAGATTATTTTAGATAACTTTATTACCATGGTATTAATAGTTTTTATCGCAGTATAATAAATGCATAGTATAATTTATTGTACACATGTTGCCATTGCAATAAAAAAGTAGCAATACTCTCTATCAGGGCGTGTCACGATCACAGATCACGATGGATCAATATCCTATTAAGTTTTCTATCCTAAATAGAGTTATTATGAAAGCTCGCCATGCCATTATTCATTTGCCAAGAAACAAGCTTTGGGTGTACAAGATAAATTTGTCTCCTACCAACTATATGTTAGAAAAATTGACCATCAAGGGAAGAAATGTCACACTGGAGGTACACAATTTCATGGATGGGTCGGCAATGTTGCAATCTTTCAAAGTGCCCAAGGGATTTGAACCTTCTACTTTTTGGGCCGAAGACACCATGGATGGTATACTGACCATGTGTGCATATGCTGTGAAGAAGCCTTACATAGAAAGATGGGATTTCTATGAGACAACTGAATCCACTGTACGAGTTAATGATGTTCACACTGCCCTTTCAACGAGACTCAGATTCAGGGCTGGAGATGATCGTGAATTACCTGATATCATATGCAAAGCCATCACCTGTGGCTCTTGCATTTGTGAATCTGAAGTTTTATTGCATTTAAAATCAGTCTGAGATTTTGGAATGGCATTTTTTATTCAAAATAAAAATCAATATTGATATTTTTGTGTATCTTTTATTTTAAAATATCTACTCCCTTTATTCCACAATCCTTACTCACCATAGTCTAATAATGAAGTAAATAAACTTAAAGACAAACAAATATTTATTGCCTATAAGTAAAAAAAATAAATATTCTTGAATTTACCTCATCTATGAAAAGAGCCACTTAGTGCAATCTTACTATATTTTTTTTTTATAAAATTCATAGATTCTATATTTACCTCTTTAAAAAGAGTTATATGAAAGTTTGATAATTTACATTTTATCTGTGGTATAAAATTACATATATGTAGTATTGGGATAATAGAAAATTGGAAAGCTTTTCTTAGATTCTTTGACAAAACAACCATATATGTAAATATTATTGACTATATTCTTTTGCAATAAAAAGGATATTATCAGGAAACATGTGCTGTAATTGGGTTATATTGTTGTATTAACAACACGTTAGACCTATTATATCTTAAAAATTATACTTAAAAGATTATATTAATCCAGTGGTAGTTCTTCAAAAATTTCTCTGTGTAATTATTATATGTATATCACCCAGTTGTAGAGTTCTGAAAATGTTTTAATCCATACAAACTTAAGCAAAGTGTGCAGCAATCATTTTGAGTCTAGTCTGTGAATTTTGATATCTGAAATGGGAATATTATAATATACACATGTGATATTATGATAATATTAAATACAGTAGTAGATGATACTCTTCGCTTTGTCTTCCATGGTTTAAGGATTTCAATGTTTCAACACCAGTATAAGGCAAAGTTACCAGGTGATTGTAGGTGGCTTTGGAGTTTAGGTATTCTGGATTCAATGCAATGTAATGTAGTTTTATTGTTGCTCTTAAGTTGTAAGACTTCCATCCGAACGAGATCGTAACAAAATATGTGATTTGGGCGAAAGTGGTCCCATATTTATAACTTCCTAAAGTGGTGGGGGTGCGCGCTAGGCGATCCGGCTTTCGGATTGGCTGCTTTTCAGGCCAATCCGAAAGCAGAATTCGCTCATCGCTTCGCCTTGTGTCGGCTGCACCTGAATAGCTTGAATCTAAACATCGGCTATAACCGGCTTTGACATGCCTTGAAGAAACGGAATATACAAATATTATTCGAAATTCATATAAATTGTAATCACGTAACTCACGAGATTAGAGCTATATGAAGAAATCGGTCCGTAGTGTTGCCTCTATCAAACTCATCTGTTTGGTCCGCCATATTTATCATCCACTTGTCCGGCCTTCTAATATCGCTGGTGTCGCTCTATAAGAATGATTAATGATAATAAGATTTAGTTTAGAACCACTAAAGCGGAAATATTTTTTTTAGGGGTTATTTGATAATTAATAATCCAAATCTTGACCTCTGCAACATATTTCAATACAAAGGTATTTTTTTTAAAGGCACATTTCAATACATTCCAGAGATCAAGGATATAAGAGGAAAAACTCTATGTAATAGTATCAAATATTTCTTACAGAATTTTATTTAGGTCAGATAGGATTTTCTGTATTTTTTCAGTTAACCTTATAAGGTTTTTCGTTATTATTTACAGACCAAGCCAATTCTTCCTCAACATCCTCTCCATCTGAAATCTATAATCACACTGGATGGATGAAACACAATGTTTACTCCTTCCAATGCTTTATCATTGATGATATTTAAATTACATATTTTTCATACTTTATTAAAATTAGGGCAAATCTCTATAATATTTATATTAATCAATTATCACTCAACATTTTCTACTTTTACTTTATCTCTTACAGCAACATCCTGAAATATTGTGTTTAAAGTTCTTTAATAAACTGAAAATCGAAATCTGTATGAGAAATCAATTCTCCATGGCCGCTTTTATAGAAATTTTTATTTAAATAAGTCAACAGCTTCTTTATCCACGATCAATTTGATTTAATATATTTATTCATTAAAATCATAACTAACAAATCAAGTATTTTTAACCTACATAAGTCCAAAATTACAATTCAATTTTCTTTCCCTGTGGCATGAATACACAATATATTATAGTTAAAAATAAATGTTACTCTCCGAATCCAATAAAATATCATGATTTATATACTCAAGACTTGGTGGTAGACATAATAAATTGTACTTGGCAGTCTTTTATTCTTTGTTTATTTAGTGTAACTGAAAACCTCATGGTTTGTTTGATGAATACGTACTGTGATTCAGAAAATAAAACAATACGCTATAAATATATAGTCTTGTGAGACTACAAAGTACAATAAAGGTTTATAAATTTATAAAATACTCGTGTAGTCTTTATTATATATTGTTCAGATACTAATTTCAATTATATTTATTCATATAAAACTAAATTATTATATCTCCGCTTAAACCTATCATTTTTTATTTTCACTGTTTAGGTTACATTTACACAATTTAAAAAAAAATATGAATGAATATTATTATACTTAATTTTTGCATATTTTGCATATTTTGCATATATAATTTTTGCATATCGCATTTGCAAAATCTCTGCGAATGTTTTGCGAATATAAATATGTATATATTAGAAAAAATAAACAATTTAAAGATAATAAATAGTTGGTTGATACAATTAAAATCCATTCATTAGAATTCACTAGAAAGAAAAATTATCTTCCTCGTAATGACATTATTAGTCTTGACTCTTGGCATTATTTATTTATGTATTTTCTTTACTTTTTGGGTAATGAAGCTTAACAATTATATTTTTATTAGAATAAAAAGACAAATTTGTATCACTTTTTACTAAATATTTTCCTATTACCCATACAAGATTTTTTTTAAAGTAACGTCCACAATATGTATTTTGTTAAGAGTATACTTTATACTACTACATAAAAAAGTGGAAATTACATTATAAAATAACTTTAATATGGAGTTATAGCCAGAAGTCAACAAGTACAACAATCTATGTATAAATGTGAATAAAAAGAGGATTCGTAAACCACGGGTTGGTAAGCCACAGCGAACAACGTCATTCTTTTGTGTGCGTCAGCATTGTCCAGAGTGAAGAAGAAAATGGAAGCCGTTCATCAGATTGAAGCTGATATGGATCCTAATATTACCTCGAATGTCGAAGTCATAACCGAGGAGGGCATCTACGAAGAAGTCAATATCTCCAGGCTTAAGATTACCAGATACAAGTACGTCCTGGTGGACAGATGGGCCAACATCATCATGTACAACAAGAAGAATAGCGCCTTCATCATGAAGCTGAAGATCCCGAAGAATTGTAAAACCGAGTTGGTCGACTTCGAAGTGGAAGACTCTAACGTGACCTTGCGTCTTACAACTAACAATAAAGAACCTTTGGTTATGACCAAGACCGTTGAGCCATCTCAAGAAGAGCCATAATCCAGGATACAATAATGATATATACATATTAATTGTATTATACTCTTCCAATAAACAAATCAATATTTGAAAAATGTTTTTTTTTATTATTTTACCCACCATACTGCAATACCAATGCGTCATCGCTAATCATGACTAATTTTCATCATAAAATGGCCGCCAGGGCTGCGAGTATAAATTCACAAAGTAGGGAAATTTTTCAAATAAATAAAACACTTTTGAAAGTTTACTGAATTTTATTTAAAATTGCAAATACAGGTTTTATTTAAAATTGCAAATACAATGTTTATACAGAGGGATCTTTATATTCAAATTCCAATACTGCTTCACAATTACATATGCAAGCATCACAATTAATTGCTTTACATACAATGTCTGGTAGATTATCATTATCTGTAACCACAGCATTGAGTCTCGTTTTGATGGCATTTCGGGAATGCAATATAACTACTTTACATGTAGCAGTGTAGACATAATTCCAACATGGAAAATACGGCTTCTTTTCATAAAATGCAGTCATGGTCAATATTCCATCCATGGTGTCTTCGACCCACAATGTTCCAGGATCATATCCCTCGGGCAGATTGAAGGATTGCGACTCGTATGAGTCACTCATGAAATCGTACAAGTCTACTGTGATCGTTACGCCATTTATCCATAAAGTGTGAACGTAGCAGGTTGTATGGGAAAAGTTCAACTTGTATACCCACAGCTTGTTATCTGGCAGATGAATTACAGCATGATGAGCTTTTAATACAGCTTTATTGAGACGATAATAATCAATATGGTAGTGCTGCATTGTGCGACTGCTGACGATATACTTGTTGCTACTCTTGCACTGGCAACACCTTACAGTAAACACCCACAATAAATACCTACTATAAAAAATATATACATACCCTTTTTTGCATGCATCTTTTACGTTCTAAAACTATAATCCTAGTGCAGTATTTTATTAATAGTCCAGTCAACAAACAAAAAAAATATAGGCACTTATAATAATTCAAAAGTTTTTAAACTTCGCATATTTATTTATATTATCTAAAGACAAATCTGAGAAATGAGAAGCTGTATCATTAAAATTTATTAAAAATCCCAGACGACGGGTTTTTCCTTGGAGATAATTTTAAAATTTGTATTATTTATTTATTATGTAGTCATTAAAATTCTGAACAACCCGACCGGAGCTTGGACTCTTCTCGTTACATATCAATCTGAAGATCTTAATATGATTTCATATCTAATTAATAAATAAATAATTTAGAGATGTATTACTATTTATATAATTCTTCTCCGAAATCCACTCCAGCTAGAACGATAACTTTGTAAAGCATTTGATTAATTCTACATAATTCAATCACTGTAATGAAAGCAGGTTTTTCCAATATAATAAAATTTATAATTAATATTCAGTCGATTTATTTTGTTTCTGGGTAAGAATGGATGACGATATTTCATTACAATGTAGTGCTTCTCATGTTCTGAATGTAAGTCTTCATATTTCTAATGGGAGTTATTATTGTATAACCGAGAATGAGGACGCAAAATATCGTCATGCAAACAGACACGTCTTTGCCATTGTATGCAATGAATAAATTCTTATTGAAGCCCATTATCAGTGTACATAATCCGAAGAAAATGGACATGACTCCCATGAAGGTGTGGAGACATTTGGTGATGAGGAACCTGGTACCGCTGAGTCGCAAGACCCAGTCGAAGAAAGTAGCTGTGCCATTGATTACACTCAATATGGTGAAAATCAAAGTGATTAAACCTGTAAGAAAAAGAATTTTTATTTTAAAATCGATTTAAAATAATTATTCCATAGGCAATTGATCTATTTTTATTTTTTTTAAACAACATGAGTTGACTACCATTCATTCGTTTAGTTACCTATCCTAGTTAATTGTATTAATAATGTAGATGGTTACTTGGTATTTTTTGCATAATTGGATTTTTAATAACTGAAAAATATTTTTACAACCGTTTCCACATTCGCTGCATATTCATATTTCGATTTCAAATGCATACGTCATAGTGTTTATACGGCGTAGCATCGTAGAAGGTTACGCCGTAGTAGGCCATAATAATTAATATATAATAAACTAAAATAAATTATTTGATGATTGATATTTGTTTTAATTTTAATTCACTAAAAAAACTAGTCAAATAATTCGTATGCCTGCATATGTGCAAAAACGCCTGCATATGTGAAAATATTTCTAAAAAAATTACTTTTTCAAATATCTTTTAAAAAAACAAGTTATTGTTCTTTTTAATGGCAGTCTAATTTCCTTATTAACTAAATAATATGATTCGTCAATTCATAAAAAAATGTAAAAGCATATTGAGTCATATCTATATTTTTTATTATTTAATGATGATTCGTCAATGCAGTTATCTAAAAAATGCACATAAGATAAGATTACGTATTCTCAAATTCCCCCCTTTTAATCTAAAAATTTAAATTTAAGAATCTGATAATGTGTATTTAAATATTGTAAATAATATTTTCTCTCTGTGTATTCTTATAATTGATAAAATAATCATATCAACGTCCGAATTCGATTTATATTGAAAATACTCACCAAAGATGCCATGCCAAGACTGAAAATGATTACTTCTCCAATAGATTGCTATTGATATGCCAGTTATACCACAAATGGCTCCCAAAATTGTCAAACTTAAATGAACAATTTTCTTTTTTCGCCGTCCTAAACTTGTTGTCCATGATTCTCCAACAAACGATAATACAGCCTCAACCAGTAGTAATTGATACTGAAATTATTATTAAAAATATCAAACAATAAATGTTTCGTCCTTTCCAATTGCTATTTATTATTTATTTAACGGAGCCTGCTAAAATTAAATAAAATAATTTTCTCATAATGATAAAGTATCTTAGATCTAATATTATAATGTTTAAATCCTCATATGTTTTATTCTTTAATATAACTTCTTATACCAAATAAGTGTATTATTAAAATTTTCATGTAATTGAAAGGTAAACATGTAGATTTATTCATAAAATTTATAGTTTAATTCATAAAATAAATAATAACTCCAACTGTGCAATTAATTTATTTATTATTTAAAAAAAAATTATAGAAAGGGTAGATGTGCATTGATTGAGAATATTTTAGAGAGTGGTAGGGTATCACAAGAATAAGAGAAAATATATATTGAATACTTTTTTATAAAAATATTAATACTGTTTTTGGAATCAAGTTTGGGCCACCATATTGGAATAACTGTTTCTGTGAACTACTCTTAACATACTAATTTTAATTAATATGTACTTTTTAATATATTTTTGCTTTTTATATTTGCGATACCTTACCACCAGTTAACATATCCTCAGTTATTTCAAGTCCACCCTGTATAGTGTTTTTGCGATACGTTACATTCTGACTAAAGTATTCCCCGTATAAATTTAATTTATCATATTATTAAGCGGATAATCTATTTATCTATAATATTATTATAGAATTAAGATATAATATATAATAGATAAGAAAATCGCCTAAAAAATACTTTCCCCCCCGAACTGTGTTCCAAGTGGAGTTTTTTTTTATTAAACATAATTAAATAATATTATATGCTCACCCCTGTCACGGAAAACAATATGTGTAGTTGAAGATTCCCCGACAGATACTTCAAAGCCATGGACCAAACTACATACATCACAACTCCAACCATCATATGTACAAGAGTATTGACCACCATTTTCACAGGGGCAAATTTAGAAGGAAGCTGTGTCACCATTCCTTGGGGACGGTTCATCTTGTCTCCGAAATCCATTTTGGGATTGGCTTATCCAAAATAAAACGACTGTTGTGTATGATAACAAGAATGTGACTGCAAAGTGTCATATATGTACATTCTAGCACTTATCAAATCGATCCGTTCTTGTCTGATAAAAATTACCCGCGTGAAACCAGCAAGGCCAAAAATCAGTGATAATTTTACCTAATATAAAAAATAAATATTGAGCTTATGCCATCTATTTCGAAATTACATCAATGAATTGTTATATTTTGACTTGCAGTTTCATTGATTTTATCGTAGCAGGTCGGCTACGATCATTGCTACGAGACAACCGCCTTGGCAATCCCCGAAAAAAGTAAGTCCTTTGTGACCATATATTTATTTATTTTATATTTATTATTTTTATAAACGCCTCACAAGGGACAAGATAAGAGCTTTCGAAGAGAGAAGTTCTTTGTTTCTTTTATTTATAAAGTAAATATCAAATTTTAGACATGCCCAGAGACGAATCATCAACAATATCATGTTATTTTACAATATCATAAATCAGAGCTTGCGCTTATCTATAGTTTGACATTTCTTTACAATTATAAGAAACAAAGGGGAGTTTCGAAGGACTAATCGCTATGTGGTGGCCTGGAAAACTATCTCACTATAGGTACATATATTCCTGTAATGGTGCCCAGGCCAACCCAAGGGATCCTTTATTAATTATTGATGTTTTTGAAGGAAACAAGGAAATTTAATAAGGATATGTATGAATACAGTCATGAATTATATAAATATTAAAGCATCTCGTTATCTAATTGATTATTTGCGATACAATATCTAAAATAATTAAATGGGTAAATTTTGACGATTTCTTGCGAACATCTTATCTTATCTTTTGATACGGAAATAACGTTTTTTTTTAAATTAAATGTGACCATGATGCTTCATTTTTTTTATTAACACATTAAAACAATCAAAATTCATTAAAATAAAATTAAAACAATTAGCTTAAACTTTTATTTTTCGGATGAAAAATTATGATTGCCATAAAACATTGTTACATTAAACGTTGTTTTAGATAGGAACTATTGTCTGTAAGTGTTCATAATACTTTATCATTGTATGCTACAACTTGTCTATTTTTATCACAATTTTTATTAAATGGTCCAAATATGTTTTTTATTAAAAAAATATTTCATTATACATTTTGAAAGTCGTCGGTTATTGGATGAAATAAAATAGCACACTATTCTAGCGTCTAGAGACCTCGTTAACAGACTGTTGGAGCCATGTCCCACCGAAATGTTAACAGAAATAGCTGGATACATACGAGGCAGCAGTCCGAGTTGGCCTCACGACGCAAAAAGAAAATCAAAAACTCTATTTAAAAAAAAACTAGCAGCTTTTTGGACCATTGTTAGACAGACAGTGTTAATAAATTCTTTAAAATATGCGAATCCATCCCTTACAATATTTTGACTTCATTATAAGACACTTAAATTATAAGACAAGTAAAAATCCTTGAACGGAAACTGGCACTTCGGGCCGTATTCAATATAGAAGTGTGCGTGTGATGTGTGTGTACTACCAAGCTCCAGTCTATTCGTACACACGACCGACGAACACACTATTATATTGAATACGGCCCTTTATCACTCAAATAATACGTATGTATTAAGATCTTCTTGAACACTGCGGTTGGGTTGATTAACGTTCAAAGCATTTCTTGGTTAGCCTTATTATTTTCACAATCGGAGTTCTAATAGTAAACACTGCACTGAGGGCTGTAAGTATTGTGAGTGTAATAACCAAAGTGTACGAATGCTGCCTGCTGAACCAAGATTTGTCATATCCATAGCAGAGAGAAGCAGCACCTAATACAAATGATAAAGTGCCAACAATGTCGTGGAAAAGCTTCACATATAAAGTTTTCACGTATTTGTTCAGGTTAAGAGTTTTGCCGAAGAAGACGGCTGGCCCGATGAGGATTGTGCATATCGATAATGAGATAGCTGCTAATCCTGAAACAATATTAATTATAAGTGACCAGTAGTTATAACACTAAGTGTCAGTTTCTTCAAGTCGTGTTAAAAATTTTCTTTAAGACGTGTCAAAGCTATAACCGAGCGGTTCCTATGTGTGTATAGCAAGCATTCAAGATAACTTGCATACAGGCGAAACTAGAATGGAGGTGATAGCACGAGATTTAAATACCTCGATATCGGCGAACTGGATTTTGACAGCTGGTAGCTCGAGCTAAATCTTGAAGTAACGCATTTGGCGCGTAAATCGGCGAGTGACACGAGATTTTTGACGATTTGAGATTTTGAGATTTCAACACGACTTGAAGAAACCTGACCTTATAAAATAAACTCACCTAGTTTCGAATGTATAGTTTGAAAATGTTTAGTTCTATACATGTAGAAAAATGTAGTTCCAGATATGCACAAAATACCGCCCAGTAATGCTAATATCCAATGAGCGTGTTTTTTTCCTTTGTGACTTAAAAACGAACTCCATCCATTTTGATTGCACAATGCTAATAATCCTTCGCCCATCAGGAATTGATACTATTTGATAAAAAATATGTACATTAAATATTATGTAGGTATAAGTGCAAAAAACAAATAATAAGATGATAACACTGATTTAAAATATTTTTTACATTCGGGGCCGTCGTGTATTCGGGCCGGAACACCGGTTATATACATTTTGAGTATTTTGATCTTAATACTATTGTATATGAGATGGTATGGGGGGTTGTTGAATAGGTATATGTACATATTAGAATATGTGACATTTTTTATGTTTTTATACAAGATCGTAGTGTAAATAATAACAACGGTATAGAATACAATTATGGTTGAAATGTACACAAGGTGGACCTAAATTAAGATTTTAGGGAGTGTTAGAGTAAAGTAATGAATTCCCAAGCATACGTCACCGTAAACCTGCATCGTAAATACGATAGTATAGTTTCTTAGCTACACTTATGATCAGTTTTTAGTTAATGCCTCGCCTGAGTCTCTAATTAACAAAAAACCGATAAAAAATCTGCAAAGCAACTCTATTACAGTTTTTACAGTGTACGTTTACCGTGACGTATGCCTGGGAATCCATTACTTTACTCAACCACCCCCTAAAATATTAATTTAAGTCACACTGTATATATTTCAACCATAATTCTATTCTAAACAACGTATTTACACTACGATCTTTTATAAAAAAATAAAAAATATCACCTATTCCTAAATGTATACCTATTTTAATCCCAAGCTTATCGCAAGTATAAGCGAAAAAATATGAAATTTGTTTGAATTTTTATTATTAATTTAAAATATTAATAGTCTTTTTGGAATCGAGTTTGGGTCGCCATCTTGAAATCAACTGTTTCTGTACTCAGTAGTGACTGCCACGTGTTTATTATTTCTATTAAATACGTAATTAATATTTTTAATCGATAGTTTAAAAATATCGCTTATATGTAATTGCGATACCCCCTCAAATATTCTTAGTTAATCCACCCTGTATAATTTAGTCGAATACAATGCGCACCGTATCAGCAACCACAGATCACAGTTGTTCCGATGTTTTCTAACTAGCACTCCGGCCCGTATACTTGCGACGGCCCCGATCTAACGTTACTTATAATTTAGGCATACAAAACTCATAATAAAAATATGTTTTCTTACCCCAATAGCACAGAACATAACATGCCATTCGAAGGGCCTGAGCATTTTAGAAGCGATACAAATGTAACAAAGATAAACAGGAATCATGACGAGTAATATGTGGTTTATGGTGTTAATAATCCTGCAGCACGTTTGCCATGAAGTAGCCATTGTTCCGGGTTCACTGATCAAACTGATGTTGTCTCGTGTTTCGGCGGTTTCTTCCGCTATCATCGTTTACGGTTATCTAACGGTAGTGGGGGAAAACCAAAAAAATAACTACTTCTTAGTATGTAACGTAGGTAAAAAGAGCAAAACTTAAAACTCAAATGTCCGACTATGTATGAAAAACCATCGTTTTTATGTGAAAGGCGAATTTTATTTATTTATCTGGGATGCGTTTCGAACAAAGAAATTAAAGGTGGTTTTTACACAATTTTACAATCAACACAGTGTGCTTAATAATCTGCTTATTTATTTATTTAATTTTTAAATTTTAACTAGTTACAATGCTCACTGATTTGGTGGATTCTCCCACGGAAATAGCCACTTTATTATTTATCTACTTACGTGTATATACATACATATAAAACAGGGTCAAATAACAAACATATTTATTATTGTATAACTAGATTCATTTACAATCTACATTTTTTTTTATATTTTCTTACGCTCCGATGGTTATTAAGGGCATAAAAATATTTATTCTAATAACAACACTGTGTTCTACTAAAAGATTAAAGCTATTCTCGTAATACATATTTGATATTTATTTTAATAACACCGTGTTGGCTTGATAATTTTGATTGATAGGTACCTGAAATAAAGATATCTGTTACGTTATTTATAACACGATTTGCGATATGACATCAGAAATTACCGTATACTGTCTTATCTTTGCACGTAGATTCTTATCAGTCATTAAAATCTCAATTGGATTTGATTAATAGGTATAAGTATATTATATAATGTAGTTTAAACTACTCAATCATTTAATATAATTCTTTAACTATAATATATCCTCAGTGGGTATAAAGTTGTTGATTTGGGATTGGATAAGATAAAAAACGTATCACTCTATACACATACATTAGGTTTTTCGTAAATCAGCATCAGCTCCACTCAGGTCTTGAGACTATTTTTATACTCAAAGAGAGATAGTTCTCAAAAGAGGTTCCTTACGATCTGAAAAAAAAGTAAACGAAAATGAATGACTTCATTATTTTTAAAACTAACATTTAGGTACGATCTACCAATTTCACAAATGGGTTACCGATTGTGAAACTCCTTTATTCGGTGCAGAAATGCGTAAAAATTTACAATAGACATGCATGTAGGTAATGTATTTTTAGTTATAAACATTTGAATTACATAGTGTACTTATTAATAAATATTTTAATTTATAAAAAAATAATCGATAGTAAATGTACACATTTAATCGAATATGGGTTAAGTTATGTTATTCACTTCTTAACGAATATGGGTTAAGTTAAATTTAGTTTTAGTATGTTTGTATATTTTTTATTCAATATAACCATTGAATAACATTTTTCTACAAAAATTTTTTTTACAGTAGCAACCATGCATATAAGAATATTATTCTAATGTAGCAACACCCGAACAATACGTCAAATAACACCGCCACTTTATAAAGAGGTTATATGAAGGATCCATAATATTGCTTATCATGTTATCACAACTTTCTCGCCGTGTTTTATCGTCATCTACATTATTCAAACAAGTAAACACATTTTTCTAGTCTCGTTTTTATTTTATATAAAAAAATCTAAACTTACGCAACTATCAACATTAATTATAAAACTTATTTTAATCTCTGAAATTAAACATAGTTAATAGTTATTATTTCTAAAATTTTGTGATCTACATATTTGTGATTTTGTAGAATGTCACCAAAGCATCACCAACTAATTATCTCTCAGTGGCTGTATACCGATATAGATCATCCACACCAATCAACACCGTTATAATGTTTGTTCCACAACAAGAAGTATGTATATTGTAAAATTATAAAATATAATCACTTTAGTTTCATTAAATGGTTATAAATTACATTTTTCAGGCATGGATTGTAGAACGAATGGGAAGATTCAATAGGATATTAGAACCTGGCTTAAATCTACTATGGCCTGTAATTGATAAGGTAAAATACGTCCAAAGTTTGAAAGAAATTGCAATCGATGTTCCAAAACAGAGTGCAATCACAGCTGATAACGTAACCTTGAATATTGATGGTGTTCTATATTTAAGAATTGTAAATGCATATTTGGGTATGTATTTTAATCACCCACATTTTAAAAGGATTATTGTATAGAATTTCAATAATTTATTTTGATTTCAGCATCCTACGGTGTAGAAGATCCAGAGTTTGCTATAACTCAACTTGCACAAACAACAATGAGAAGTGAACTGGGAAAAATATCTCTTGACAAAGTTTTTAGAGAAAGAGAATCTCTTAATGTTTCGATAGTAGAATCCATCAATAAAGCCAGTGAAGCTTGGGGCATAGCTTGTCTTCGTTATGAAATAAGTGTGTTATTATTTAAAAGCTACAAAATTCATTACATCAAGATGTTTGTTAATATTTTTAAATACTTTTTATAGGGGATATCAAACTTCCATCAAGAGTTCAGGAAGCAATGCAAATGCAAGTTGAAGCAGAAAGACGGAAAAGGGCAACAATTTTAGAGTCTGAAGGAGTGAGGGAAGCTGATATAAATGTAGCCGAGGGCAAAAGGCGAGCAAGGATCTTAGCTTCTGGTAAGAAACTGGTCAACACAATGATGTATTACTCTTATCGGTGTAATCCAGTTCTGTATAGTATCTAGATTGAACATTTTCATAGATAAATTGTTTTGGTACACTACTCTTAAAAATCTGATATATGGATACTTTGATCACAACTCTTATCTAGTCATCTAATGTTTTATATTTCTCTTAACAGTAATAAATGCAAAATAATAATTAACTTTTTAATATTTAGAGGCTGAAAAACAAGAACAAATAAATAAAGCTTCTGGAGAAGCCGAGGCCATGATTGCTGTAGCACACGCCCGTGCTAAAGGCCTTACTCTTGTTGCCAGTTCGTTATCTCATCAGGTAAGTCAAACATTTTAAAATCAAAACATTTAAATATTCAAGGTTTCTTCGAACAAAAGTGTAAAAAAACATTGCTTAATCTGGGGAAAAATCATTTTCTTCAACATGTGGATATTATGAACTGATTAATAAATTACACAAAAATTAATAACAAATTGATCATATTGCAAAGTAATCAAAATCTGTTTTCAGTTTTTTATGAATAATACATAATATTTTTTTATTGAATAAAAATAAACAGGTATACAAACATTACTCGAATTCAATTCTTATTTAACATTTCAGCAAGGCAAAGATGCAGCATCATTATCTATTGCCGAACAATACATTCACGCATTTAATAAATTGGCAAGAACAAACAATACATTAATTCTGCCTGCCAATGCCGGTGACATTTCCAATCTAGTTGGACAAGTAAGTTGATTGAATTTTTATTTTTTTTGCATTTTGTATAATTAAATTTAAATCATTGCAGGCAATGTCTATTTATTCGACAGTTTCAAATTCTCAAAAAAATATATCTAATGAGACATCTGACCAATCCATTGATACTTCCATACCTATAAATCCACCACAAGATTTTAATTCGCTCGTTAATGCAACAGGCATGACTTTGGCCAATCAACCCATAATAAACCAAAGTGTTGATGATCCTTTAGATGAGTATTATTCAGATGATGAAGAAAAAGCCAAGTACAAAGCAAAATTAGAACACAAAATTACAACTCAAAAGACAGAAGACAAGTAAAAGCAATAAAATAAACACCACAGCGATTAGAAACAGTGCTGCAATAACATATATGTTGTATTTAAAAAAATCTCTATTTGCTTCTTTATTATAATTTAAATCTAATCTTTAAGTTTTTTACATTTTTTTGGCTGTGGTTTACTTAATGAAAAAAATACAACTATGATGATTTGTTTTATTTCATATTTCTCACTTTAGACCATGTTACATACTGTTATAATTAAGAATAAAGTAATGTGAAAACAATGTCTACATAATCTTTGTATAAATAATTTATTTTTACTTGGTGGATACTCTAGTTCTTTTATTCCATGAGAAATTAATGCCATATGATTTAGGGCGCTCGGGTTTTGGTGGTGGTGCAACATCAACATACCAGCTCCAACCATTTTTTTCACAAAAAGCTATGGCTTCTTCCTGATTTTGGAAACTAATTTTCATATTAGATAGGGGATCGCCAGTTGAAGACCAACCCATACAAGGATTTTCCCATCGTTGACGAGTATCAAATTCCATTTCCCAGTGATGAATATTCTTAGTTCCGCTTTGCATAGCATTTTTAGCCGGTATGTAAATACGAACTTTCCTTGTTTTTATATGTTCTTCGGGTACTCCTGTTATTACAGATAAATCTTCCTAAAATTATATTTATGTTAATATGAATATAGTTTGATTAAATATCAATTTTTACCTTAGCATTCACAGTGATCTTGTTGACTAAAGCGGCATTCTTTCTTTTCAGTTCCTCAATTGACATAATAGCAACTTCATTGTCAACTTGGATAGGCTCCTTGAGGTCTTTTACTTTATCAGAGGCTCGAAGTACTGCACTACCACTGATTGACCTGTTGTAAGCAAATGAAGAAATACAGTAATAGGGGAATTGCAGAAAATTGTTAGTAGCATGAAACATGCCAGGTACACCAATTCGGAGGCAAGGCAGTAGCTGCCGTATACGCCTCCCGTGAATTTTCCATTCAATGAATTTAGAAAATAAAATGTCTTTCCTAGAAATTCGCATTTATAAACTATTCTTATCAAAAGTTGTATACAATATAACCATATACGTTATAGATCAAAAAGATAATTGCTAAATGTATAAGATTAAAACAAGATAGTTTTTGAGGAAATAAAGGAGACCTTGTGGAGCCCCAACTCCTGATACAGATTGCTCGCAGCATCTTGGATGATGTTATCCAACACTGACACTTCGGATCAGTGCTGCCAGGAACAAATATTTGCATGTTATATATACATTAGATTTAAATCACGAATATTTTATTTTTGATTAAAAATAAAAATGTCTGTTTCTGCATTCTCTAAGGAGGTTACCAATTTGCATGTACATATGATTTAAGAAACGATATATTTATATTGCAAAATATTACGTGGAGGTTGTCAAGGGCAAACATTTGACAGCGGTTTGTTGTTTGGTTGTGTGGTTTACCGTGTTTCGTTTTCCAGTTACAAGCCCCGCCCATCTGCCTTGTCAATAACAATGTCGGCCATACCGTGTGTGTTGTCCAGGATCGCTCCGATTGACTTGTTCGAATAAAGGTTTATCATATTTGCGATGATATAATAAAATAATTGCTCTTCCATTTATAATTAGAAATCATATGGCTCATTATTATAATAATGTGTATCTTTTCCAGATTGTTTCGGACTCAATCATGGCTAACTAAAGTGTTCCCACCCCCTGAATGAGGGGGTGTTTGGACAATTTATTTGTTATATCCGGTCATTTCATATTCATATAATCAATACTTATGGAACATTGTACGGATCGTTATTATTTATCTTGTTGATTTTTGAAATTTTATATATTTATCGTTGAATTGATTATTTATATACCCACCATCTTTTAAAAGTGTAAATATGAGTCAATCAAAGTTATGTGAAGTGGATTGCACAAGAAGATGTTCATCTCGACATCATGGTGATATTTTATCAGCTGCTGCTACGAAAAGGGCAGTCTCTGACTTAGCTTTGGCTAGTTTTTTTAAATGTACCTGTAATAATTTCTCCAGAGCAATTGATCATGATGTATGTATACTATCAAAATATTTATCCCCATTTTTCAATAATTAATAAAACAAAAAAATACTTATGTAGGGAAGATATTTGATTCATCTTTTGGCATCGAGAGGACGAAGGAGTCTTATTGAATGGCTTCTGAAAAGACACAAAAGTACATGTATAAATGGATCTCCATATATTGATATTAAAGATAAAGAATCCGGATACACAGCACTTCACAGGAGTGTGTTCTATGGGCAAATTCATGTTGCAGTATCTCTTTTGCATCATGGTTAGTAATCAAATAAAATTAAAATAATCATTTAGGAATAAACATTCAAGGTAAATATTGATTTTTTAGGTGCCAATCCCTTATTGATGGACAATGAAGATTTGACTCCAATAGATCATGCATTATTTGACAGACCCAATAGAATGGATTTTTCATTGAATGCTCCGTGTGAAGTATATGCATGGGGAACCAATGCTAATTATACTTGTGGTACCGGTTCTCAACATCAACGCAATACACCAGAATTGGTTACAACTTTTACAAAACAAAATCTCTTTGTTAAACAGGTATAATAATTTAACGGATATAGTGAAATATTAAATTTGACTTTTATATGTGTTAATTTTAGGTTTGTCTAAGTAAATTTCACAGTATGTATGTTACTTCAAATGGAGAAGTGTGGGCTTGCGGTCATGGTGAAGGAGGAAGACTGGGTGTCGCTAAAGGTAGCACTTGTGTATTGCCCGTTCGTCTTTCACTATCTGAGTCGTGTGTTGAAGTAGCAATTGCCAGAGATCATTCTTTAATATTAATGCAATCTGGCACTGTAAGTATAAAACATTAGATAATACTTAAATACAGTTCATATCCACAATGAAAAGATTTTTTTGAAAACCTTCCAATTTGTTGAAAACAGATATTAGATAACATGCAAAAATTAATACTTCTATGAAAGGATGTCTGATTTACAAAAAAAAAATACAATCTGATTGTAATTAGTTTATTAAATCATTTTTTATGTAGGTAGAAAATTTCTTCCGATGAATATGAATATTTAGTCATACATTGTTTTTTTTTTCAAACAAGTAATTATTGTAGATTCTTTCCTGTGGATTGAATGAATTTTACCAACTTGGCCATGTTCCTCCACCTCCATATTCTGTGGCCCCTAGACATGTAAAATTAAAGCTGCCTTCAGTGAAAGGAATAAGAGCAGGTAGATATCATTCGGTAGCCTTCGCAAATCAAGCAATATATACTTGGGGTCTTAACGGTGGTCAGCTAGGACATGGAACTGAAAATGAGTCTAAAATCATAGCACCCTTAAAGGTTTTAAAACATTTTAAGGTATATTTTTAATTAATTTATATATTACAACACCATAATTTTTAGATAATTAGATTTGGTTTTGGTCCTGAAGATTCTATGATAGATGATGTGGTAGTAAGCGATGGTGCCACAGTTATTATAAATAACAAGGGTAGTGTTTATCTACTTTCCAAATATCAATGCAAAAAAATTGTATCTAGGTAATTGAATGTTCATTACAATTTGACATACAAAAAAAAAGAAACATTTAGACATTGCTTTAATTTATTAACAGATTCCAAAATATTAAAAGTGTGGAAGTAGCTGGAGGTGAAGTCATCGGAGGTGATAAATTAACAGATTTTCAGAAACAAATCTCCGTTCTTATTCTGACTACAGACGGCCAAGTTCTTATTTGGCAAGACTCTAATAATCAATTAATCAGGTAACTAAAAAATATTTTTTCAATATTTGATATCATAGATATTTTATTTAAGTATTTCAATTAATATATCAAAATAATTGTTTAAAGGTGTTTATTTTCTATTAATCGACCAATTGTTCCTATAAAAACATCCTTTACAAAAGAAGCAGTCTTAATTGTTACTAAAAATGGAGAAGCTTTTCATGGCCATATCATACCAGCTAAGCTTAAAATAAGCAATACTAAAGATCGAACCACTTCACCGAAACACGATGACAGACTACTCATATCTAAAATGGAGTTCAACAAGTTTATTGATAAGGATTATTGTTTTATCATTAAATTGAAGAGAATCCCAAATATACATAGAGCTGTTGACATTAGTAGTGATGGAAAAGGAAACAATTTTGCAATTTTACAAGTATGTAATTGAGATAGTGTCTTTGAATACCTAAATCTAAATACACATGTAACTTATTAATTATCATACGCAGACAACTCCCACACATGGCCTTTTACAACTGCCGCAAATAACATCATCTCAAATGATCGAAGACATGAAGGTTTTATTGGAGGAATCGTCAGAGTTTGATCTTCTTCATGATGTTATAGTTGATGTATGCTTTAAAGTTTACAGTTTGCACCTCTGAATAGTGTCGAATATTTTAGTAAAACTTTGAAGTTCATTAGTAACTTAAAATACTTTATTTAAAACATACAACAATATTCTTCTAGGTGTACAATGTGTATTTATTTTGATAGCTCTCTAATCTTGTATGTTAAATTTAGGTGGAAAATGAACATTTCCCTGCACATAAATTTATATTATCGAGCGGCAGTGAACATTTTGCAAAACTATTTGAAAATATTGATTTGATAGAAACTAAAGAAAAAGAATCCAATATTGAGAAACTACACATTAAAATAGATAATGTACACCCTGTAATATTTTGTCAAATGTTACAATACCTTTACACAGGAGAATGTGACTTAACTACACTAGGACCGTGTAGCATTGAAATAAAAAAAGATCCTAATTCACAGGAGCACAGTAAATTTGTCCATGATATTATTGAAAATGAAAATAATGAAGGTAGTGATTGGTTTCTTTAATGAGTAACATTGTTTTATATATATTTAACCTTTACAGAAATATCAGCTTTTGAAGCTCATAAAAAGGCTGAAAAGAAAAACAAGCAAAATAACAAAGACAAAAAGAATAAAAATAAAGGAAATAGTAATTTGCTGGATCCTGTACGCTTACTTCAAGAAGCTGCTAAAAGATTATCTGTCACTAATCTCTATAAACTTCTTTCAAAATACTAGTCAGTTTTATTTAATGCTTTAATTTATTACTGATGATTTTTTTAACCAAATTGATTATTTTGTAGTTATGAAAACGGTTTTGTTATGATGAAAGAAACAGATGGCAAATTCAAGAATCCAACACTAAGATTCGAACGCCACAGTCATACTGATCTTTGGGATACCAGTATTAAATGTAGTGATGGTTTCATAATAAAAGCTCACCGTTGCATCTTAGCAGCTAGACTTGAATATTTTAATGGAATGTTTACGCATAATTGGTCTGAAGTAAGTTTTTATATTTAATTTATACAAATATCTAGCTAATTTAAAAAATATTTTAGAGTTCATTGGATTCAACTGTAACCCTGCCCATTCATCATACTTTCCTTGAATCAATTGTTGACTTCTTGTATACAGACGATTGTCAAAAAATGCATAATTCGGAAGATATTGATTTTATAACTAACATGTTGGTGATATCTGACCAATTTTTTATAACACGTTTGAGGGAAATGTGTGAAGTCACATTTTCCAATTTACTTACATTAAAAAATGTTCATGAAATTCTTCAATTATCTTCTACTTACAACTGTCATCAATTAAAAATATGCTGTATGGAGTATATATCATTAAACCTACCTACAATACTAGAAAACAGAACACTCGAGACAATTGACAATGATATCTTGGAAAATTTGACGACGTACTACTGTGACCATAATCCAATTATGTGTACAAGATTAATAACACCTTATATGAATGCCATTGAAGATGGTGTTGTTTTGTCTTATGCTGAAAATTATCCGGTAAACTTTAAAGACGATTGGGAAGTAGAAGTTCAAGATGACAAAAAAGAGACGCCTAATAGTGCCAGAAAGAAGAAACTACGGAAATCCAGTGAAAGTGAGAAAATCAGAAAGAGGAATGAATCTGTGAGTTCATTAGATTTCTCGAACGACAAAATAGAAGGATCACCTGAAACGAAGATTCCTACTGCAGAATCCAATAATGATGTAAAATCTAATAATGATTGGGTGAAAGTAAAAAGTAATCAACAAAAAACAGTCCTCGCTCGACTAAAAGCAATCACCAGTGTACGAGAAAATGAAAAATTACTCGAAACACAATGTGAAAACTATACAAAACTAAGCAAGAAGGACGAAATATCACCCAGTCAAAGTCCGATATCAAAGACTTCTTTCCATTCACCATCACCAACACAGTTAAGTTCTGGTATTCAGAAAGAGTTAGTATTTGCGCCAACAATTGATAAAAGTTCTCCCACACAACTTAACATAAAAGTAGTTAATTCAAAATTATCTCAAAAGCAGAGAAAAAAATTGGCACTCGAAAATAAAGAAGTGATATCATTGGCTGATCATTTAGACAAATTGAACATTAAAAAGAACCCTTGGGGGGAATCGTCTAATTCTCCTGTAGGAAACACAGATACTGAGGAGAATATAAAAAATCCCTGGATGAAAAATAAAAATACATCAAACGTCCATCACTCTTTGGATGAAATTATTTTTTCAGAAATATTACAAGATGAAAAGAAGCAAAAGGAAAACTTTACTAAAATGATTACAAAACCACTGGCCCTTACACAAGTAATTGATCAAAGACGATGAATGGTTCATAGCTTAAAATAATATTTTAACTGATTTTTCAGATTGAAGACAAAGCCATCGATGAGTTGACAAGATATTATAGGTCTCTCGTTGGAGATGATGAAAAAATAACTGTAGAAAGAGTGCCGTGCCATCAGATAGCTGTACCTCAATGGATTAACAAAACTCTGAAGTCATATACATAGTATTTTATTTAATGTATATGTGAACATACATAATAATATATTATTAATTTAATAGGAATTTATATTATTAATATAATTTGGAAATAAATATTTTTGTTTGTGAATTTAATGTAGTTAATATTGAAAAGTTCCTAAAATAATCTCACTTATACAAATCATATATGTACCACTATCCTACCACAAGAGTTGGCCCACCAAGTCAACAACGGCTATGCCCTCAGATCCGCGACCCCATCACAACTTTTCTGCCCCCAGCAGCTTCTTTGTCGTGGTGTTGACTTGCCCCTTCAACTGAACAATGGCTACGCCCTCGGATCCTCACTCTCATCACATCAAGTCAACAATGGTATTTGGTGAGTAGATTGGTTTTTAGTTACTTTTGAATAGGAATTTAATAATTGGTTCTCCAAGCCAATCACCTCAATGTTCATTTTGCGTTCTATTCTCAATATCTTGAATAGTTATTAAAAATTTTATGTTTTTGTTTTCCATCTAGGGATTTTTTATCAGTATCTGTGTTTCCTACAGGAGAATTAGAATAATTACATGATTAAAGCCTTAAAAAAGAACAAAGCCTCAAGTTTCACCAGCACTCACTGAGAATATCAGATGAACAATGTCATTTTGTTTATAAAACTTAAATATATAAATACAAATTTTTATAAAACATTGTTTCAATCTTTCAGTATAAGTACATATGTACAATTTATTATGACTGCATTGTAATTAATCACATAATATGGGAGATGGGCTAGATTCAGAGAAAAACATTAATCCGCTTATAAATAATTTACTATAAACAAACTATAAATGTAATAATTAAAAAGAATTGTTGAAATCAAGGCATCGGTGGGAAGTTTTTGAGATAAACATTGAGCTGTTTGTATCCGATGGTAGAGGCTTTCTGTTTGGGTGCAGGGCTAACGTTTCCTTTGGCCAGAGTCTGTTTGTAGAGTTTCCTCTGGTCCAGGAAGGTCATCCAACAATGGTCGAAGGCATCAGCCTGTGCCTTGCAAAGCTGCTGGTTGTACTCGTTGGTGGCCAAGCAGGACATGAGCTCCATCATGGGCGCCATGCAGGCCTTCTCAGCCTCGCCCTTGCCCTTGCCTGACACGTGGCCTCGCAGCTTTACAGGCATGTCTGTCTTGAAGGGCACACTCGCCTCGTTCTGGGCCACGCGCTTCAGGCATGCCGACGCTAGTCTCATCCTGAACCTGTACAAATCTCCTCTTTATTTTGACACCTAACCTAACTCTTCTAACGTCATAATCATTATTTATTTATGTATAACTATGTATGAAGTTTTCCTTACTTTCATTATTAGAATGACTATTTTGAGTTTTTCTCTAGTATTATGAATTATGAATACATATAAATAAAATTGTCAACCACTGAATAGAAATAACGGTGTGTATATATTATTACTCTGAAGTGTAGTAGTAGTAGGTAATATTTGTTGTGTCAGTCAAGTGTCGCTGAGGTGTTTATAGCAGATCCGTCATTGAATATTCAGGAGTTGAGGTGTTCAGGTAATGGCCAACGATGATGTCTCGCTTCCACGCTTTCCACGGTTCTAATATCGTGCTGAAAGAGGATAACACGGTCGCTTACAGGAAGGCCAGCTTTGCCAATGCTCTGGCCTTCAGCGAGAAGCCGCTGCTGCCAGGAGAGATCTTCTTGGTGGAGATCGAGAACAACGAGAGAGGCTGGAGCGGCTACATGCGGCTGGGCCTGACTCTGCTGGACCCTCAGGCTGCAGCGCTAGGCCCCGCCTCCTTGCCGCAGTACGCGCTGCCTGACATGGCCAACCTGGGCACTTCCTGGATCTTCCCGATCTCCAAGAGCCAGAACAATGTCCTCTTCGACCTGGTCAACCGGCCCGCCAAGTTCTCTGAAGGGTCGCGCCACTCCTCGCACTCTCCGCTCGGCTCCGGGCCTTGCGTCAGAACCCCTCGAGGATGCGTCTCCAAGATGGTTTTGAGGGGCGGGGCCACGGGTAGACTGTCTGAGGTCGGAATCCCTAGAGACATATTACCCACGGATGCCGGCAGTAGAATCGGAGTGTATTTTGTTCCGCTTAGAAAACCTAACGGGGAGGATAATGAGTTGGCCGAAATGCATTTTATAATTAACGGTGAAGATCAAGGGCCGTGCACCAAGGATATTCCGTACAAAAGAGGACCGCTCCATGCTGTGGTGGATGTCTACGGTACCACTAAACAAGTCAAAATTGTTCAAATTTATGGAGGTGAGTCTTATTATTCTATGTTTCTTCATGAACAACTTTTATTGACACGTTGCCATTATTTTTCAGTGAAAACTTTGCAGAATACATGTCGAGATGCAATATTACAGTATTGCAGTATCGCTTCTATACCAAATCTTCCACTACCCAATTGCATGAAGGAATATCTGTTACAAATCTAAAAGATGCCCTATATGTATACATAATATACTGTTCCTCTGCAAATCCCAGTGTATTTTTAAGTAATATATGTGATAATTGATCATTTTAAGTTATATGATGTTATTTAATAATTTTACAATGACAAAAGAAAACTCCTATGGTATTTCTTTTTACATAAAGTTAAATAAATATATTTTATTTTATCAACTGCTTTAACTGTGAAAAGTTTTTTTAATAATGAAAAAAAATGCAGCAATAAACTATGCATATACATATACAGTTTTACAGTTTAGTATTAAAAAACATGTAAAGTAGTATTCCGTGCTACACGGCAAGACAGTTGTAACAGGAGGTATTACAGTATGAATTTATATGAGATCAATTCGTCAACACTGCATTTGTGTGGGAATTAGTCCCTTACAAATTGATACGTAAGCTAGTGCCATTTGTCATGTGGTACGAAATCCTGCTTTTATAGTTTATTTTTTTCACTTAATTTATATGGTATCTCTTATAAAAAAGGTACAGATATAATAAATTGTTACTTTTTTAGAGTGCAAAATTAATCTGAACACCCCTATAACTTCCACATCATACATAATACTGTGTTAAACCAACTCAATAAAATAAATCAGTCAAAACATATGGTAACAATTTATTTATCTAAATGTTCAATATCAGCATTTTGTTGCAATTAAATGTAAATATTAAGTGTATATTAATCTATATAATGAAGTATGTATAAAATCAATATATGTATAATCATTGTCGGTGGCTATCATTCAACAAATATGCTCATGTGGTTTGATCGAGTCCACACAATCAATGTTAATCATTTCTTGATCGATGTTTTTTTTATATTATTAAATGTTTAATTTTTTTTTTATTTTGTTATAGAAAAAAATATATCGTCATAAGTTGATATTCTATGAGAGAATACTCTCCTCTCAATGTCTAAACTTAAATTGTTAAAATTTTCGACTGATAAAATATGTTAATTTGGAAACCTCTTGTATTCAATGTAATCCTATAACTTCACACATATCGATATTATATCATCAATTAGTGTTTTATGTGTGAAGTAACTGTAACATTCCTAATTCCGATTATTTTTACTGAATAAATTATCAATTTCATGTTCATTCTACGCCAGTAATAAAATATAATGAATAAGTCATTAAAATAGTGTTCCTTTTAGGTATTATAATTTCTAATGTATCTTTAAATAAACAACTTGATATAAAATTGCATTTACCAAATTAACAGACACTTATTTTTACTGAAACATTCGCTACTTGACTAATTTACTGGTTTAGTTTGAACATGGCTCATCGGAATATATGGTCATACATTATAAAGAAACTTGAAAAATATTACAATTTGATGAAATTAATACGAAGTATCGAGAATATGAATAGCAAACTTGAGTATATACCATTTTAAATGAAATTCTTTTTTCATTTCTTTTCAAATTGCTCTTTATATTCTCAATGTCTCATACATTGTTTCATTTTGGGTCTGTTTTGTTACTTATATGCTTAACGATTCTACAAGTGTGAAAATATAATCTCCGTGTATTTAATGAAATTTATTATAAACACAAATTTATAGACAATTATTTTGACAGACAATTAAATGATGTGTAAATGTCTTAATAAATACAATTTTACAGATATTTGCATTTTTTATTTTAATTTGATAAACTATATTCTGGAGTCGGAAGTGTAAAAGGAGTAATGTTTCCTTTGCGATTTTTAATTTTATTCAAATATAGCTCTTGTCCCATTAAGCTTTGATTTTTCCAAAAGTCTCTATCTTCAGATGTCAACCTATTATTCCACGCCTTGACACAAAATAAACATTGAATATTATATCAAAGAGATGGTACTGTCGCACTAATTATTAACACAGTGATTGCAAAAGAATATATATTGAGTTACGGCATTTTTTATAACAAAGTAAATGTATATTTCTCTAAGTAAAAATGTATAAACTGTTCTAACTATTTGTAAGCTCTTTGAACAATTACTGTGTTTTTATTTAGTGCACCAACCTTTTCATTGTGAATAAATATATCTTGCATAATTAAGTCTTCTGTGTCGATAGCTAACATTAATCCACGTTCCAAATGTCGAATAACTTTATTGTCATTATGGGTGATATAACGAAAGTAAGCTTTCATCAGATAATATCTTAAAAAAGATAATGATAAATTAGATGTTTATTGAATTTTATATATTTGTTGTGTTTTTTGTACCTTGCCTTGAAAGTTTTAGTTTCTTTACAACATTCTTTGATGTTCTTTAATATCCTGCTAATAATTTTATTGACGCGCATAACTTCTCTCACATTTTTGTTATTTATCGTATTGACTGAGTGCAAGAGCATACCTTCTAATAGTCTTATTTTAACAAGCAAACCTATTTCTGGATATTTGTATACGCTGGTTGTCAGTTGGTCAATTGTCCAAATATTTAAAGTTTGCAAATTCAACCTTATAGACCTAAAAATGTTGATAATCATTAAAAATATATATTGTTGTTATTTTGGCTATGAGCCGCCTTGTGACCCAGTGGTTAATGTAACAAATTCATGACTGAGATTCTCGAGTTCGATGCACGGCGCCGACAAAACCGGTGTCGACTGGTTTCACTTGATAGATTTAGCTAAGTATTCATTGCTGTAAGGTGGGCTGGGAAACCACCTCTACCATAATAGGCGCTCGCAGAAAATTTTCTCTTTGGGCAAAATAATGTACTATGGGATTTTTTGTATAATTTTTTAAAAACTTAAAAATCAAAAATGCTGTAAATCTGCCTGCACTCGCTATATTTATATATAGCTAATTCTAGAATTTAGATTGTATATGGCTTTAATTAAATACCTCAACCATAAGTTCACTGTCATCGCCCAATAAGCATCGGCATTTTCACTATTTAATATATAATTTTTTTCTCTCATATAAAAATTAATGCAATTTTCAAAGGGTTCAACAGTATAACCCGTATCCAAATGAATATCTAATGCCATGATATAATACCATGTTTCATCTAAAATTTATTACACAATATACTCATCTGTATTAATTAATAAACTTAATATTATATGTACATGTATATGTGTTCATAATCTACCCTTACAATTTAAATTGTCATTGTCACTTTCATCTCTCATCAATTTTAGCTCATTCAAGACAGAAATGCATTTGGAAAATCTTTTGTTTTGGATTTCCAGGTGACTCAATACTTGTAAACAGAACATTCTTGATGTGGTTTGCTTTCCTTTGAGTAAATGAATCAATATACGTCCCATATCTAACGCTGCATTAGTATCTGACTTCCATATTCTACAATTTTTATACGTATTTTTACATTGATACAAAAAATTATCAAGTACTTTATTACCGAAAATTAAATATACAACTATAAAGATGTATGACGTATTCCATTTCAATCTTGTCAATTTTTTCTTTCCTCATACATATTCTTATTGCGGGGGGTATAAGTTGTTTCGCGCAAGGCTAAATTGTTACATTTTCATAGTATAAAAATATTTACATACTAGAAATTGATTATTTTACCTTATTTAATGATATGCTTGCCATTAGTAGATTACCATATGCTGTGCAAAGTACAGGGAAATTATTATTCGCTTTTAAAGCATATTTCAATGCCCACACTGCTGCATTGTATGCGGATAAAAACTTTTCACCAGCCTTAAAGTTACAATATTATTGTGTTATGTTTTGCCGTGTCATCTGTTTGAAATAGTACCTTTGTGATTCTGTATATATTACTTAACGTCTTGGAAACTTGGTTGAAAAATATTTTTTCAACATTTGTATACTCCCTAAATTGTGTTTTAGACAAAACCTCAAATAAGATATGTCTCCCAGTATTCTTTATTGTATCTAAAGACACATTTTTATGGCTAAAATTATATACCACTTATAATAAAAATAAAAATTATAATTGATTTTTTATAAAAAAACACACTTGTGAAAAGAAAAAGCACAACCGAAGAGATCCATGGCTTCCCCTAAATACTTTTCGGCCTCTAAATAATCTTCAATTTCTAACATTACAGCCCCTCTCAAAGAATATATTCTCCCTGTTATAAAATGTATTCGCCACTTTTGAAATTTATCATGATTTTTCGGTAAAACGAACTTGGGATTCTATAATCATAATTATTAAAAAAATATACATATTTTCAAATTCATGCAAAAATATTCAAACCTTTATAAACTCTTCGACTTCGCACAGTAAAGAAATAGCTAAAGGTACATTTTGAAATCTAATACTCAGTTGTATATATTCAAGATATGCTTCATACAGTTTGTGAATTTGGTCTAAGAAAATAATCATTATTTCACTAAACATAAAAATATATGTTTTTACAAATGGCACCTGATTTTTTGCAATGTTCGATCATTTGAGTATACATAGCAGTCAATATCTCGAAACATTTGCATGATTTATTATCTACCTCTGTATAACATTTAACAGAGAGTGATTCATTAAACTTTTGACAACCTGTAATTATAAATAAAGTGTAGCATTGTCTATATCAATTAAACTGCTAATAATATGTATAATATAATTACCACGCAGACACAATGATTTGAAATTGTTTTTTTTTATTTTCCGACTATTGGTCTTGAGCTAAAAATGAATTGAATACATTAAAAAAAGGTATTTTCATACGGACGATATATTTATTCATACCTTTATTGTCATTCTATTAGGTAACAGATTTTTCAACTCTTTTTCAAAATCATCTTCTTTTAAACTAGCAATATATGATTCAAGTTCTTCATCAATTTGATATTCGACATTCTATGAAATTTAAAAATAGTTGTAATTTAAGATTAATACAAAAACTCAAATGTTCATTGAATACTTTTTTGAGTCCAAGAACTTCATTGAAATTTTCAGCTCCACAATGACTACATTGTTTTGTATTTTTTTCTAAATAAATTGTCGCTTTTGTGTGAATTTTTTTCTAAATTTGTTATAATTAAGGAAATGTAAAACATACATATGTTTATTTAATCAAAATAACTTTCCATACAAACTTTTTGACTTTCCGTTAATAAATCGTAAGCAGACGTAAAAATAGAAGTGTTTTTGAATTTGATATAACCACACCAAGCATAAGTGGGCAATTCAGATTTATCTTTTTCTACAAACATATTTTTCTAAATATATTATATATTTTGAAGATAGATTTTATTACATATAAAAATATACCATTTTCGTTTATACCAATACAATTGCAACCATTATTTTTAATAATATCAACTGGCAGACATTTGATAAGAATTTTTCCATCACTGTTAGTAAAATCTCCACCTGCACATTCAAGAAATCCTATATTGAAAAGCTTTACGAATGCTGAAAATATGTTGCATTATTTTTTACTAAACCATAGAGAAATAAGGTGTTTTAAAGTTACCTTTAGCTACATCATAATTTGTATTGGGTAAAATGACATAAAGTAAAATAGAACGGCTAAATAATTCACCTAACGCTGAACAGCACTTTAAAACCAATTGTTCAAAGGGTGATAGAGAATCATATGTTATTAAAAAGGACACTAAATACATAAAAAATATTTTAATAAAAATATTGTTGAATTTAATATATATGGAAATTAATACCATCCATATTTGTTTCCTTAGAAAGACCACAATATTCATTAAGATTTTTCAAGAATGCTACCCGAATATTATCTTGTAATGGTTTCTTTAAATAAAGTTTCACATCATCGGTATCCTAATTAACATGATCTTATAAAAAAATTCAATATATGTATACAAGTTAAGAAATAAAAATTGAATACAAACTCTAAATGTTGACTCAAATAAATTCCATCCTTGATAGGAACTTCGCGAACATGAACTGAAATTTTCTTTTGAAATTTTATCAATATCATCTTGGACCCATTTAAAATCATATTTATGAGGTATTACAACTCCAATAGACAGTGCTTCTTCTTGGTCTATTTCTCTTTTCATAATAAATTTCATTACAATTATAAAGCAATTATAAAATTGCATAATGCAATACATACTTTATAAAAATGTCACCAGTCTGGATGAGCATTTTTAAAAACTTTTCAATCCATCCTGGATTTCCCTGACTCCATGTCTGAATTAAACTAGAATAAAAATGTGATTAATTTTTCATATTGATCAAAGTGTTCTTTATGAAATATTACTTTTCAAGCTTTGGTGTAAGAGCTTGCACATTGAGCATTGAACAAACAAGAGCCGAATGATACCAACGACTGAAGGGCTTAACATTGATATAGAATGTATTTGACATATCAGTAAAGTTAGGTGCATTGTTATTATCCTCGATAACAGCGATAATACCCATTTTACACACACTTAATAATGCGGGTAATATTCTTGATGAACGATCATCAATGTTTTTACTTCCATCTATGGCAACCACCGTAAAATCATTGAATATCTATAATTTTTATAAAATAAACAATAGTTCATTTTTAATAAGTATGTAATTTTTATATACCTCTCTAAATAATTTGATTGTTAAATCAAAAACGACCTTGTGCTTGCATTCTGCAGATAAATCAGTTTCTGAATATACACCGGTATTTATATGGAAGACTTCATTTAGGAAACAATTTTGTGAAAAATTCAATGTCTCTCCAAAAATTTCAAGAAACCGACCGTTTGCAATATCTTTTCCATTAACACCTACATACTTCTTGAATCCTTCTTTAATTAGTTCTTTTATTACAAAATATTGCATCTGTTTAAATATTTTAATAATAAATTATAGTTAAATCTATCTCTATGAATGTAAATAACTCAAGTGCTACAAATAATAATTTTTTAATAGTAAAACCTACATTTTTATGATGATTATGAAGGTTTATTTTAATAAACGTTACTCTTTCTGGCGTTGATGCCTGCATTTCATTTAACAAACGCGTTTTTCCAACCATTGAGTCTCCCTTAATTTATAAATAAACATTGTAAAAAAAAATGAATTTATTTTAACTGTGGTTGTTAATACTGACGGTAAGAAATACAGCTTTATTGTCTAGTTGCTTATCGTCTGATGTTATAAGACTTTGTAACCAGCTATGATAGGCTTTCATTTCAGATGATCGATCCACAAATGGATAGTTATAAACGGTAGTTTCAGCACTGTAATCATTAAAATGATAATAACAACAATTTGTAAATTTTTATGACATTAAATACCTCAAACGTTCTGGATTGAATTCATAAATAGGTCCAACATTCTTTAAGCCTTTTAGTATTTTGGACGGCATTAGTGTAAAACACCCCCTGTTTAATCTGCTTTGTAAACATGTTATACTATCACATGTTACTTTGTCGGGATAATTTATCATTAATCTCGCACCCTATTCAAAAAAGTTTGTGAGTTCGCTTAAAAGTATTTGAATATACATTACTAAAATTACCTTGTTTACACATAGGCCAATCACTGTATATTCTCTGCGTAACACGTGACCCACAACTCCACAGTAAGTTGATCCTATGTTTAATAATAATATAAAGAGAAATAATTTATTTTACTTTATTACTCTACCAACCGGACGTCACTCCAACAGAAACACTTTTGATGAAATCTAAATCGACAAGTTTTTTTCTCAATTCAAAAGCACAAAAAAGAGCATGTTGGGTCTCCATTTCGTGTTTCATTTCACGAAGTCCAAATACAATAAGAAACATCATATCTTTATCGAATAGTGATATTTTATTCACCAGGCCTTGTTTTTTATTGACGATTCTATGAAATGGATAAGTCAGAAATCAATGTATAAACTTTATTATTAATTACTTACTTGCAGACTTCAATATATGAAGTATTTGTGACTTCAGCCATTATTTCATCTGACACTGGAAATAAAATTACATTTAAAAACACAACGATGACTTGTCTCATTTCTGTTAGATATTCGATGCGTTCTTTTTTATCTATTGCATTTATAACTGGAATTAAAACGAATTTCCTCAAAGAATCTTTCATATTTCTTCTTATTGCAATGTTCAAACATTGTCTGACTGCAACAAAAATTGACTTTTAAAATTAATACATATATTAATTATTTTATTAATATGAAGAATATCTACTTTTATTCAATTTTTTTTCTGTATGAGCCTGGACAAGGTTGTTTATATGTTCCGTCATGTTAATTGTAGAAATTTCATCATCATCATCTATATAGTCATCATCATCATCATCATCTATACAAATTTCAATGGTATCCATAGAACATTCTTTTTTTGTTGTAAAATTTGATGAGAAATCTGAATAAATATAATTATTCATTTGGGTTATATGGCTGCACAAAGATGTTCTTTTTTAATTTACCTAAATCTGTATGGACTTCTAATTTTTCTACATTTTTCCACATTGCGCCAGTTCCAATTATAAGAATGTGAGAGTTTTTTATTGTTTTATAAATGTATTGTACGGCATTCACATATTTCCATGTGCTTGGACTAGTAATAACTTCTCCGGCCTTACTCATATACTCTGCATTCTAATCTCATTATTGTTAAGGAACAAATAATGTTATTAAAGATTTTATTATATGCATACTTTATGTGTAACTTACCTTTACATCCCAAACTGGTTGACCTACAACAAGATAATGTGAATTTTTACTGTCTCCTATTATTAAAAAGAGTACATTTCCTGCTGCGATTGCTACTTTAACTGAAATTAGTATTATAAGGAGTAAAAATTATAGAAAATATATTATATTGACCATTTACTTTTTAAAGTGATGCCAATATCAGTTTCAAAGCTACCATATTCTCGTTGAATAACCAAAGCACAATCTATAGCTGCATGAACGGCTTCTTGAATAGAAAATGCTGGAGTGGATTTCCACATGGCAAGAAAAGCATCCCCAGAAAATTTCAATAAATCTCCTTCGTGTACTAGTATTTCATGCACCATGTTTCCTATATAAGAGTTCAGTACTTGAGTTAATCGAGATGTTCCATCTTTCCCTGTTTTTGTGTAAGCTTCACACAATTCAGTGAAACCTAATGATTTATAACTCGGTGTTATTTTGAAGTTTAGAACAAATACACATTTAATTGTTAAATGGAATGCTTATAAATTTTATCAACCCGATACATCGGCAAACATCAACGCTGCTTCATAACATTTCGGTGTGTAATTATCGTGATCATAAATTATTTCATCAGGTACAAAAGATGCTATTGTTTTTATTTTTAGAAAATCTTCACTGTCCATCTTTATGGAGTCAATTTTAACTTTTTCATACTTTCTAAAACGAAATGTGGAGATTGGAAAAATTTAAGAACAATGAACCAATAAAATTTATTATGTACTTGGATTTGGCTAATCTTCTACGTTCCCGTGGTTCTTTATAATATGAATAAGATATTGGTCTTGTATTTTGTTGAATTGCTGATGCGTAGTTATCTCTTCTCTCATCATAATCCGTTTGCAGTTCGCAAGACTCTTCAATATTTTGTAATATTTTTTTAAGATACGTCGATACTTTCATTTTAGACATTACAAATTATCATTTGTTTTCATCGCTGTTTTTTTATAACGAAATATTAATTTTAAAAATTGAAGTAAATTGTACTTTGTCTTTTTTAAATTTATTATGAAATAAAATTAATTTACCAAGAACAGATAAATGGTCATAAAGTAATACATCAGAACTATGAAGAGTTTTTTTATTAGTAATATTTTTTATAAATAAAAATTGCATATATATATATATATATATATATATATATATATATATATATATATATATATATATATAATATATATATATATATATATATATATATATATATATATATATATATATATATATGATAATAATAGTGGCAACATTAGCGTGGCGTGCCTGTTGTTGACTGTTGTGCCGGTCTGGTTATTATTTGAGCGAAGCCAGTAGAGTACAGTCAGTAGAATCAGTACAGTCAGTAGAATCAGTACAGTCAAGATGGTTCAGAGTCAAAGAGAAGAACTGACCGAAGCCGAGGCCGAGTTGTACGACAGGCAGATCAGGCTTTGGGGACTGGATTCACAGAAAAGGTTCCTTCACATCTGTCATGCCTCAGGATCATCTATCTGTCAAAGCTTCTTTCATAACGTCATTCCTTATTTAGGTTGCGAGCTTCTAAAATATTACTCGTCGGATTGAAAGGTTTCGGTGCTGAAATTGCTAAGAATATTATATTAGCCGGAATCAAAAGTATTACATTCCTTGACAGCGAGTCTCTTTCGCAAGCCGATGCTTTGGCTCAATTCCTAGCACCGAAAGATAAAATAGGAACCAATGTGGGTTTATTTTCTTTTTTTAATATTTATTATTATACCCATTTATTTTTTTCTAATCACATATCATTTGTTCTATTTGATTTGGTTTTCAGAGAGCCGAAGCATCTAAAGAAAGGGCCCAAGCATTGAATCCTATGGTTACAGTTTCTGTAGATACAAATCCCGTTGCGGACTTGCCCGATTCATATTTCACACAGTTTGATGTGGTCTGTGTTACTGATTGTCCCCAGAGACAGTTAGTTCGAATCAATAACATTTGCCGTACCGCTGGAGTGAAATTCTTCTGTGGTAATGTCTGGGGTTTCTATGGATACATGTTTGCCGATCTTCAAGTTCATGAATATGCCGAGTTAGTGATGAGCTTTTAATATTTCATATTATGCAATTACATACTGAATTTTTTAAATAATTTTTAGAGATATAGTTCATCATAAGCCAGGTAAAACAACAGCAGATGGTAAAAAAAGTAAAGGCGAGACGATAACTACAACAGTGAAACAAACCGCTACTTTCGTTCCTCTTGAATCTGCTTTAGATGTCGACTGGTCTGATAAAAAGTATTCTAGTCGTCTTCGCCGTGGAGATCCATCTTACTTTGCTGCTAAAAGTAAAAAAAATAGTTAATTTATAATTAAAATTTAGATGATTAATTTTATTTATTTTCAGTTCTACTTAATTTCCAAACCCAATACGGTCGTAATCCAGACCCCGAGCGACGAGAGGAAGATATTGCCACGTTGTTAAGCATGCGTGACACATTATTGGATGAGTGTTCAGTTCCCAAAGAATTTGTTCCCGACAGTCTCTTGACAAATGTCTTTGCAGAAATATCACCTGCGTGTGCCATCGTCGGTGGAGTTTTGGCTCAAGAAATCATCAAAGCTGTTAGCCAGAAAGAAGCACCGCACAACAACATGTTCTTTTTCAATCCTCTTAAATGTGTTGGATTTGTTGAATCTTACGGAATTTAATAATACATATTTATACATTACAAATTTTACTTTACATCTTTTTTTTAACATTAAAAGAAATTCATCTATAATATTTTTTTTTTTACAAATATTGATGCGAGAAAATAATGCCCAGATAAATTAGTTTCTTGTGTATGCATAAAAAGATAAATTAAAAATGATTTAGGCTTGAATGGAGGGAATGATACATGTAGACAATATTTTGTCATTTTTTCATGAATGGGTCATTTTTGAAAAACAAAGCAGATAAGAGTATCAGTATGAAGGGGTAAATTGCTTATGATAAGTGAATATCATAAGCACCGAATGGTCTGGAATGGAAAATTATTTTTGTTGTGAGCAGGTTTGATAATTATTTATCAATTTATTTGTGATTATAAAAACGGAATGTTATGTCATGAAGTAATGAGTCATGGTTCTTTCTGGCGAGAAAGTCGTGTGCTATGGCGAAATGGTAAACATTGCATCTATCTCTTTCTAATCACATCACAACGAAAGAGACAACATGCGAGCAGCTGGCTTTGCGTCAACACTGCGACAGATGAATGGAGTGTTTCAATACCGTCGCTACTTGAACAAGTATACAGTGCAATTTTATGAAAATTATTTTGAATTTTAAAATTTCAAATGAGGATTGACGAAACCAGATTGAAAAATGTCTAAAAAATGTTCACTTCTTAATTAATCAAAATTCAATCTTTGATAAAATATGTATATCCTTAAATTGTCAGGTGTAAATTCATAACTACAGCTATTCTCATCTAAAAATTACCATTGACAAAAAGGCTAAAAAAATATAATCTGTAAACAAAAAATTAGAACTTGCTATGCCGAAATATTTGCGGTCCCACGCTCCTTTTGAAATCCTCAATTCGACCCGCAGTTTAATTTTGGCCCTTTATCCGAAACGTTTGTCTTCCCCTGGTCTACAACTGTATCGACATGTATTTGTGAATAACAAGTATGACACGAACTTGCTCAAGTATAGTTGCCGTTCAAGCAAACATAAACAAAAGTGCATTGTGATTGCTCGAGCAAAAGCCAAACAAAAGCAGATCGGTTCTGAGAGAGAAACACTGGACGACGATGACTGACCTGGAGACTGCGATACCTGGAACACCCGGGACTGGCGGCGTCGACCACTCTTTGGCTGATACCAGTGAGGAGTGTGGCGGCAGCGGGGAGGGCGGGGGCTGTGGCAGCGGGGGGAGCGGGGGGAGCGGGGTGCATGAGGCCAAGAAGAGGAAGATCTGCCAGGACGAGGACATGAGCCAGCCGCTCGCCAAGACCAGGAACCAGAAACTGGAGCACCGCCTCGGGGGGATACTCTGCTGCACTGTCTGCCTGGACCTGCCCTCGGGGGCCGTCTTTCAGGTCAGTACTCTTACATTGCTTATACGTTACCACCCCATTAGCATGCCTTCCTCATGTCCCATACACTTCCGAGGACGGTAACGTCCCTAAAATATCTTCAAACGAAAATATTGTGATTTCAATATACATCATATTCAAACAATATTATTGCGTCGCAATAAAAGAACAAAGCATTCATTAGTATGTCAGAAATGGCCAGAGATTAGTGCACACAAATGTAAGTACCTACATACTTCTACATCAAGTTTCAATGAATAAGTTTTCTTATAAAATAATTATCTACTTTATGAAAATATCGACTATACCAAGGATCTTCCATTCCTCAAAAATAAGCATCCCGGACTGGTCATAAAACAAACAATTACTTTTTGGTAGAGTATGAGAACGGTATGGAAAGAATGTCCTAAAAAGTCATGGCTGGGTGTGATTAATCACAAATAACAAAAGAGTAACAACCACTGAGGACAAATAGAGATGCATGAAAGACTGGTGGATGTTCAGAGACACAAAATTTGTGTAAGGATGGGAATGAAGGGAAAAAATAATAAATTACATTAGATCGGATCAGTCCCAACAAGAACCAGGACATCAAATTATTTATTAATAGATATACGTCTTCAATATTGAAAAGGGTTTTTTTTTTAAATATGTATCAGTTGATTCAAAGAAATGATCACATAACACTATTGTTATTTCCAAAATTAGTTTTTACAGTAGAAATATTTTCCTAATATTAAAAAAAATATTTACCACATAAATGAGACTGTTAACCTTTGTCCTTCAAAGAATTAGGATAATATTTATGTGTATATGTGAAAGGAACATTAAACTCAAACGAATGTCAGGTCACTGGGTTATTGCTCTCGGTGTTTGATGATGCATTTTTATTGCACTGATATTAGCTGATGTTTGTATTTTTTTGGATTCATATTATTTACTCAGTGAAAAAATACAAATTTGTCACATTAATTATTCAAAGCAATTATTGTTTCAACTAATTTTAAACTAAACTGCTTTTACTGATGTGATTTCATCGATGATTTTGAGTGCTAATTTCAGGAAAATAGTTTTGTTGTAATAAAGTTTGAACACAGGTATTGTCTGATTTAATTTTTTTCAACATCCCTCTAGTCAATATTTTATATTATAGTTAATAATGTCTCGATAGCAGATGAATTTTTTGTAAATATATCTCATCCATAAACAAAACTATTGTATTTAATTAATTATTTAAATAACAACTTACGTATGTAATAAATTTATATAAATAATGACAGTTGTGGATAACGACAGAACATATATTTCATAGGGTTTGATGTAACAACCTGATATAAATTATGTAGATAATAAGAGTTGTAACTTCCAAAAAAAAAAAAATATTGCATAAATATTTATACATCAATTGTATTGCCAAATGCTGTAGATATTATGTGGTTCGTCTAAAAAGAATAAAAGATGTGAAAGTATTTTGATGTTTTTTTCAATAAAATCGAGCTTCCTTCACCTGTCCTTCAAACTTTAATTAAACACATGATTATTGATTAGACTAAACAATTGTTACTTGAACCATCACTAACTATTAGATTATAAGATTATCTATAAGGTATGCTACAATAATTTATATAAATTTTTATTTCATTATGTCTGTATTTTACCATCACAATGTTTAATTTGTATGCTTAATAATTACAGGATCATAAAAATTATTCAAGATAAGTATGCTTCTCTTACGATATTTTGATCTTTCATAGTTTTATATTGAGGAATTAAAGTACCCTTTAAGTTATTATATTTTAAATATAAAAATATAATTACAGTGTACCAATGGGCATTTGATGTGTGCCGGTTGCTTCACACACATATTAGCCGATGCAAGACTTCGAGATGAAACAGCCACGTGTCCGAATTGTCGAGTTGAAATATCGAAAGATTCTGCATCCCGAAACCTAGCAGTTGAAAATGCTATTTCTGAACTACCGTCTGAATGTAAATATTGCTCTAAAGAATTCGCAAGAAACTCTTTGGATCATCATCAAGAGATTCTCTGTGAGGAAAGGTATGTTACATAATAATAATTATCGTCTAAGTAAAAAATATTATCCTATAATTTATGTTGCCTTATTTGACAAATCCCATTTATTATTTCATATTCATTCATTGTGCTAACAGATTATTAGATTGCATTAGACTTGATTATCCAGGAGCGTAGCTAAAATAAAAAAAAAATATGCCTGGATTCTCCATTAGACTTTCAATATATTTTTCAAAAAGAGAAATACTAAAAAGTATTTTTTTCACACTTTATTTAATTACATATTTTCATTCTTTTTGTATATGATAAATCATAACACTTCTTAACTGGCTTGAAGTGCACACATTACCCTCTGAACAAATATTTGATAAGCAGTGCTATATAATGAAATAAATATTTATGATGGTTTGGCAGTGTTGTCTTAAAAATAGGAGTTGTGTACTTGACAAATACACATGTCTGTTCCAGTTAAGAGATTAAAGTAATTCTGGATAATCAAATGTCTAATTTCCTCTTCTTTGATTTTTATTATTTTGTATAAAAAAATTTGAATTTCCTTAATTGGTAAAGGAAATGTTATTATCAAGACGATTAAGGTATTTCTTTCTAACAAAAGTGCACATGCTTGATTAGGTTTTGCCAGATTACCGTCAATGGTGAATGCCCACAAAATGCACACACTGAGGGTGGATTGTTTCGTAAATTTGCTGCATATTGTATTATGCTAGTCACCATGTTCCGGAGATCAAAGTCGGTAGCGAGCTCCAAACACTCCATTAGTTCTCATCGTACAAACAGGTGGGCTCGATAATATAAGTAATCAAACTATCTACCAGTTAATAACTTTGACCTCCTCAATATGGTGAAGTTTTTTTAAATTGTGTGCGTTCACAAATTGTAAAACAAAACGAAAAGAATAATTTTATTAAATGTGTGTATCGGGTAAGTTCTTTTATCATTGCCCTATTGCATCAGTTTTTTTTGCCCTTTCCATATTGTTTCGAACACTCACATCACAGACATTACAGTTAATAGTTTATTGATTTATTGTTCAATGTGAATAAAAAAATTATATTGTTGCATCATTTAATGTTAATTATTTTTATAGGATTACAGAATGTAAATACAAATGTATTGGCTGTCCATGGCGAGGGCCTCAACATGAAGCAGTCACTCACGAGGAATGTTGTGTACATCCAAAAAGAAGTGGTGCTGAAGTTATGGCTTCTTTGCAAGCCACTGAAAAAGCTAGAATTCAGGATAAATTACTGTATAATACTCTATTTGATTTGCTGAGTTATGAGAAAATTACGTTCAATGGTAGTATTTTGTGTAAGAAATACAATTTCATATCCAGGAGATTATAATTTTTTTTTTATGCATAGATCTACAATTTAAGCCATATAGGACTGACGATTATGTCAATAGATTATTTTACGAAACATCACGGTTTTCCGCATTCAATCAGCAGTGGGTAGTAAAAGCACACATTAATAATAGTCAGAATGATCCTATCCAATGTTCAGAACGTGATATTACATATCAAGTAAATATTAATTTGTATATAATAAGGTATAGTGGCACATAATATTCTTAAACAATGTCAATTTTAGATTATCCTCAAGTCAAAAACCACAAACCCTTTATATTTACACTATGTCATATTGCGAGGGCCTTTTGGCGATATGAAAACAATACCTCGAATTTACCAGTATGAATTTACTGAAAAAGATGCCGAATCGACTACTTCTATTCTTCCACTGCCCGACAGCAATGAATGTAATCGACTATTATCAAATAAAGCCATCAATTTTAGGTTAGTATTTAATGTTTTTAAAATATTTACAGATATTATATCACAGTTTTCTTTTTCACAGGCTGATAATGTTTTTGGCATCAAAATGAATGTTTTGTAAATGAAAAGAAGTATGTATAATATAAATCCTTTATATTTTACTCAATCACCCTTTAGTTTAAATTGATGTCTAAAGGGCAACTCTTCACTTAATTGATGATATTGCAAAAGCTATAGATCAGCGAGTTATTTAATGAATTTGTTTTTTTTTTGTATATTGTCTGAATAGTTTTTTTTCTTCAAATATTTAAGTATTTGTATGTCAATCGTAAGAATATTTTATAAAATGATAACAAGTTACAATTTTTATTTATATAAAAATGATCTGAGATAATCATAATATTATAAATAATACAAACAATCATTTTGACTCTTGTCCTTTGTGTGTGTAATTACTAATGTTTAAACTACTTTAACTTTGTAGTGTTTTATCATAGTATTTATTGAAAAATTGTTTGCTTTTGAACAATTTCTTTTTGTTTGTTGAATATAAAGTCTGCATATTATGTGTCTGTAGTAAACCGACACCTCCAATATATTTTTCTATTGGATGTGTCGAGTAAACACAATGTGACAAAATTTATCCACTTGCTTTCTAATTCCATTCCTTAGAATATGACTGATGATTATAAATATTTATTTTAGGAAATAACAAAGCTATGCGGGTACTGATTGTAACTAATTCAAGAAATATAAATACAAAAAGAATAATGTGTTTTATTTGTAATGCAAGTATCAATTACACCTCGTAAGGTTTCTTTTTATGATTCTTAGGTTTTTTAATTTTATTTAGTTGTTTATTCGTTGTTATTTTCAAATCATCAGCTTTCCACAGTGTTAAAATACCAGCTTCTCCTCCGGTAAATAAATTGTCATCCTAAAAGATATATTAAGGGTTAGATATATGGATATTGATTTTCATATAATAATAATAATAATACACACCTCTGTATTGTACCATCCACAACGGGTAACTTGTTTATTATTTTCGAAATTCGACAGTTTTGATAATTTATTATCAGAGAATTTGAGTGTTCGAAGACATTGCCTGTAATGTTAAGAATTATGATTAAGGTTTGAATGTTTGAAAGAAAGAAGATAATATACCCATTGTTTGAGTAAGAGCCGGTGAGAATTATTGGATCGCCTTGCTTTGTCCTAAAAATGTCGACCAAATAGCAATCATCCACATTGGTCCTCTAAAATTATTATTGATTTAGATATCATGTAATTACAAAGGATTTTTTTTAATGGTTTACCATCACTGCATCTGTGATTGCTTTTCTATCGAATTTAACTATTTCATCAGCAGTTTCAGTGTCCCAGAACTGAACTTCGACATTTTGAGTAATGCATCCAACTATTTTATCAGATACCCAACACAGTTTATCGACAGGGCAGTCGGCATTTAATGAATATTGCAATGCATCGTCTTCACAAGATTCACTAACATCAAATATATTTATTAGGCCATCTACTCCTGCTGTAGCTAAATGATCACATTTGTCTTTATTAAATTGAACCTAAAATACAATCAATATTTATGATTTGGAATCATAATTGAATATAACTGAATCATATTTCAAAATTTACTTGAATAATATCATCAGTGTGAGAATTCCAATAAGCCCCAAGTAATTCTACTTTTCTCAAATCCCAAAAGAGCATAAATGCATCATTTTCGATCAAATCAGTGCCTCCGCAAATAATTCTATCATCACAAGATATATCAAATGAAGTGATCGGTTTTGTTGAAGTTTTTTTTTCTTCATTTTCTACAAGAATATAAAAATAAGAAAAATAATTTCATTAAATATATTTCTAGATTGTACCTTGAAATATGTTCACAGCACTATTGCCCGTTCTCAAATCCCACAATTTTATGGTCCCATTTGAAGAGCTTGAAAATAGGAGGTCATCATTTAAATTTGAGAATTTGATGTCTGTTGTGTTCTTTTCATTTTTCGGGAGAGTAAACACTTTTTGTAAATCCACATTATTATATGAATAAACTTGGCCAGAAGAGTTTGTAATTGATAATGCTAATTTGTTTGTTCTGAAAATTTTAGTAGTTGATAAAGTAAATATTGAATTCATTTTCCAAAAAAAAAAACATTACCGCGTGCCATTGATCTTTACGATATAATTTTCATCGAGCGAAATAACTTTTTCACAGTGTAAATTTAAAGATTGAGGAAATTGGGCAATAACTTCTTCGTAATTTGCAATATCCTTATCAATATCAGAATCTTCACCAAGATTTGAGCTTTTCATTTTGGGTTATCTTCAAAAACCGCTTGGATTTGTTATGACGTTTCACGTGTATCACTGTCACTCAAATAATACATACACGATGCACGTGTTTATGTTTTTTTTATATAAATAAAAAATACAAGACACAATTTTAAATGAAAATTATAAAAATAATTTGTCTTGTATGCATTTAAAAATTAATTTCTTCAAAAGATACCTAGGTACATAAATTGTTTGTTCAATGTTGCCATTAAAAGCATAGCCTTGTTGTGTGACAGTTGACGTTTATCTGTGAGCGTTGTGGATTTGCAGCGCTGCGGGAACATTCTGTTAGGTGAATAATAAATATATATTTAATAGACACCCCGATCTTCATTATTTATTACGTTTATTTACATTCGGATTACATAAAAAAACTTTTTCTAGGTCTATCAAAATGTCGCAAGCTTTAGCATCTCTCACTGCCACCTATACTGATTCTGAAGGAGAAGAGGATATGGAAGATGGAGAAAGTAGTCCAGAAAATGTTCAAAGCCCTCAATCTAATAGTCGGTCATTTCCCTCAACACCTAAACATGCCGCTGCTTCAACAGGATCTGTATCGCTACCGGGAACTCCTGGTAAACCAAAACGATTAGTTTCTTATAATAACGATGATGTAATATCCGACGATGAGACAGCTCCAGTAGAAAATCTTAAGGATCGTTCGATAGTTCCCGGAGAGGAGCAAGACGATGAAGAACCTGTGGCTAAACTGGAAATTGTTAAAGAAGATGGTATTTCAATACCTCCACCACCACCAGGGAAATGCTCGGCCGAGTTGCAAGAAAAAATAGCTAATATATATGCAAAAATGGTAAACGAAGGAAAAGATATGAATCAAATTATACAAAGAAGAAAAGATTTCCGAAATCCAAGCATTTATGAAAAATTGATTGAATTTTGTAAGATTAATGAGTTAGATACAAATTATCCCCCAGAAGTTTATGATCCATTGCGATGGGGAAAGGAATCATACTTTGACGAATTAGCAAAAGCTCAAAAAATAGAAATGGAGCGAAGGGAAAAGGAGCGCCAAGAAAAGATTGCAAAAATAGATTTTAAAACGGGATTCGTGAAGAAAGTTGAAAGTGAAGAAGATGCTAAAAAAAGAAAATCTAAATGGGATCAGGCAGCACCAAATAGTTCTGCATTAAAACCTTCTGTAAAACCCGCTGGAGTCGTTCAACCAGCACTAACTACCTCAGCTTCGGGTACTAAGAGTACTGTAATACCAGCTTTCGGATCATTACCGAAAAGGCCTAGAATTTAAAAAAAAAGTCATACTCATTGATGTTTATCCATTATATCATTACTTGTGTACCTTGATTATTAGTAACACCGTTACCATATAATCTGAGGATTAATTGATCAGTTTAAGATCAGAATATTTCAAGTGACATCAAGCTGTACATTTAAAAAAATACAATAATTAATGTTAAGTCTCCATAGTATAAGGTAAATGAAATAAATTTTTTGAATAAAATCACAATTGATTTTTAATATCCGTCAATATGTTCCCACTTGTAAATAAATATAATAATTTAATTATAAGGCATCATTCCATAAAAAGTAATCATGAATAAAACTATGAAAATAATAAATCAAAAAGGTGCAACTCTCTATTATATAAATTATTAATTACAATTACATGCTTTTGTTTTTATTCAATAATGAAATGCAAAGCATTTTGTGCAATATTTTTTGTGACTTGTAAACTTCTCAATATGATTATTGCACAATAATAATTGTATAAAATTTGAAAAGCTTTAGGATACTAAATTCGCGTTACTGATAATGTAATCCATATTATTGTTACGAATCGTAATGAAAATGGTTTTTCTCGATATAGATACTATGTGAGTATGGCAACACTGCGTGACGTCACTTGTGATTGGTGTGTTTGTGTGTGTAGTTTGTGCAAGTGTGTGTCAGTGTGTGTCAGTGTGTGTCAGTGTGTGTCAGTGTGTGTCAGTGTGAGGCAGTGGCAGTGTCAGTGGTCTTGTGATGGCGGCCAGAGCTGAGCCAGCGGGAGCACCTCCTGTGGCCACCGGGACTACTGGGATTACCGGGACTGTCGGGACTGGCGGGACTACCGGGACTACCGGGACTACCGGGATTATTGGGACTGTGGGGACTAGCGGGACTAACAGTAGCAGCAGGACGGACAGGCTGAAGGAGCTGTACCCCAGTGTGGACGAGAGGGAGACTCCGTTGCCGCGAGCCTGGAGCACCAAGGACAAGTACAACTACATCGGACTGTCCCAGAACAACCTGCGGGTTCACTATAAAGGTATATCATATACTATACACTAATATACTACACGACTAATACAACAAAGGGAACAGCTGATCCGTGCAAGTATGTCGTACTATCTGCTTAAGGAGTATCGGCCCTTGATCGATATTGGTAACATTACTGGTGCTCCACTCCAGCAGGCAGTCACTAGGAACAGGAACAGGAACAGGAACAGGAACAGGAGCCAGGAGCAGGCAGTGGTGACAGTGCGCACTCCACGCATCCTTTGTCCTGGTCCTGCTGGTCTATTATTGTGTAGTGCGCCGTCAGCTGATGCCAACAACAAAGATTACAGACATTTATCATTATCACTATTATGAGAACCGTCTACCCTCCATCATGCAGACTGGTCACTTTATAGTCAGCGTGTACTTGTCGTGCCCCCCTTCTGTTGTGATTTCTGAACACGATCGACTTGTGCATATTACAAACATAAAAAGACCACAATGCGACGTTTTATAAAAAAAACACACACCTGTCCGAATAATCGAGATCAAAACACACATTTATAATTCCTTCCATTTACATATTCAGCTATTTTTTTAACACTAATTATAATCACTAACTACACTTGTGATTGTAGAGGAAATGTCAAATTTTATTTATGTTCTTGATTGGTCGCACCGCGAAATTAATATTTTATTATATTACGATATGATAAGTTTGACATTTGCTCTACAAACAAGAAACAAAGGGTAATTTGACATATTCAATATGGCCGCCTAATCGTACACTTGGAGACACGCGACTTTTTTTAATTTTATGGTATTTTTATTTTCACAAAAAGGGCACATCTATGGCTTCAAATGATTATCGTGATTTTGTGCAATCGAATATTGAAGATTCAAATAAATACAATTATTTTAACTAATCCAAAATCGGTAAGATGGTTTCCCAGACCACTCACATATCGATGGCGTATTCAGGCTTTAGTTTAGTTGATATTTATTTGCCAATTATGTGTATACATACTAAAAAATAATGAAAATATTACAGTGATATTGATATTAAATTTATTTCAAATAAAGCTTATTACATTTGCCGATAACATTATGTCAATAATTTCTCATTCCATACTTTCACTAGCGAGAGAAGCCATTTACGACAGGTATACTTTTCCTGGAACTTTGGTTTACAATAAATCTTAAATCATTTCAAAAGAAAATTTATACCATTTTGTGGAATTATCAATTTACTAGTGAAAGAAGGCTTACTTTATAAACTTTACAAATTAGATATAGCATTGCATATAAATTATTCGTACGATTTAGTGTAAACCCGTGTATTGTTGCACTCTTCTCTCCTATTCGATAAAGGCATAAGTGTGTCTCCCTCACTCAACACATTTATAGTGACCACTGAGAGTGGCTGTGACAATACGTTGGCGATTAAACCCAATAATATTTTAAACTCAGGAAAAAACTGATCCTAAATGTATTTGAGTGTATGTTTGAGTCCCTTTGACACGTAGTAACAATGCATTTAGCCATTTTACTGTGAAATATAACTGAAGATATTATTATTACAATTTCTTTATTATGCGTAAGTTTTTACATTGATTGATAGAAATAATACATCTTTGGAAATAGACTTAGGTGTGCAGAGTGTATACATCTTTTTACCTATAACTAACATGAGAATGTTTTATTGAAATTTTACATGAGTAATAGTATTTAATTGTAGAAAGAATGGGAAAAAACAAATAAAAACCCATTTACAAATTTGAAGATAATAACTGAAGATATGAAGAGAGTCGTTTATAGTATAATGTTTACCAGGTAACTCATGTTTTTAGCTACTTGATCCACTTGAGCTAAACACGCATTTACCCACAGTTTTCGTCATATTACTATAAAATAAACATAGTGTAAAGCACCGATTAGACGTTATTTGGCTATTATAATATCTCTATTGATAATACAATTTTATCGCGTTTATGCGTAAGAAAACAATGTTTATACTTTTAAAATTTGACCTCTATTTTTTTTAATCCTTGTTTTGACAAACATCTGGTCCATTCTATGTAAATGCTTCATCCGAATTCAATCGAAACCGTTTTTAATTTTCGTTTATACGTTAATAATATTGATATTTTGTTGACAACATCCACTAGTTTTTCATGCATAACCTGTCAATGTTTACTTTTGGGATAACATTATTTGATTAGTTAGGTCACCGGTGTACTGCTGCTAGTCATTGTAGCCAAATGTCAATAAAACAATGAGAATTGATTGATTCTGAACTGACTGTGTGGAAGTGTTCACTAAAATTATTTAATAGTTTTCGACTGGTTCAAGTATAAACCTGAATATTCTTCATACAAATGAGGCATGTGTAAAATTGATATCTTTGCTTTACTTGGGAGAGCGTGGGCGTTTTTTGATGTATTGATTTATCAGTTTAACTTTGAAGTATTGCGTTATCCTTAATAATTTGTAATATTTATACTAGCAACCAGTACACGATTTCGCCTGGCAACCAATGGTTTGTCAATAGCGCAGTGCACACCATGTTCAGGACACCAATCACCTTCATAGGGCGTGTCTATCATTTCTGTATATATTATGTGGAATTGGATCGAATTTCCGTTTGTACGTAAAAAATACATCAATTGAATGTATTTAAAAAATGAACGAGTTGTAAATAATATTTTATGTGATTAGATTAGAAGTTATACTACGTGACATACAATTAGCTAAACTGCTTATTTAGCCGTTGGTAAATCAAACCTAACGCAAATTATTTAAGTGACAATAAATTCATAATACTATTTTTAATTTTATTATATCCCCCTGTGGTCCGTGGATCAACTACATTAATTCTGAATAAAGATTAGGTACTTCTAATTAAAAAATGATGGTCCTTTAAGGTGCTTTTTCGCACCTCAGAATGTATTAGTATATTCTGATTTATATGAATAATATCTAGAAGTTTGGTAATTTTAAGTTTAGTAAAATTAAAAGTACGTTTCAACGTAAAAATCTTAAAATTCTCTTGTTTAAAATTCACTTAGCTACTATATTGGACGTGTTCATACTATAGAGAATACTCACCAAAGGCTGTGTTACGACATCACTAATCACATACGTTCGCGCTTTAAGTTACTTCGCCTCTGCGTGTGTCTAAAGTTTGACATTTACACACATTATCCATATCGTTCGTAACCAGTGGACGCGCTTTTTAACATAATCCACCACATGATAGTTTGATTTATTCGTTATATTTTATTTTATTTCAAGCAAAATATATTAATAATGTATCGATATACATACTAAATAGGTTTTTAAATAATTATTAATTAAAAAAGCATTTTTAAAGATCTTTTGAAGACAGAATTTAGATTCCAAAATCAATTTTTTTTTCAGTATACACACTTTCAACACGTTTTATTATGATAATTTTAATCTCGTCATATAGAATCATGGTTTGCAGGAAAAGGTCAGTCAAGTATGTATTATGATAATAATATGTACGTAGATATTATGTATTTGTAGGGGAACATCACCGGAAATATAGTTGAATGATTTTAACTAGATTTTTATTAAAAGTATGTACTTTACGTAATATTATTAAAAAAGTATTCCACACGGTGAGTTGTTTTTTAGTTTTGTGATTTAGTTAGTGATAAAGTCTGGAATGTCGACTCTGCAAAAATATTCTCGTAGTAGTGCCTCGTCAGAATCTGTATCAGGTTTTCTACCAAGACTGCTTCATTGACGATTCACAAAAACTTGTTCACGATTCCCTTTGTTCTCGTATGCACACGTGCTTTTTTATTTAAATATATTATATATAGAGTGATAGTATCAGTTATCAACTTTTATTAAACTAATCACTATATTAAATAATCTAGTTGTGGTGTGTGCTTTATTACGGTAACAGAGTTACGTCGTATTGTTAGTTATTTATGATTATTTATAGAGAATGCCAGTTCAAGTCAAGGTGACAAAAACAAAACAAGTTCATTTTTATTTATTTTTTATATCAAAAGTTGCGGTTTGTTAATATTTTACATAATGTGAAACACAAACAATCTCTCGAGTCGTCGTCAGTTAGGGGTTTTGAGTTTGAATCAGGCCACAAATGATATTGTCTACAATATTGGACAATATATTATTTGACTAACTCATTTTCGATCTGAAGATTAATATTTAACAAGGTTTAAAATATTTTTTTTATATGCTACTCTTTTTTAAACGTTTAGAAATACTGAATAATTTGACGGTAAAAGATAATTTTATAGATTATACAATTTTTTTATACTGAAAACATTTATAATTAATACTACCACGTATTACGTAAATTATACCGATAGGAAAAATACAATACAGATTATAAAACATATCACATAGGGTGTTTCTGCAAGAAACGTTGAACGCTGTCATTATTTTATATAAAAAAAAACAAAACTCACTTAGTAATAATTACTGCACAATCATCAATTCACTTCTCTGTTTAATAAAACAATAGATTTTTTTTCAAAATAATCAACTTATTTAATAAATATAATATACATTTGTATGAGTAATTGACGCAATGTAATGTATGAACACATGTCTATGGAATAAACTGAATCCCTTCATTTTGAATAATAGATAATTTAGTTGGTACAAAGAATATTAATCAATTTTAAATTCGTTTTGCACTTGGGCTTCTTCTGCAATAATCAAGTCCACCATGCAAAACATATTCATTCAAACAAATATGTATTTTATTGGACAATAATCACAAAAATGCGTTGTTGTTAATTACATTTTAAGAAATTTTATGAATCATAGGTGTTCGACACAAAATTCACTGTGCAAAGGAATCTGAATCGGAATACGTATATTTTTTTAATTTGCTGTGATTGTAAAATTTAATTTGGTGAATATTTGGTTTTGATCGATCCACCCCGAGAGCGTAACCCCGAGATGTATGTACAACGGGGGTTCCTTGTCAGTTTCCGTGACCCACTTGTGCCTTTGACCTACATATTGTGGCCGCTACCTTGGATTTCTGCACTTTGCACAATTTATAATATTGTCATATTTTTTTAAAAATGCATTTTGTCCTCTTGTCTGTCTTTAATATTTAATGTTAGAGGGGAATGGTCACATTGACCTATTTTCGTCATTCATTCTCAGTGATGTTGGCTCAAAGTCATACTATTGTTCCATGACTCCATTTTGAAGTGTACGTATTATTTATTTTTTACAATACATATTTTAATATCTACGTATAACACGTACTTGTTAACAACAATCTGGGGAAATAATTCAATCAGGAAAAATCTTATAGTATTTCGTATTTCCTTCGTGAATTTGTAACGTCTACCTTATAAATATAAAGTAAACCTCGCATTTTAAATGCATTATGTTTTTGAACAATACGTACAATTTTGTATTGTTTTACGTCCTGGATTAGCGTCTTTATTCAATAAGCACTAATTAAAGACAATATTTTGTAATAAACCAAGTGCACTGAAGTGGCTTGCACCACTGGACACAGCGCGGGTTTTAATTTAATTAAATTGTATCTTGGATATTATAATATTCACAGAACAATTTTATAATACTAATAAAATAAGATTAATAACTTTGAAATTTGCCTAAAAACATACATAAAAAATTTGTATGATAATGTGTAAATATCAGATAATTCAAATAAAACAATACAATTAAGCTGTGTGTCAATATCCGAGAATTTAAATTGAATGATACAATTTAAAAATTGAATAAAAATATACCCCGCTTAGTGTTCAGTGCTTTAAAGTAATGGATTCCCAGGCATCCGTCACCGTAAATACTATAGTAGATTTACTTATGATCGGTTTTTTGTTAGTTAACGCTTCGTATGAGCTTCGGGCGAGGCACTAATTAACATAAAACCGATCAAAAGTGCAGCAAAGCAACTCTACTACCGTCTTTACGGTGTACGTTTACGGCGACGCACGCCTAGGAATCCGAAGCTTAACATTCGCGAGTGTCTGTACGCGGCATTATATGTCACATACTATTCTATGGAATATATCCACTGCATAAATCATAGAAATAAAGATTATTGAACTAAATTAGTTTAATGATCGATTAATAATTTTATTTTATGAAATTAATAAATTTTAATGAATTTTTCAACATACCCAAAGGCACAAATTAACAAAAAACCGATTGAGAGTACAGCAAAGCAACTCTATTACCGTCTTTACGGTGTACGCCTAGGAATACCAAGCTTAAGGTACAGTGGTCCCTCGAGATACGAATTTAATTCGTTCCGTGATCATCGTCGTATGTCAAAACAATCGTATCTCAAAGCAATTTTTCCCATACAATTCCATGCAAACTGCCATTAATCCGTTACAGCCCCTCAAAAAGTCCTAGCAAAAAAATGGTTTTCTTAACGTAACACATGTTTTTGAATAAAAAAATGTATTTATAAATGACAAATATTTATTGTACAAAACCGAAACGAGAATATAAGAAATAAATTAGATTTATAGTGTAAATTTCAGCAGTCAATTGCTTCTCCTTAATCCATAATAAAAGAAGTTGTTCCATCTCATCATGCATATTAAGTTCGAAGCTTTGAATAATATAATCAAGAATCGTATCGTCAAGGTAGAAATTCTCGACTATTATTCGTCGTATCTCAAAACATACGTATGTCGGGGCATTCGTATCTCGAGGTACCACTGTACTTCATTGCACCCACTTAACCGAGCTCTGGTAATAATCATAATTAAAAAAATCATTGATTACTACGGGATTCCTCCAAGTCATCAACCTAATCAGCGAACTAATAAGCGATTTTATTATAATGAATGCATCCTTTTTAAGGTAAAAGTTCGAAAACAATTAGATAATGTATGATTATTTGTATTTCCCCCAATTAGTCTCGTGGATGACTTGGACTTCTATATATGACACAAGCTACTCTGGTCGATTCAGAAACAAGCGGGTTATTTTAGACAAGCTGTTCAGGCCGCCTCTGCCAACATTACACCTTCCACGAGCTACTTTAAACCAATTTGTTTGATATGTAAATATTATGGATGCTTCGATGAATTATGCCAAATTCATAAATAAATTCGATTCATTATTTTATGTGTCTTTTCACAACGTTACGTATCAACAGCGATCTCGATTTATCAACGTGTTATCGTTATTTTTAAATTAATTCGTTAAAATAATATTATTTGAAAATACAATCGAGACATTTATCATTTTGACACACATATAGTATTTAGTTCGCGGTTGGTGTTAGCGATAGTGAAAGTAGCTCGCACTAGTTTCCTCACTACACTAGACCCGGGTTCTGTTCCGTGTCTTGACATTACCCGACTTACTCGCTGAGAATTATAAAATGCTTATTTTTAACCTACAATTTAACTACGTGTGCCGTTATTTTGAATAAAAACATTTTTTATTGTTGACGATGTTCAGTTTATGACGGGCCCCCATATCGGCTAGCAAGCATGGCATTGTATTGGCTTTGTGACAGTTTATGTGATCTTGCCCTAGTTCCCTACAATGTGTAAAACGTAACCGATGCGCGTCGTTAAACGTCATGACCTACGTAACGACGATTCGCTATACGTCATAAATATTATTATTAAATCTGGCTCAGCTTCCGAAATTCATTTGATAAATTTGTAGCCCTCTGAATGGGCATTGTGGCTCTGATTCCATTGTCGAAAGTTCAGTTGTGAAATTTCTACTTTTTGGCGGGCAAGGGATTCAAATTTTACAATCAAAGTGATCTTAGTTCACCTAAAAGCTTTTTTTTAAATTTATTTTAGTTTGTAAATGAACACGATATTTACCTGGAGAGACTGCATTCTTATTTAAAAGTAAAATAAAACATTTAAATTCAATTGCACCGATCTGTTTTTTTTTTCAAGAAACCACAGACTGTATATTATGTTTTATTTTATACAGTTAAAGTGGCTTTATTAAAAAGTCGACATACCTGTACCTACTCAATTTCCATATTAAATTCATTTTTTTATTTATTTTTTTTTATATCGTGACGCCTTCCCTATTGACGGGAGTCCCTTTATAAGGGGTTGGCCAGGCCACCTTGGCCTTTACGGGAGAATATAGTAGAGATGGTTTCCCAAGCCACCACACATTACTAACCACACATTATTAAATTCATCATCAAAATTAAAGGGATAATGATAATATCATTGGTTAGTAAAATATTGTCAATATAATTTTCGATAGAAATTTCATTATTTTTCATTAATCAAAAAAGGTCAGACATAATTTGTAAATTCTTTTTTAACCACATCGTATCAAATAATTTACAGAAGACGCAATTCATGTCGTGACAGTCAAAATTTGAGATATTTAATTAACTCTTGTTTATTGCAACTTAAATAATATGATAGTCCTAAAACAGTTTATGGTATTATTTGGTGTATTTTCCTTTTAGTTTTCTCAATATGTCTATCTGTATTACTTCTGACTGATCAAAACAATTATCATTTTAACATATAATTAGGTTTGAATATGTTAAAAATAGGAGAGGAAAAAAAGGCTGATTATTTTAAATGTATATTTTTAATATTCATATGTTAATATTGTGGTTGCCTTGTTTTATAAACAGGCTGGAAGGACACGCTACCTTTTAGTTTCCACTCAATGGTTGATTACTGCAGCGATTATAGTTGAGTTTATTACGGTCAAATAAACATTGAATTTTAATTATTGTTTGATAATTTCATTATGATAAATATTTTAGAATGATAGAACTTCAAATAATGACAATTTATAATTGTTATTCACTCGTGTTATTATAACTGTAACTGTAAAATCGGTTGTAGAGTTGCGTTGCTGTAATGTTGATTGATTTGTTTAATAATTTTTCGGGACCGCAGCCTAGGAAACCTTAGTTTTAGATGCTCATATGTAATTTGTAGAAACTGATAATAACCAAGGTCTGTATTCATAATCGAAACATAGATTTAAGGTGTGTTTTCACTGTGAGGGTACAAGTTGACACCGCGTCATTCGATAATTAAAGAGTAAGGGCATATTCACACTAGAGCATAATATCGGAAGAAATAAAATGCGCTAGTTACTTGTTTATAGATTTAAGTAATTTGGCTTTACGTGTCGCCTATCGTTTAATTTAATGTGAATCTCGGCTAAGCAAAGTCATTGATGTGTAGTGTTAGACGAGAGATGAGTTTTATGAGGTATTATCGATTAGAATAGAGAAAGTTTGTTAGAAAGGCCGTGGTTTATCGCTGTATTGCTGTTAATGATGATGATTCGAGTATTTATTAAGAACCTTTCTTATGGTGGCATTTGTTTTAATTATGTACGTTGTAGTTATATTTTTTTCAGAAAACGTTATTACATATTTATTTTTATGTTTTTGGCACAAATAATTTATCTAAATATCAGAGCGAATGACTATTTAAATTCTTATAAACTGATAAATATTATCGGTATCAGTATAACTATCGGTCTTTTGGTAGTGTTTGGATCAATCCTCGTATTTCTATATTTTTTGGCTATTTTATTCGCGGAATTTAGGTGGAAACGTATACATATTATGGTGCATCCACACACTCGCGCGAACATTCGCCAGAATCAAATATTGTTAAATAATATTAATACTCGCAATATTACGCATAACGCCAATCCGATGATCGGTGTTCGAAACATTTGATGTCATTTATTAAATATTCACAACACAACACACAATTAAGGGAAATTTTGACGAATGTGCTATCCACACACCATTTGTCTACATTCACTAACATTCGAGAGTGTCTGTACGCCCCATTACAGAGTAGACTTATATAAAAGTTTTTTCAAATTATTTTATATAATATTCCAGTCTACTAAATAAACACGATATTCCGTATAAAATTAAGTATTATCAGGAAATATTCATTTGTCAAAAAGCTTGTGGAATTCTAGTTTTGATTCTAAAATTCAGCTAAAGGTTTGAACGAATAAAGGGAGGCTGATAATAATGATAAGGTATAATTTACAGTAATTTAAGAATTAGAGCATACTTGACAATATTAATAATTAGTATTAGTGAATGATAATAATTGTAATACTGACATTATTGTTATTTTTTGTGGGCAGGCGGAGGGTCTTGCACAGGACCGGGTCGTCGCCCGCGCCTGCCCTATCTTCAGTTGCGCCTCTGGATGTATCGTACGTTTCACAACACTAAATTATGTTCCTCTTTCTATATACCTCTCGTATTCTATATAATGCTTGGCTTCCTTCACTTGTGCATGTCCTTAAATCATCCATAATTCATTTGAGTAGCTTGGGATCATTCTTAGCTTATTACATCACTAGCCACTCATTGCCGAACTGAGAATAATGCAGATTATTTTATACTAATACATATGTATAAAGTTAAATATAAATATTCGATTGTAATAATTTGAAATTATTTTCGGAATTTTTAATTAAGAATTCTAAATAATTTTGGGCAGTTAATGTGTAATTAAATGCTTAACAAAGAAGCAATTCTGACCGGTCATGTTTGGAATAAGGGTTTTTCGACCCCTGTGCCTAAAATCTTCAAATATTATACCTCAGTTATATGGTGTGCTCAAGCAGTATCAGTCCATATAAAATTAGATTGAAATTCAATAAATTGCATTTATCGAATTTCCTGCGGATTTAGCCATTTTAAAATCTCCAAATTCAGATCATATGTGATAAATTCAGACTGTGTCGGGATATAAAATAAATTTTTATATCTTGCTAGATAATTATTGTGTTAATTTATTTTAATCCTACTATTTTTTTTAGCAATTTGTTACGAAATCAATTACTATGGAATAGAAAAATTTGGTTTTAATATTAAATTTTAAGTATTTTTTTCAATTAACAGAAAATAATCGAAATCATTTAGTTGCGCGATTTAAAAAAAATAGAATAGGTTTTACATCCCAAGCTCATCTTCTCATCTTCATGTATTCCAGCGTCTATATTAGTTACCTCGCTTTCAATTATGTGCATTGCTATTTTAATTGTATTGAATGTTAAATGCTATATTTAGTAGTGAATTTCCATGCATCTTATTTAAGATCCCTTACACATATTATTTGATTGAACGGTAAATTTGTTTAGATTATTGTGGTGTTTTAATATGGACACACGAGGAAGTGAGCGGCCATTCTATACATATTAATAATGCAGTTGCCTCGTGTCGAAGGTGACTTCGCCTACACCACTGCCCATATATCCTCATGTTCATCATCCTTTGTTTGTAGGTTTGTAATTAGTTTACTATACCCGCAGAGGGAATTGATACTCAGCTAATATTAAATTGATATTAAAATAAAATCTAGTCAAGTGTTCGATGCTTATGGCGTCTTCGTGACTGGTATACTAGGAAAATTGCACATAACGGTGACGACTTGTCTATAATAATGAGCCAACCTATCTACTACAATGTTTCCTTGGATAATTGACATGACGGTCATTTTAAGGATTTGTTATATGCATATATTCAAAGTTCGATAAATATGTTTTTTTTTTATTATTTTAGATTGTATTGTTATCGAATTTCCCTTTTCCGTTAGTAACAAGTTCAAGATATAGACGGTGTGAGTCGTTCTAACTGGGTCACGGACTGGTAGTGCAGTTGCCACACACATTTATATACAACTCTTCTTTCTGCAATACTCATGAACTATTCACTCAATACACAAATTATACGAGGATTATAAAAAGTACTTTAAGGGGACGAAGTCACTATCACAATCGTCAATCATCGCCTTGGGCGTAATAAGGATTGTATACAACATGTCTTTTATTCAACTTAAAATAATTAATTATAAGGAATGGTACATTAAATGTAACACAACCACACCTTCATTAATGGTCCAAGTCGGCTAGTAAAATTTTTCAATTTTTAATTATTATTTTAAAAAGTTTGAGAATCTTACGTTTTACTTATTAGGTGATTGACCGCCTGATTTGAATTTGTATTATTATAAGCATACGTCATACAATTCATGAAACAACAATAGTACGTAAACAATAACAACCTCAAACGGGACACACGGTCGGCAATCTGAGATATTATGACAACATAGTGTTTACAATTAGTTGTTGTTGATGCAAATACGGTCAGCGACCTTAGGCGTTATGACAACATTATATTGTCACTCTTGTTGTTGTTATTCTATGATAACATAATATATTCATTCATTATAATAACCGAAGATTCAAAAATTTATTATTTTATTATTATTAAATAAAAATCATAGGCCCCTTTTAGTATATTTTTTAATGATCGTATTGGAATTACATATTCGCCTTTAATTTATTTGAAGTTCAACCAAAGACAGGTTGTATAGAAGTTAAATTTATAATTAAAAGGTCTAGATTAGTCGAATTACCAGAAGAGAAATATGTCGTAATGCGTTTATATTATGATCGAGTCTTCGTTTGGTCTTTTCCTGGATAAGTAATTAATTAATAAGGGTTATAGATTGCATCTTGTTATACCCGTAACTTTTAGAATCCCCGTAGTACTAGTTTTGCTGGGACGAAGTTGAGGGATGTTTTCTCTAGGGTAGTTCTCCACGACAATCACTAAAGGGAAACTCGGAGACTTCGCCCTAAATATAATATGATGAAATTTCGAGGAGGCTTACTCCGGAATTGATTATGCCATTCTGTCATCAATTGTATTGCACAATTTGTAGAAATTGATTTGATAATCACTAGATCATCCGATATTTATATCATTGAATTATTAACACATGATCATTGTCACAATGGCACATAATCAATGTTGAATCTTGTTTGATCTCCGAAGTGTTGTATTGTCATTAATCGGTCAAAGGAGACTCCCGTCTAGACTTCTGCGGGTCGCTGACACCACCCCACACGTCCTACGACCTTTACCCCCAAAATATACCTGACGATAGTGATATTTTAGTATTCTGAAAAAAATTCACTTGAAACCTGTCTAACACATTAATGGCTTACACATAAATGTCTATTTGTACAGGTTGTCTCTAACTTAATTTGTAATTCATATATGTATACTATTAATTTACACGTGTAGTATTGCGTAGTACACATTCTGCTATTAAAAAAAAATCAAAATAAATAAACATATTATTCATCGGCTCGAGAGGCTCAATAATAAGCCGATAGCATCTGTATCGCCCGATCATCCGGTTATTTTGATTACAAGTACTGGAGGAAATCTTTTCTTAATATGTAATTTAAACAATATTAAGAAAAGATTTCCTCGTTAACTTATAAGGGTTTAGTAGTTGATGTTTTCATTTGTAGGAGTGAACTAATTGGAGTGTACTTCATTGAGTTAGTTCATCGACCTGTTCGTTGTTCTGTCACCACTCCCTCTTTATAGGCGATGGCTTCTACGTTATTCCGATGGCGAACAGCTGGTTTGTTGTTATTGTGCTATCACCTCATCTCCAAGCCAAGGTCGTTGACATTGCCAATGATACGCCAACGTGTTTACGTCGATGATAATCTACGTCGAAAAAAATGTACCGGTCCGGTAAATTATTTGGGTATGTTGAAAAATTCCGACGCCTATCGGGATTTATATCACACGACGAATGCTAACTAACACGTGTACATAGTGTGTAACCAATTATTATTCATACATACAAGAAAAAATGGATATATATATATATATATATATATATATATATATATATATATATATATATATATTTATTTTTTCTAGTGTTGGTGTAATAAAATAAAATAATTAATCGATTGGTAAACTCAATTAGTTCAATAATGTTTATTTATATGATTTATACAGTGGATATATTCCATAGAATAGTATGTGACATATAATGCCGCGTACAGACACAGTGAAAGTTAAGCTTGGGATTCCTAGGAATACATCATCGTAAACGTACAAACTAAAGACGGTAATAGTGTTGCTTTGCTGTACTTTTGATCGGTTTTTCTTAAATTAAAGTCTCGCCCGAGGCTTAGACGAGGCTTTAATTGTAGCTAAATAACTCTATTATCGTATTTACGGTGTACGTTTACGGTGACGTATGCCTGAGAATCCATTTCTTTAGTAAATGCAGACGAATAGCCAGTGTGTGGTGGCACATTCATCAACATTTGCCTTGATTTCTCGAGTGTGTTGTGAATTTTAACTAAATGTAATCAAATTGTTCAAAACAACCATCATCGGATTGGTGTAATGCGTAATATTGAGTTTTAATATTATTTAACAATATTAAATTGGATTCTCGCGAACATTCGCACGGATGCATTCGCGCGAGAATGTGGATGCACCATAACGAATAATGGCGATATAAAATAAATAAATTAATTCATGAATAATAAAATGGTATATGGCTTATAATACGTGTCTAAAAATAATATAACTATGTACCTATATTCAGGCTATTTTTGACCTCGTATAGACACAGAATTAGAACTGGTGAATCTTTCGTCTCATTGCATTTAAAATAACTAATTAAATGACAGAATACAACGTTCCTTTCCATTAGTTTCATCGTATTGACATGACAATTGCAAATTGAACCTTGTACCTCTTCCAACCACACCCCGAGAACTTATTGATTTTTTAGTTATTTGTACATTTTACATAAAAAAAACATTTATTGATGTATTTTCATAAATTGATGTGATTAGTTAACAGTTAACGATAAGTATTGTGATTAAATGTAATTCAATATATACTGGATTCGTCTTCCTTTTCAACCTTTAGTACTTACTCTCTATCCTCACTGAACTGGTTCTCAGCTTGTTTGAAAAATCGCAACACTGTACTTTAACCTCTACTATAGCTCACATTTTACAATTGAATTGAAACCTATTATTTCAGTTGACTTTTCAATATTGACACGCATAATTTATTTTACGACCTGAACCACTCCTTCTACCTCCATGTATAAACAAAGAGCTCCACACAGCATCGTTTTCCCTTCCAACGGTTTATCTACACTGTGATTGATCAATTCACTCTTAATATTATGAATGTCCTACAGAGTCTAAATATTATGAAACGGCTGTGGATGAATCTTCGAATATTAAATGCGATCACTTTTACGACCAGCATAGGCACTTTACGGAAATGATCCTTTAAGTTGAGATAAATTTTCACCCAATACCTCCTCTGCTATTTTATGGCCGATATATTACGATCCTAGAAAATACGATTTTATCGTTTTTGAGAGAACTAACCCAGCACAAACGATATAGTTATAACAAAATGTATTTTTTTTTGGTTCTTCAGAAAGTAGTGCCAATTTAAATTGAAGAATAGGTATATAGGTCAAAGTTTTTTAAATTGATTTGATCGGGAATAATATTAATAAAGTCGGGATCGGTCGTTTTGATCCAGGTTTAATCTGATTTCCTAGATTGTAAGGTCAATACTGAGGCGATTATTAAGCCAGGCAGAGCCGCTCTGTTGGTGACCTGTACAACTAGGAAATAAATAGAAAATCTTAAAAAAATGCAAAACCCCTCGGCGAGTATATAAACTAATAAAAATAAATATAATTTACTCATACTATAGGATTTTCTTAACAAAAATTTAAAAATTTCTAATTCAAAATCTCCACGGTGTGTGAATAATTTTACAATACAATTAATTTAGTTTTGACGCCCAATGTAGCCCATTTTATATATATTTTCAGTATATTGTTTTGATATAATTCTTGTTATTTTAACTGTCTTAGTGACTGATTTCTGATAAAGATAGATACGCGTATTTGTAAATTTAAAAAGCGGGCAGATTAACACGTTGTTGTGTATAAAATACCCTCTCACAAAAGCTCCTTGGGGCGTAAAATAAATAAATAAATAATTTCAGATGAGAATTAAAGGCTATACGATATTATTGAGTCATGATTTACTGCTGGTGTTCTGTATGAAAATATATCAGGATACAGGAAATCTAGCTTCGTGTGAATGTACGCTTATTCGCGTGACCATAGTTTACTTTTTGCAGGTGCTCAGCTCAAAGCAGTAAACATAACGGATCGCTATGATGCGTTACAGTTGTTCTCAATTGATGCAGAAAAATACCTCTCTTATTTTATATTATTACCTGTCGTTGTACGGTCTTTTCTCGCGTCGGTAATTTTTTTTAAAACAAAATTGATTTTTATCCTCGAGTCACATCGCATCATGTTGTAAATTATAACGCAAGGTGATTGCTGTTCGCTCCACACAATGAACTATTGCTAAACTAAATAGTGTAAAGAGTGTTCTATTCATGTGTGAATGCAAGTGATCTGTAAAACAGTTATAACCTTGATGTTTTCAACAGTAATTCGCGAATAATAAATCTCCAGGATAGTCCATTGTTTCATATTAAATTTGTATCAGGGTGGATGTCTTAGCATCTAATAGGGTTTATGTATATTTGGCTGACATCCAAACTATACGGAGATTTCGAGGTAGAAAATATCAGTGAACATCGATTTGGGGGATTATTAGGACTATATAAAATCACATTGTAATAAAATTAATAGTATTATCTGTTATACTTTTCAGCATTAAAATAAAAGATGTATGGTGAGCATTAATATTCCACCATGCTCAAATAAATTAAGCTGATTCTTGATAACACACCATAGAACAGTTCTTCAAATATTATTAAAATCTAACATTGAATAGCTTTTGCAAATAAATATATTTGTTTTTTGTTTTATTCAAGATAAGTATAATAATGATTTCTTTTTAAAATGTTACACATGGAATCACTTATGGGTAAATTTTTGACATACCAGTGTGCATGTTAAGCTAATGGTGAAGCACTTCCTACATCTAAATATAAAAGGGCACCGACCATCCATTTGTGCGTATTATTATAATCAAAGTGTACTCTGGACCTCGATTTGTATTTTTTTGATAATAATGTGCAAAATATATTTGATTAAAATGCATAAAACAGTATTTATTAAACTCATATTTATAATGTAGTGAATTCTCAATGATCTTTATCTAAATGAAATGATGTTGAATATATGTATAGATATTACATCTTTAATTCAACTTACAGATAATGGGGATTCAATAAGACATTCCCGTAAAACAACAAAACTACAGATATTATTTAAACAATAAATATTGTGAAAATTACTTTCCATGTTCAGATTATTCAAGTGTTTTAATGATGTGTCACTCATTAAATTGAACAATTGGAAGTGTACTGCGATTGTTAATCTTTAATATGTATTTCATAAATATGCATATTTTCAGTCATCATTCTTTATTTCAATATTTGAGACTTTTTTAAGTAATGTGTATTTTCAATGGATTTTCTTTTCTTTCAGGCCATGGAAAAACACACAAAGATGCTGCTAGTGTACGTGCCACTCATCCCATACCACCGGCTTGTGGTCTTTACTACTTTGAAGTGCGCATTGTTTCAAAAGGCAGAGATGGATATATGGGGATCGGGCTTAGCGCTCAAGGTGTTAACATGAACCGACTTCCAGGTAAATATTTTCACTCAAATTAAACTTTGTAGAAATGCGTAGATTGACAGATTTATTTGTTTTCTAGGCTGGGACAAACATTCATACGGTTATCATGGAGACGATGGTCACTCATTTTGCTCATCAGGAACAGGACAACCATATGGTCCTACTTTCACCACTGGTGATGTCATTGGATGTGGAGTGAACCTGATAGACAACACGTGCTTTTACACAAAAAACGGACATCATCTAGGCGTAGCCTTCAAAGATTTGCCTGTAAGTGTCGAACGCAGGTCCAAACGAAATGAACGTAAGGTGAGATCAAGCGGTGCAGGCACTTTTGCACAACCACTATCGTCCATTATCCAGTTCTGGTGACTTCTGAATTTTCTATTGATTATTGAAAATACAAATTAAATCCCACTGTAATGTAATAATTCAACGTACAGTAAGTACAATTTCTTTGTGGTTGTAACTGGTTCTTTATTTTTTGGACTGGTTATTAAAAGGTTGTAAGCATTCTACAAACAAAAAAAAAGGCTTGATCAATTGGTAATATAATGTCTATATTGAAAGTAATTTGGAATACAAATTTTTGGATAAAAATTAATCACAACAAGTTGCTTTGTTTTCGAAATTTTATTTTAGTTACACATATTTTATTTCAGCACACTTTCATCTATACATATCATTTAATTTTTTAATTTGTATTTTTATTGAAACATCAGTTGGAAGTCACCAGATTCATTATGGTTGAATCAAAGAATATATTAGAATTCTAGTGAAAGTAATAACTTTAATTTAAGAATCAACAAAAGGATAAAAAAAAGCCTGCAGCATTGTCTCATTTGTACATTTTATTTTTTTGTGAATGCATGAAAACCATTTATGTTTATTTAAATATGTTTTTCTCATTAATATCTCACTCACATTGAAATGCAATTCTCACTTATCCAATTTTAATATATTCTATGATTCTTTACAGATAAATAAGTAATATTGAAAATATCATATTTATATAGTTTCCCTAAAATCTATTTTCATAAATTATCTTAATTTTTTTTGTGAATATTTGCAGTTATAACTTCATTGTAGATACATTCTCTGCATGATGAATATTTTCATATTTATTTTTCTATCTTTTGCTTAATTCTCTTCCATTCTTTTGCTTTCTATTCAAATTTTCCAAATATGTACATAAATAAAATTCATTTAATATTTTAATTAGTAATCAAATGTTTTATTTTATGTTATAGCCAAATTTGTACCCAACTGTTGGACTACAAACTCCAGGTGAAGTGGTAGATGCAAATTTTGGACAACAACCATTTGTATTCGATATAGAAGACATGATTCGAGAACTGAGGGCGAGAACCCGACTTACAATCAATGAATTCCCATTGCCAGATGCTCAAGGAGAATGGCAAGCTATAATGCAAAAGTAATTTGTTATATTCATTAATCATTCACCCATAAATTGTTTACTAATTTTTTTATTATTATTTTAGAATGGTGTCTACATACTTAGTTCATCATGGATATTGTGGAACTGCTGAAGCTTTTGCTAGAGCTACAGGACAAGTCTTTGATGAAGAAATAACTTCCATTAAAAATAGGCAAAGTTAGTATATATTACCTTGTAATTGGTTATTTGTTTGTGATTAATTCTAAATTAAATTTTTATATTATAGGAATTTTGAAGTTAGTCTTAGCAGGTCGTATGGGAGAAGCTATAGAAAGTACTAGAAGATTATATCCAAATTTATTAGAATCAAATCACAATTTATTATTTATGCTAAAATGCAGACAGTTTGTTGAAATGGTCAATGGATCAGATTCAGAGGTATTATTTTTCTTTTGATTTCTACTTGTGAATTTTAATTGTATATTATAAGTTTGTTATTAAATATTGCAGATGTGTGTGTCGAGAGTGAGTGGCGGTGATTTAGGTACCCAAACATCAGTCATATTACACACGAATAGCAATGCTAGCCCTACTCACAATACCATAAATCCCTCCAAGAACAATTACACTTCACATACTAACGGTATGTATTCTATATTTTGCTGATTGATTGTTTAGCTTGTGTCTTTCTAAATTCAATGTCTCTGTTACTCAGTTTAAAATTTATTCTTTATCTGTACATATTGATGTTTGTGCTTCTTTTTCAATGTACCACTGTTTTCTTTTTCATTGAAGCAATTAATACACTATTCTAATAAGAAATTTTTGCTTATTATTCATGAAACATATTTCATGTAAAAAATTTAAATTACTATCTAGAAGCTTTATATTCAATGATAATTGCTTTGCATGATGTCATTGATTGAGGTTGAAATGTAGAAAATTGAACAAAATCTTGATTTTGTTCAGGTACAAAAGAAGAACTCAATAACCAAACTAACTTAGCATTGAACGGCAACAACTGCGATGGCGATTTGGCCAAAGGACACCGCTCATCTGCCGATACCATAGAAGACAATAATAGTGATGTAGATATGGAGTCTTCGTCCAATCCCTCAAACGGACTCATATCAAGTGCTAGCAATGGTACGCCCTAAATTCTTCATTCAGTCTTTTCTATATTTTGTTGCTGATTTTCATTTATACACTGTACTCTTATTTGTAATTAAATATGAATGTATATACCTAAATAATGCATGTTTATTGGTATTAAAAAAACTTGGTAAGTACATAGTATATGAAGTGATCTTTCAATGATCATCAAGAGCATCGTTGTGTATTCATTATTGAAATTTCAGGAACAAATGGTTCATTGAATAGCAACGGGTATCAGCATAGAGTTAGCAGCATTATTCCAATTGTCCAGAAAGGAATGCCTGGTATAACATCGACTTTAGACACATCAGTAGAACCAGTTATTTTAGACGATGATGATATGGGTAAATGATAAATAAATATCAACAAGCATATTTTTTTAAATATGTCATTAATTATAATCCTCATTTCAGAAGTTGAATTGGTGGGTTCCGGTGGCGGTGTTATGTCATCTACAGTTGGAAGTGGTATACGCCAAGTGTGCGGTGGCAGTAGAGCTTCAGTAGAAAGAATGCTAGAATTTGGAAAGGAATTGTATAATATGAGTCAACATCTACCTCAAGATAATCCCCTTGCACATAATGCTAATAGGAAAATGCTAGAAGTATGACATAAAATCACTCAAATCAATTACAATTGTTTATGTTATTGATATATGATATTTTTTTCAGGACGCTTTCAGTCTTTTAGCTTATAGTAATCCTTGGGCGAGTCCCGTTGGTTGGCAATTGGATCCATCACAACGGGAACCAGCATGCTCAGCATTAAATTCTGCCATTCTAGGTATTACTGTCATTGAAGTTAATAAAATAATTTTTAACATTTTTATATCAATCGCAATTATTTATAGAGTCACAAAAACTGCCATGGAGAGCGCCTTTAGAAGCCTGTGCGAGTCATGCATCTGGACTTCTAGGGTTAATGGCTGCTAAAGGACTAGGAGCATGTGCCTTTGCCGATCTTCAAGATTTGATTCGTCACTGACCATAATTTCATCATTACCACCAATATATATTTTGTCGACAAGTCATCGGATAAAAGCAAAGCAATTCCAAGTGTAGCTGTGTTCCGGTCCGTTAGGTGTACCATTTAACTTTTCCAATCTAACAAGTCTTGAGATACAAAAATTAAATTTTATTTTAACCAAAGGACAGGAATGTAAGATTAGAATAGAATTATTATCACATTTTTTTGTGTCATGAGACTTTGTTTTTATTTGCTCATTAACCTACATTGTTATTTATTTACTTTTTTAATTAATCAACAATCTCATTCTTCTGACAAAAAACTGTGATAATCCGAGCAAATAATAATATGTAGGGACCGGTCGAAATACAGTCGCAGCTCACCTGTAAATATTGATGTAAAAATATATTCATGAATTAATTATAATGTGAAGGATTTTCTTATTTGTAATGCGCAATAAATTGCTTTGTTTTACAGACTTGTGAATTTGGTGGTCACTGATGTGTTTCGATTTTTATTTGTAAATAGTCTTTTAAAGTAAATTTGTAATAAATATTGTCATGAGGAGAATATAGAAAATCACATGCGATGTAGAGACAGATAGAAATGAAGAGGTTCAGTTGTCATTTTTGCGTTAACTGTCCATTTTTAAAGTGTCGGCCTATTTATGTTTCGCCGTTCCGTAACTTATTTTTAAAATACTCTTTGTCACACACACATACAATTAATTTAACATCTGAAGTTTATTTTAAATGAAATTAATTAAATATTAAAAATGTTCTCATTTATACAATTGTGTGTGCATATATTATGTTTTTTTTAAATTTTGATTTTTCCTTGTCAATAACGGCAGTGATATTTCAGATGTTTGCCAAATACTTTTTTTTTGTTGTAATTACCATTTTCATTTTGATCTCATGGAAAGTAAATATGGTCCACATCCATATCAGAAGATATAGTTTAATATTTTTTTGTCTCATTTCATATTTTGCAAAGCCCTTAAAAAGGAAGTAATGTTTTGAAATATCATATTAAGTTGGGAAAATTGATTATAGTGATAATAATGTATGTATGCTGTCATATTGTGAGACAATCTGTGTCGTGTTTTTAAAAAAAAACAATTTTTTCCCATTTTGTTTTATTATCTGAACAAACATCGAATTTGTGAAAAAAAAATGTATAACAATCGCATAATTGTATAAATTTGTGATCTTATGCTGTGTCAAAACGAAAATGAAACATTTAAATCATTAGTTTTTATGCCATTGCTATCAATAATGTGTATTAAAAGAAACTGAGATTGAGTGAGTGTGTCGGGAAATTTCTACTATGGGAATTAAAAAAAAAAATATGCTCACACATATGTGAAATTAATTGTGCCTGTTTTTGAGTGATGATAAATAAAAAAAATATGAGACGAATTAAAGACGTGATATGATAGAGAGGAGAAAAATAAATCCTGAAGTTGAAGTGATCAACCTTTTGTCAAAAAAGATGGATGAAAATTTAATATTGAATCGGAATCTGTGCTGAACAGACATTTGCAAATTTGTGAGGAGTCGGATCGACTGTGACTGACCTCAAGGTCTTGAACATGAAAAATTATATACATATATACATGAATATGAATAATATAGATGTATTCTCCGACTATCCGCAGCTTTCAAAGCGTGTATAATGTGGGACTAGAATTAAGCTGATGAGTGTCTAGATAAGCGTAGCCAATCGGACAGCATCTTATTTTCAAATACATACATTTATCAATTAGTTCAAGAATAATTTTTATTGTCAGACTCGAAACTTTTAGTCTTTAAAACCTTTTCACATTTTTCCCGATTGGCTACAGAGCTGTTGCATGTTAGTTAAGTAAGTTTGGATTATGGGCTCTGCTGTCTTGATTATTTTTTAAATAACGTGGATGAAATAAATCAGTGTTGATTTCTTACAAAAGTACTCATATCTATCAATTTTATTTACGGCATTAGTTTATTTTCAAAATATTAAGCGTTTAAACTCGGCACAGAACAGACATTGTTTGAATTTGGCAAAAGAGATGATTGAGTGTTGGGGCGTGATGAAATATTCTAACTGTTTTACCAATATTATTATCATTAAAATAGTGTACGCATTAATGGTAAAAAGATATATTAAATATTATATTGCAAAGAGGAAACCTTTCATTATATAATAATCATATGATATAATTAAATTACACACTGTATAAGAGAGATGTTTTATCGTAATAAAGTGTTGTGTTTTGTACTACTACTACTGCTACTATTACTACTACTACCATGTATTGTGAGAAGAATAATAGTTATTACCTGTAAATTTAGTCTTTTGTTCATTTTAAAAAGAAAACAGGCCACATGTTTCATATAAAAAGAAGAAGTGAAAAAAAAAACTAATAAATGCCTCGTTTTAGCTTCAAGGCTTTCACTGTACATATTTCCTTAATCCCTCTTTCAATACAACGTGTCTAATGAAGTTAAAATATTTTAAGACAAGGATAAACATATTTCAAGGATTTTTATCAATGGTCCGAATGACCAAATAAAAAAAGTTTAGTTTTTAATAATAATTTAGAAAAGTTGGAGATTCCCAGGGTTTTCATTTTGCGTCATGAGGTCTTTTCTGCAGTCTAAATCCAGCTATTGCTGTAAAAATTTCGACAGGCCATGGTTCCGACGTTTATAGCGAGGTCTGTCGATGTAAAAAAATAAACAATAAAACCATTTTCACAAGAAAAAATCATGCCATATCATTGCGTTTAAAATATTTTTACTTCATTTGAAGACAATTTTTTTACGAACATGGTTTTGTCGAACTAGAAATATTTAAACCGGCCATCATGGCTTGGAAATCGGAAATATAAATAAAAATCATGCAGAGCCGCTCTATTGACCATTTTGAGTAACTAAAAGAAAATGCGTCTGAAATATGTGTGTTAATAGAAACATTTTTACCGATTGAAATATCCACATATAATTTTATCCAAAACGTATAGCTACACATTAAAAATCAAAGCAAGGAATGTATACAACTAAAAATAAATATCTGCTTTTATAAAATTTGATTTGAAAGAATATTATGAACATACATTATATTGCGTCAAAAAAATATCTCATTGACGATTTTTAAAGAATAAATGGTATTAAAACAGGCGCGAAAATTAACTAAGAGGCATTGCAAATAATGTAAGTATATAAATGTCTGAATTCATTTCGGTAATTATTTCGTTCTTTTTGTCTTGGTATTATTTAGTCAAAAAAACTTTTTCTCTCGGTGAGTATTTAGGACTGGTCTTTAAATTGGAACTTGAGGCCTTGGAGAAATACCATTTCTTCGTCAACTGCGCGGTGTTCGCTTTGAGTGCCACGGATTCGATGGTAAAGCTAATAAGACCCCAAACTTTGCTTTTTTTTTGTTTGTACAGAAGACCCTTGAAGTAATCGATGAAACGATTTTCCCTTTGATGTCCACTTTATTATGGAGGACACACTCAATTCAATTAAAAGTATTTTTTTATTCATTCCTTTTAGGTAGGATATTTTAAATTATCAACTACCATATCGAGCCTTATGCACATTTTTTAAATTGTAATTGGTTAATTTAAACGAAATATAAATTCGAACCTTTTGTGTATTTCATAATGTGTGCTAAATCCATAATAAATCATTTTTTCTTCAACAAATAACATCATCAATAACATGTTTGTCGATATGTCACATAATCGATACACAAATCACAGCAGTTCATGGTTAACTATTTTATCCCTGTCCATATAACACTTGCGGAGGATTTTCGGCATCTTAAACCGGTCTTTTAATGTTTTTTTTTTAAATTTTAAATAATGAATTGAAGTATGTTTTACAAAATTTATATTTTATAATATGAAATACAAAAAATAGGCAAACAATCTAATTGACTGTTTGTCAGATTGCCTATATTAAGGCGAATTAGAAATGGATACATTTTGTATGATTTTTTTCTGGATTTGATATACTTCCATTTCCAAAAGCACTTATTTATAAGCTATTAGATGGATTTTAGACAAAACAGTAAATGATTAAAAATTGAATTTAGGGTCAATTCGATATTTATTTGATAGAATCCCATTATTTACAGTTATAATAAATTGTTTTTAAATATAATATGAACTTTAAAACATTGTTAGGTTTAATTTAAATAGTTGTAACTTAATATTTGTACAAAAGAGCTTTATATTTTAGACTGAAATTTTAAGTAGGTAGTTGCCATACTGAGTGGAGCATAGAGTTTTTTAGTTGGTTTATGTTCTTTACTCGCATTCAGTCTGATACTTGGGATGTTTATTTCTATTCTGACTTCAGCAACCATGTTTTACATAAGATGTCTTTGTAAATAGAGTTTTTAGTTAGTTAGATTAAATTATAATCTAACCTTGTCTTGACCTACTCAAATCTGGTATATATAAGATATATCTATGTAAGTCTTGTTAGATTACACGGAATGAATCCAAATGAATGTATTTTTTTAACACACTTAAAATCAGCATTATGCTTTGTGTTCTTTAGATTGTGTTGAAGTTTTCGCATTACCTCCCCAACTTCCTGAAAAAGAATAACTTCATATCCGACAAACTAACACTGTATAAAAGCTGGATGTTATTAAAATAAAGCGAACAATGGCGAGTTTTCGCAGATTGTTTCGTGCAAAAAAAATATTACGCTCAACTTATTAGATACAATTTTGTGTAGATAAATAATTGGGGTTGGCATTAATTGAAAATGTCTGCAAATGACATTGAAATATACGAAATATTAATAATAAGAAGACAGTATTCTTACTATTATTGGACAACGAGGTCAGGGAAACAAGCATAACTGTTTCAGCGTTTACACATTTTACTATGCTTCAAACAACACTGAAGCGGATTTCCTGAAAATCTTGCCAAACCACATCAGAATCTTCAACAAATCATTATTACAAGGGACACAATCATACCTCAGAAATTATTAAAAAAAAGATCTTAATTTGTATGTTCTGTAAAGCTATGATAATGGATTATGATTTATTGAATATACTAGATGTATTTCGCTTGTTTGATCAGATGCAATATACATACAAGTATACATTTATAATCTCAAAAAAGAATAAACTTTTTAATTTTTATTGATACAACATCCCTGTTTTTGTACTAAGATTATATAGAAAGAATCGTTTATAGCTCAGTTATTACGGGCTGTGTTTGCCAAATACATACAGCGCTACACAAAACACAAATAAATAATTAAATTGCACATATTAAATGGTCGGTATTCAGTGAGGTTGTTTATTTATTGGTCACTTTACCATTTATTAGCTGATATCGTTAAATAATATCTAAATGCGACCTAAATTTCATCGAATCGCCATATTAATCCGATCCATCGCTAATAAACATGCCATGGCGAACATATTGAATGTACATTTTTATGGCACATGACTGATTATATATATATATATATATATATATATATATATATATATATATATATATATATATATATATATATATATATATATGTGTGTGTGTATATATATATTTTCAAATTAAAAATAAAATTTTAATATTCAAGAGAAGGAGAGACAAAGAAGGCAATGTCGACAGCCGTTGAGTCTTGGACCAGAATACAAATTATGGGCAACGGACATGACAACTCCCATATTACTTTTCCTTACTTCATTATCCTGTGTATCCCATTATTATTGGCTATACTCATTTATATTGTGACAATGCAATTTAAACCTTTACACTGTCTCGCCTTCAGCACCAAATTTTCAATCGAAAGAGGGGTGCAAATATAAGTGACAAAAATATTAAATGTTTTTTTTTATATTTTTATTATTAATTAAAATGAAAAATGAGTACTTCACATAGACAGTTGATTCCAAGATGGTGGCCCAAACTCGATTAATAGTAAAAATATATATTTTTTAACTTATTCATGCAATACCCTACAATCCTCTAAAATATTTTTAGTTATTTCAAGTCCACCCTGTACTACATTCTCCAGTAAAGCCACGGCCAACCCCTTATTTAATTTATAATTTATATAATATTTTGACCTCTATGTATGTATGTAAAGTATTAAGAGTGTAAGAGGAAATAAAATAGTTTTATACTCTGACAAAAAAAATATTGCCCAATTAATTTGCTTCTCTTGTACAGAAAACATCGCTTAACGGTTCTTTTTATTGATATATTAATTGAATATAATAGTATTTAGCACAGTAAAATTAGGATTTCACCTTGGAATTTGAGCCAAGAACCTGTTGTTTATTCACATGTATTTCGCTGTTATAAAAGTTTTCTGAAAAATCGAAAAAAATCAGGTGACTGGTTTGGAAGTTGCTCTAAACACTAAAATAAAAATGTTTGCAAAATTACAGCTTCTAGGCTCAAATTCCGAGTTTTGGACCTTTTTCTTCTTAATTTGACTGGGCTAAGTAGCGAGTCGTGCTAGAGCGGATGGTATTGTTGCGTATAGGAATAGACAAGAGCACGCACACACTCTCATTATACTATGATATTGAATACGGCCGTTAGTAGTTTATTAGTTGGAACAGAATTTATCGTATAGTAATATATGTGAGGTCCGAAGACTTCGATTCCCATTTGTGAATTGATAGATAAATTCCACAATGTATGACCCGAATCCCCATCAATACTTTATTGGATCAATAAAGAAAATGCCCTTTTTGAATAAATAATTTCGTAGTAAAATAAATGTAGATCAATAATACCTGTATGGAATATAAAATATACGATTGTGTGTGCCTCCTTCGATGGTTTGTTTGTTTGGTTCATAGTTTTAGGTGTTGTCTCTTGGAAAATTACAAAATATCGATTCTCGTATGGCAAACAATCTGCAAAGTGATTTCAGACGTTGTACGTGACTTCTTTGCAACCTCCTGAAATATGTTTAAAACACAATTTAATTCAAATATTTTTTTTATCAATGTGGATCGAAATTGTAGATGTTGATAAATAAAATGTATAGTGAGGGTTTATTGTGCAGGAAAGCCTGGGTGTTCTTATCCCAGTTGTGATGGTAATATGACGGGATGGGGATGAAGGTTTCTTTTTTGTGTTATTTAGTATGGGGTGGTTGTGAGACCCGCACAAAATTTTTAATGCCTAATGTATTCATGTCTACCCTACCTTTACCATCCCTTTATACATATTATAACCAGTTAAAGGGATGTGAACGCTGGAAAATATTATTATTTATTAAATTTAATCACTGAAAAAATCTTAAAAATCCTCTGCTTAATAGAGAGATTCGTTAGATGGGGTAGTTATTTTTTGTTGATAATTGATTTTTGTATACTATAAATAACCAGTGTATCAGAAAATAGGGAGCAGGGCTACAAATAATGTGGTTATGGGTTCAAATTTAAATGGAATCAATCGGTTATTACGACTGGAAGATCGGTATTAATATTAACAAAAATCCCGATCGATCGTTACGATCCAGGTTTACCCCGAATCCCTCGATATTAAGGTGAGATACTGAGGCTTTATTAAGCCGGGCAGAGCTGCTCTGTTGGTGTCCTGTATAACTAGGAATTAACACGTCGTTGTGTCTTAAAAATTGCAACAACCCCTCGGTGAGTATATAAATATATAATAATAAATATACATTACTCATACTATTGGATTTTCTTACTAAACATTAAAAAAATCAAATTAAAAATCTCCTCGGTGTGTGAATAATTTTACATTGCAATTAATTCAATGTTGACGCCCAATGTAAATAAATTTTTCGGTCTAATTCTTGTTATTCTAAAATTTTAGTGACTGATTTCTGAAAGATATAGAAACGCCTATTTGCAAATTTTAAACCGCGTGTGTTAAATTTTATGGCATGTAATAAAATGAGATGAGGTTAAAGAAGCAGTGAAATACAGAGTAATATAATAATTTAAGCACAGATAAAATATTTTCCATCACTAAAATAATATGTTTTTCCGACGTTAACAAGGCCAACCTTCGCCGGTGGATTGTCGAAACGTATTCATAGATATCATCATCATTATATTATATTTTATTATCGTCACATTCACATCAAGAAGACAAGGTATTATACATAATATCATAACAAAGGATATTAAAAATACCACAAACTCGCAGGACAAATATCTTTGACTTACATTGTATACGTAAATATGATATAATATACATATTATAAAGAGCAATCGTATAATTGCCTCTCATTCGCATACAACGGGTTCCAATTAAGGTTTGCGATTTTATCATAACTATTATATTATATCACTTGAACAATAACTACTAGGAAGATAAATATCCTATTAGATGGAAAATTATGGTATACGAATTGCTACATATAAAAAAATCTATTAGTTTTCGTAGATATAATTATATTTGTAAAGGTATTGAATAGAACAAAACAATTTTTTTTAAATATGAGTTATTTATATTAAATTATGTAAATGTGATTAAATTGCGAGGAAAATTCAGAAAAAAACTATTGAAATGAATAATGTTTGTAAGCGATTTTGTGTATTCCATTAAATATTTTACTTCTAAAGACGCGTTATACTGTCTCTTTTACCAATAGAGAATTTAAAAAATACGTTTATGTTGATTTAAATAGCCTTATTTTTAGATTTTTCAACGGACAATGGCTGAATTGTTACCTTTATATTCCCTTTATTTATTTATACTAACTATTAAATATATAATATTAAAAATATTGATTTACAGCATTTGTGTGTTTTATAAAGGAAATGTTATGTTTTATAAAGGCCCTGCTAAAAACTAAAAAACAAATGTTATAACGAGTGTTGTTATAGAAATGTTATGTTTGTGAATGGGTTTTTTTTAAATCCATATTGTGCAATAAATTGATTTAAATTAACTGATTATCAAATGAAAATTATAAAAAGCCCACAGATTAAGTGTTTTTAGTAAAAACCTAAGTTGTCAAAGTACTAAATATTACAATAATAGACAATCCAATATACAGGGTGGACTTTACTTATCTGAGAATATTTTAAAGGGTGATCGGGCATCACAAGAATAAATAAAAAAATATATTATAAATAAAATAATATTAATAACTAAAAATTAAAAGAATCATAAAAAATATGCTAAAAAAGTGCTTTGGAATCTATTTTGGCCCACCATCTTGGAATCAGCTGTTTTTATGAAGTACTTAGTACTGATTATCACATGTATATTGTGTTTGTTAAATACATACATAGTAAATATTTTAATTGTAAATTAATAATTAAATTACCAGCGTAATAGCTCAGGGGATAAGACGCATGGCTACAAATACTGTGGTCATGGGTTCAAATCCCGCTCAAGTCTAATTTTTTTAATTGATTTGAACGGTTAATAGGACTGGGAGGTGGGGAATAATATTAATAAAATCTGGATCGATCGTCTTGATCTAGGTTTACTCAGACTTCCTGTATTGTAAGGTAAATTCTGATTATTAAGTCGGTGACCTGTGTAACTAGTAATAGTTAAGATCACCGACAGATAATTATCACGTTGTTGTGTATAAAAACCCTCTCAGAAAAAGCTCCTTGAATAAATATGTATATATTTTGTTGATATTTGCGATACCCTACAACCACTTACTTACAACTCACAATATACTTAGTTAATTCAAGTCCACCCTGTATAATACGTTTTCACTAGTAAAACAATACCCTGTTTAGGCATTCTATCAGATGCACGACTCGTTGTGGATTATTTTTCAGTAGGTTCATGTATATATTATTATTGAGAGGTGCTGTATAAAAGGTATCTTGTAAATCGCGAGTGTATATTGGCAGTTGTTTAAATTTGCAGGATGCTGCTTCGGGAAGCAAGCTCTCGTGAAAAGTTATGTGAAAATTCTTTAAAAAGTGAAAAATATGGCAGGATGCAGAGGAGCAGAGAGGTGGAGTGTGTATTTCTTGAAAACTTCAAAGGTCGTTGTTCAAAAATTCAGGTGTTGGAAGGAAGGCTCTAGTTTCAGCTACAAGACAAGTGGTGCTATGGCCAACTTATGAACACCTCTCCTGAGATATTAAAATGCGAATACACTTCACCATCCTACAACACAAGGGTTGAATATTAATTGCTTTTATACACTTATAAACTTTTTCATCAAAAATATACATGTTGGAATTAAAATCACCAAGACAACACTCATACAACCCTGTATTTTTTTAATACTTAAAAAAATCAAACAAAGTATGTAACAATCCACAATCCCATTAAGAAAATAAATATTTAACTACTCATCATATTTTTTTGCTCAATATTAAGTATGACAACCCTCACAAACATTTATTCAAGGGAACAGCTTCGCTATCTTACATTATCAGGTGAAAAATTATTTGTCAACTTCACAATGGAACAATTTTTTTTATACCGTGACGCCTTCCCTATTGGCGGAAGTCCCTTTATAAGGGGTTGGCCAGGCCACCTTGGCCTTTACGGGAGAATATAGTAGAGATGGTTTCCCAGGCCACCACACAGCAATGAGTACTTAAGATCTAGTTTGCTAAGCTAGATCTACCAAGTGACTCCGGTGCCGTGAATCGAACCCGGGAGTCTTCACTCACGAATCCGTTACACTAACCACTGGGCCACAAGGCGGCTCTAGGAACAAATTTATAAACATTGTTTTTTAGTTTATTATTTATATTTAATTTTAACTACAATACAAGTCCACGATGGTATAATATGACTTTATTCATATTATTTTTGGCTACTCACCTATGCATTAATATTTTGCGTACCTAATCCAAACCAATAATTTATTTAAACATTGAATATGCATGCAAATACATTTTTTTACCTCTTATCCCATAATTTTTATTATTTAATATTACGTATCTCTAATATCACATAAAAATGTTATTCTCATGTTAGTTATAGGTATTTTTTTTATATATTCTGTACACTTTAGTCTAATTCATAAGAGGTTTTGTATTATATGAACAATGTAAAATACAAATTTAATAAAGAAATTGTAATACATAAAAACATATTCAGAAAATGGAATTATTTATATATCTTTAAAATAAGCTTTAAAGTTTTTCATATAATATATCCAATACATATGTATAAGTGTATAAGAATAAATGTAAATTGCGTATTCTTTATTTTATTTATAAATTAATGTAACGAAACAATATAATTAGTATTCTCTATCTTTCCAATTAATATGTTCACATATAAAAAGCGTAAGGTCTAGCAAAATAGAAGGTGAAATCCATTCACGGCGAACTGTCAACTGATGGAAATATGTATATTACTCTCCAGTGCACGTGCAGTTCAATGGTTAATTGATATTTTATATATTTCCACTCGTTGACAGATCTCTGCGAACGGATTTCGCATTTTGTTTGGTCGGGCCGGTATACTTATTTATTTGTAGTCTAAAGAGTTGGTTTAGAAATATATGTTGACTTGCAACACATGTCAGAATAAAAGAAAATCTTATAATAATATTATAAATCTCTTTTAATTTATTGGGTAAGTGTGAAGTAGTCAAATGAGCTGTGAGTGTTGTATCGCATATTTCTTTCAATAAAAGTTCCTTGTACGTACATAGTTTATAAGAAGTTTCTTATTCTCGATATACTAGAGCCTTGTCGTGAAACATGTTTATTGCACAAAATATTATAAAGCACATCCTTCCATTGAATTTCTAGAAAGTCTAGAGTTATTCAAGTCTTGCATAACTCACTTATCCCATTTACTTTAAATCAATGAAAAAAAAAAAAAAACATAAAAGGCTGAAGACATTCAAGCGGAGAGGGAAAGAGATTAGGGTGGTTTTAATATTGTGTTAGTACTTTGTTGTGTAATTTATTCAACATAATCAACTGTGATTCCCTGTGAAATTTATCTCGTCGAACTTTTTTCCAGCCGGCGAAACTCTTTGAATCAATTTGAATACAAAAACTTATCAACGAGTTATTCTTTTTTAACTCGATAACGACAAAATTGTCCCCCCCCGATTCGGCACAATAAGAGCGGAATACAAATGAGAATTTAATATTTATTATGTGCATATCGCTCGATCATGCGAAAGTTTATTATTTTTTTTATTAACTTTCTTTCTCACGTGCCCCACTTAGAAGGTCCTGTATTTTGGTCTAATTTAATTAGTCCAGTATTTTGAGTTATCACACCCGAAGGAATTCGCCCTTCTCGCCACGTGCTTCGTATTGATATTTCGGCGATACCATATAATTTGGATTTCATACTTGTATTATAAAAGTTTTATATCGTATCGGAAATATTACTTCCACTGCGGCGTAATTTGATGAGATTGCTGCCGAACAATGTGTTAATTAGTCGCAGAAAGCCTACTTATTTTATAAATATTTTGATTTTAATACGAATGAAACATACGCTTGGACAATTGGAAGAGCTTGAAATGTAAAAGGATATAAAAGCTGCATAGTAAAATTTGACAGTCCAATAACGAGCAAAGAGAAATCATTTTGAGAGCAGATACCAGGTGGTGTTCTCTTATGGAACCTTAACCCACATTTACGAGAAACCCTAGATTTCTATCTTTCCTCGCAAAGGCCGCATTCTCTTGGACTATTAAAATATAAATGATTCTGCAGCAAGGCAAAGATAAATTTTATGGTGTTTTTATTAAGTCCGTGTATTATCGGTCGGTATATTTAATACGAAAAGCAGTTTCAATATTGATATTATAAACGTATTTCACGGAATTGTATTTAAATCATCATATTTACGAAAATTTGTCTACAACTATTCTAATAGTGAAGACTGCTTACTTAAGTAAGATTTCAAAGCACTCATCTACAAGCATTTAATCAAAATTTTACTCCTCATTAATATACAGGATGGTAGGGGCTACCCTATGAAATATAGTGCTTTGGGAATCGAGTTTGGGACACCATCTTGGAATCAGCTGTTTCTCTATAGTATTCAGTAGTAAATGTCGTGTATGTATTTTATCTGTTGAATACTTTAGGAACTAAGCAATATTTTTTTTATTTTTAATTAATAATAGAAATATATTTTTTCACTTATTCTAAGATAATGACAAATTACAAATATTAAATGCAATAAGTTTATTCTGTAATTAACATTTTTTTATTACAATCATACTTATAGAAAGAACAAAAGGACAAAATAACATTTGTGTAATATTGCCAATTAATAATAAGTGTAAATAAAATAACTGTAGTCTATTTGTGTTATTCTTCTATTAGTTATTGATTAAATATACAATACAATGGAATAGACAAGTTTTTATTATTTTCACATCAATCTAAATAAACATAGATAACGTGTACTCACTTATTATGATTAAATGTATACACTGTACATACTTGTATTAATTAATATAAACATGAAAGTTGTTAAATAAATATAATGTGTTGAAATCTACACATTCAGTACAGCAATTATAGAGCAAAGGAATGGTTTTGATTATTTTCACAAAGGTTAGCTAATGTGTTTTCTTAGAGCAATATTATGTAAGTGTAATGGGGTTTCAAATAGTGTAAATTCATATAAAACAAGCTCCGTTTTCCATGCAATAGTGGTTCTAATGCCAAAAGCTCCAATTTCCACGTACTATTTTCAATCGTCCCGCACACATTTACACGGCTTGCAAATTAATTGATTCGGTACATTCGATCAGATTGTTTTTATTTTAATCCGAATTGATTTTATCAATCACGCTTGTTGTTATAGCCGAGATTGTATTAGTTTGTGATCGAAACACATTTATCCGTAACGGTCTATTCAGTAAAAACAAATGACGCGCTACACAAGATGGCGGCGGTGGTGGTTGAAAGCGGCCATTTCACCCGTGTAGGATTTCGATTACAATTGAATTCAAATTGGAATTGTGAGCATTTCTTGTCTACGATGGAAGAAAATACTTTAACTGAAAATTTAAATACAATAACTCTTTGTAACAGATATTGCTGATTTGTTAAAATAATGCGCTTAAATGAAAATAATAAGAGGGATGTTCATACGTAAATTCCAAACTAAAAGAGGTTTTAACACGTGAACAAAAATGGTGATCTGATCACCTTATTTAACTGTCTCTACACCAGATATTTCTAATTACTTTACACTTTACTTTTAGATCTTATTTCAGTTAATATTAGAAAGTGGGAAATATAAAGTTGCTTGATATATTCAAATATAAATCAAGTAATCATTTAAAAAGTACATTTTCTAAAGTAAATTATTCATTTGGTCCTAATATTAGGATTAATAATATACATGTTCAATGATTTTAATAATTGGGGTTTGAAACAATTTATTTTGATTGTTTTAACTAAAAATGATGAAAAACAAAGTGATAGGGCTACTCAAAATCTGTTTTAAATTAAGCATTTTTTCTTCTTTGAATTTTTTTACGTAATAATAAATTATAATTAATATTACTTGTACTAAAAATTATTTCCGATAATAATATAAAATTTGTTTTTTACATACTAATTAATAGAAATGTATTGGATATTGGTATTGTTCTATAACCAATGCGTTAATAAATAATTCTGTGCTATTCTCTCATAGGTATAAAATTATAATGAGTGGTTCAGAAAGCAAAAAAACAGTGTAAATTAATAAAATAATCGATTGAGAATTTAGAGCGTGAGGCAGGATACCTATCTTAATAAAAAGGTTATGAATTTTGACACAGAATCCACTAATAATTTTGGTACCTTGTTCAAGATTTGATCTAGTTTACATTTGCTTGGATTCACCTCAGTTTACCGTTGTCTAAATCGAGTATTCAAATTTTCAAGAGTTTTATAGAAGTGTCAATCAGAGTTCAAAATGTTAATAATGTTGTATTGGAATGGTTGGTTGATTTACATACACAATAAGAAATTACAGTTTGTCTCTGTGCCTGTTTATTTGGACTATTTGTGATGTTGAGCATTTCGCTTTGTTCCATTAGAATAAAGAGAGGCTTTCAAACGTAGTTGGATACTTTTTTCTAAGCTCGAAACATTGAGTATTCGAAGGATTTACATAAATTTCAAAGTAGATTACCGCTTTAATTCAGTCTCGTCATTTTGAATTCTTTTCATTCCCCTCCTTCACTGAAAATAATATATTCAAACAAAATCTTACCGATTTAACAGATATTTCGTTTTAATAGTACATATACATTTTTAGCTGGCAATACCTTTGTTCGATTTGTCTGTTTTCGGTATGGGTGGGCGGTGAGTTATGATTGTTATAAGCTGTACAGGTGGCACAGCTGGACCTTTTTTTAATCCCTTCCTGATACAAGAATCCCATCGTAAACGTACATTTTTTTGTATCAATATAATTTTCCGTTCCAAAACAGTAAAATATTATAAACATAAACTTGGTCAGAGTGAAATTTGATCGAAAATACCTATTTTCATTTGATTTTCAGTGGTAAATATTTTATTGAATTTATTTTAAATAAATAATGAATTGTTATTGGCAATTATATTTCTTTTACTAATTATTATCCACAATCATTTAATATTCATATAATAAAATAGTCGCCGTATACAAGACACCCAAACCAATAAATAAGCGTAAAAAAAATATTTTGGCGATTATCACATCCCCTATTAATATTTTTGCTGATTAAAAATCTCATCGTTCCGTCTAATTCTAAATAGTCCCGGTGCCTCCTGAACAGGACCCAAGATCCTCCTAAGAATCTTCCGCTCGAACCTAAGTAGCCTATCCTCTTCAGTCTTGGTAATAACCCATGTTTTTGCACCGTAGGTTAGTACTGGCCTAATTAGCATTTTGTATATATATATATATATATATATATATATATATATATATATATATATATATATATATATATATATATATATATATATATATAACAATTTCAGTATTTTAATGACGGTCACTTTAAGTACACAGAGTAAGAGTAGCAGGAGGATGTGTCGGGTGTTGAATCATAAAAATGTGTCGTAAAATAGTGTCCTTTTGATGGCGTTATATTGTACATATTGTATTGTACTGTATATGGTGTATCAGTATAAAGTCTGTGGGAATAAACGGCAGGAAATCGATATTTAATCAGGGGCAAGTGCTTGGTTCCTCTCTGCAAATATTTTCCTCATACTGATACTGATGATACTAGCTGCCCTCAGCCAATCCTTTGAAACGAAACCTTTAGCCCCATTCCTAATACCACCACTACATCTAAAACGGATGATGCATTCTCAAACACCACACATTATATTATATATAATTGTCTAGGGTGTGTGTATGTATGTGCGGGTCCCTCAACCATCTGTGTTACTAGATGGAAGAATTATATTTCATGTAATTATTTTACAGTCGAGGAATAATCAAGATGCATTTAGGTATTTTTAAAAATTTTATTGTATGTTATTGTTTTATTTTAAATTAATTTAAAAAAATACAAAATATCCACACGACTTTACATCGTGCATTTAAAATGAAATATGCAGGAAAATCTTAATTATTGAATATAATATATATGATTGTCTAAGGTGTGTGTATGTTATATGTCAGTGCAGATCGATCAATCAACCATCAGTGTTACCAGATGGAAGAATATTTTTTATATAATTATTTTACTATTATTAATACATATCTAAAATCTCGAAACGGGTATTTTAATGATAATAATATTAAATTAATTTTAAAATAATATTGGAGATATTTAATAATTATACATATAATCATATATATATATATATATATATATATATATATATATATATATATATATATATTACACTAACATACATATTATAAAAATATAGAGAACATCACGATTGCTTAAAGTTAAGGAATTCTTTCATACTTTCATAATTCGATCAAATAGAATATGTTTTTATATGATGATAATATTTGTTCCGGTAATTACTTACTATGAAAAACGATTTCAAACGAAACTTAATATCAAGTAAATACTATTTAATTTGTTCTGTTGATATACTCGTCCAGTCAATCTTCAATCAACAATATTTATTCGACACAAACAAATCCAAAAATTCTAAAGATAATAATTCTACATGTATTATTAGCACAGAACGAAGTAGCACGTATTTATTTTAATTTGAAAAACTTTAGCACTGTATAAATGAGGGTTCATAATAAAATGCACACGTGTGCCGGTTGTTTGAGTTCATAGGTGGTGTTGAATAAAATGTAGGGAAAACGAAAGGTGGTAAATAAACAAGGAAAAATCAACAGAGCGGACGTGAGCGCGCTAGTTTATAATTGTGAACAGAATTAAGATTAGAACCCAAAAGGGATGGTAATCCAACGCTTTTTTGCTTTTTTGTATTCGAATTTCACAAAAGACCTCTTTTTAAACCGGGAGAACCTTCAAATTAGGAACACCGAGGATTTGAATTTCGAACGCTGGGACGTGTTTTGTTTCATTTTCACCTCGCATACATATTCATTTATAATTATTGTTTTATTGAACGTTAATATATGGAATTCGATTATTTCGGATTCGGATTATTTGGCATGTGCCTCTTAAAATTGAATTATCACTCCACTGTTTCACATAGTTATCAATACATTGTAATCTTAATATACATCCACAATCTGTTCTAAACCTTTACAAGTGGGTTTTTGTATTTTTTCCCATAACTTATGTTATGACTTAATTAATTATTTTAAATATCAATTGATTATACTCCGTATTAAAATAAGTAAAAGACTAAGTCTATAAACTTAATATTGTAACATCTAAACATAATGTATCAAAACATTGTACGCAAATTATATTTAATAAAGAAATTGTATAAAAAAAATCTGTTCTAGATCCTTGGACGAATATCAAATGTGGTTTAAATTATTAGTATTTCAAACGAAGGACATGTTTAAACAAAACATTTTATGATTTTTCTTTTATAAAATTACTTCATTATTATTTTTTTGTCACGAAGTTGTAGTGCCGCGTACAGACACTCGAGAATGTAGACAAATAGCGAAAGTGTGGTTGGTATTTTTACTAAATGAAATCTAACCTTTTCGAAAAAAACATCATCAGATTCGCGTAATGCTTATTATTGTAAGTATTAATAATATTAAGTTTGATTCACGCGATCATTCTTATACACTTGTATAGATGCACCTTTAGAGCTTATTAACTTGAAATTTCCCTTTGACCTTTCGTGGATAAGTGTTTTTGTTTTGGCTATGTCCAATATTCGTAATAGGCTTAAGAAAAGCCCATAAAATAGAGCCTTTCGAAGATGCGACACTTACCTAATTTAATTTGGGCTCCAGTCGCCGATGCCTGGTACAAACTTCTTTTAGCTATAAATGATGGAAAGGTCCTCTTTATATCGGCTGAAGACGACAATTATATTATAACTATATTATTGAATCAACTATTAGGTTTTATAGTTGTGGTGTAAACAGTATTAGTTAGATGGGGTAGCTGATAAACGTGATGGTTAATGTTTTGTAACCGATTGGCTTGCATCGGTTAATACCGCAACCACTAAATATTAAGTTCAATAAAAGAATAACGCTATTAAAATATTTGACTTTAATTCCTTGACTGACTTGAATTCTAATAATTAATTCCAGTAATAAGTTGCTCTTATTTATCTTGGCGTAGAATTTAAAAAATCTACAATGTATCCAGAAATTATTAAATAGTTTTTTTTAATATATTAATCGATATGATGTAATCCGAAACCGCCGATATTAGAAGGCCGGATAACTTGATGTTTAAATATCAAGATGGCAGATGAGTTTGACAGAGGCAGCACTAATTGTCTCACTCAGACTCGTCTGCTTGGTCCTTCACCTTGATGTTAATAAATTCAGTTGTCTGGCATTCTTATCAGTGGTTTTAATTAAAATTATTGTGTACCGTAAAAATTATTTTATAAAAACACAACAATGATAGTAATTGGGATGTCACTAACAATAAATTTTCTGATTGATCTACAGATTTCATATATAAAGTAAATCCGGTACTATATTGTTATATATTTAATAGAAGTAAAATAAAGTCATCGATAATGATATTGGTGACTATTTGAGGGATGTTCAAACAGTTAATATGTACCATTTTTTTTTTTAGTATGGGTGGTATTACATATAAAATCTGATTCTGCTGTTTCAACTGGATTACGGGAACAGATTATAATCTGTAATATTAAAAAAAAAAAATAAGAGAAGGCATGGGGAATGTGAATGATTGGGTACATGAACGAGATCGTTCATTTTGTATAGCGGAAAAATATTTTTTTAATCACTTGACTATTGAAACTAGATAAAGTCAATCTCTAATCGAATAGTGAATGGATATGATAGTAGTTAATAATAGTAGAATAGAGTAGGTGGTATTGTAGTTTTGCCGCTTGGCGGACTGTGTGATATTTAGTGCCATGTTCCCGGATTTACCACTCACTGAAGTTACCCCTGTTATTTTGAATGTTGACGCTTTCAAGCGCAATCATTATGATATGCAAATTGTACATACCTACCTTATATTACAAACTATGTACCATCATCAATACTAGACGACTAAAGAGGGTATATTTCTATGAGTTACATTGCGAGAAAACAACTAAAAATAACGCCAATAACGCCATAGACGACTGAAGAATAACGTATAAGCCTATGGGTCGTATTCAGTATAAGATTGTATTAGTGAGTTGTACTAGATGGTGTTTGTACGAATAGATTAGGCACACACACACACTCTCATTACACTATTATATTAATGAAATAATGCCTAATAAAAAAATGTTCTTTATTTTCACGTTATTGGAGGATTGTAGTCCATTCGTTCTTGACAGAGACAAATAAAAGAAATCTCCATAATAAAACACTCGTTAATTTTACGTACTGACTTAAGCATATCCCCGAAACCTGGGATAATTTTAATTAATTTAGTTAAATTCTGTTTATTCGTAAATTTTATTGAGGGAATTGTTTGTTTTACTTGTCTCTATCGAGAGTGATTAGACCATAGTGTAATTTTCAATATTTTTTGTATGAACAAAATAATAAATATTATATAATAATTTATATATTATTAGTGGTCTCTCCTACACCCCCAAAAATATTTACCCGCACATTTGATTTAGAAGTTTATAGTTCAACATTATTAAAAAATACCCTGAAATATCAATGCATTTTGTCATAAATATCTTCTGGGGTGTGAATGAAAAATAATTAAGATACAACAGATAGTTATTTTTATTAAATTTTTATTGTGTTTCTAGATATTGCGTACATACCTTTAGCTTTATCAAAATATATTACTGCATCTTAAAATATCAGTCCAGGTATGCAAGAGTATTCTTATGGGATTAAGATTTATTAATAAAGAAAGGAATAACTTAAAATAAGTTCATCTTTGTGTATTATTAAGCAAGGGTGGAGTATTTTACCCTCGGTGGAGTCAAGTCACGATTATATAGGGGTTGGAAATTCGGGGTAATTATTAATACGTGGGCTTGTATCGGTGTATGTGTATTTCGAGAGTGTGTAATTAGCGAATGATGATTACTATACAACCACAAGAAAGGGTGACCACTTTTTGGATGTATGAGAGTTGATAATAAATATTTATTTATTTAATATTTTCAAGGTTCGTGAACATCGAGTGAATATTAATAAAGGCAGTGTGTAGAATAGTTGCAAATTAATCTTACAAGGGTTGTTACCCTCGCTCTTGAGACAGTGTAATTAGATTTAACGATATTATATATTCAGGATCAAAGCTCGCCACGATGAATATTTCAGAAGATACAAAAAGCACATCGGAACCAAATCAAAAAGCCTACATGGTCCGCGTATAACGAGACTGAAATTACAATGAGAGGTTTGTTTGTTGGTCTGTTTGTTTTGTATGCAAGGACAGATTTCCCGTGGGAACTCGGCGGGAATGATTGGCCCGGAAATTACTGTCGTTTTTCACTAAAAACCTAATCATCCGCTGAGAGCTTTTAAACTATGTTTTTATAAATTAATTGTCTTATTACTTTTATATCATTCCAATATTATTTAAATAATTCTCAAAAACCTACTGTCTTATGAGGGAAATTGGTTTATAAATTGCAAAAAAGTCTTTATTATAATATATGTACATAGAAGAGCGGTTAGATATACAGGGTGGACTTGAAATAACTGAAAATATTTTAGGGGGTGGTAGGGTATCGTAAGAATAATTGAACAAAATATAATATATATTTTGTTCAATTTTATCAGTTAAAAATTAAAAAATAATTAATAATATTAATAGTGCTTTTAGAATCGATTTTGGGCCACCATCTTGGAATCAGCTGTTTCTGTGAAATAGTGACTGTTACGTGTATATTGTGTCTGTTATATATTAAATTAAATAAATCCCATTGAACACTTAATTCAAAGTATCAATAAAATAAAATAATAACTATTGTATACGGGGACTTGCCCCCTTGGATTAATATATTAAAAAAAAATAGATAAAAAAACCAAGTAATAGACAAAAAATCTCGTGGTAGATAAATTTGCCCCCCTGGAAAATTTTCTGCAGGCGCCCATGCTATTGTAGAAAGTAAAAAAAAATATTACACTATTATAAATCAAATATCAGATTTTTCTTAAATTAATTTAATTTAAGAATAAGTATTTTGTGAAATATTATTTATTTTAAGATCTCAAATAGTTTCCCTTATATGTACATATTTTGATATAATTTACTATACATTAATAGTAAATGGTTAAATTGGAAAAACGTCATGGAAAAATATGAATGTAAAAAGCTGTACTTCTGATTTTACTAATAATAATTACTAGCTGATATTTGATTTGATTGCTATAAATTTATTTGATTTTAACCTGATTGCTATTTTTTGAAATATTATACAAGGTTAATGAGAAGGCGGCTTTCCCTGACTCACCTTTAAATCCTGGATCGATGAATCAGAGATCCCGATTTCCTACTCTCTATTAAGGCTATTAGGTAAGGTATAGGTATAAGGTATTTTTTTAAATTATTCGTAATTAATATCAGAATTCAGGGCATTTAAAAATTACTTGGCGCCACTGCAATTTTTGCATTAAATTGACCCACTTTTATTTTTTTCCTTTCATTTCCCATATAATTAAAAGTCATTATTATGTAGTAGTATCCTATTCCATTTGCATTTTCACAGTATAATCAAACTTCAAAACAAGAGAATAGTCGGGATTACAATAAGTTTGCTGGGTGATAATTAGAACGCGGTCCGTGTACAAATACTATGTGAAATTTGATAACATTCATCAAATTTTGCATTAAATTGTAAAGTTCTTGTATGCCATAAATTCCAACAAAACACATCCATTTGTTAAAGGAAATAAGCAATAGTTTAAATTTAATATAAACTCGGCTTGAAACGATGCCCAATTACAAACAGCCTTAAAAGCGCTCGTGGGATTCCAAATGAAAGATCGTTTAAAACTTGTTTAACTGCCTTAATGAAAATTTAGTTCTGTTAAGACTTCTTTTATATTATTTTCACAGAAATATTTTGAATAACACAATATTTTTATAAAACAATATGTGTGTATGGTTAATGGTTTTGTTTTTGACATAGGTACGAATTATTGTGTGTTCAAATTTTTATTAGAATACTGTTTCGATGCGATATTGTAAAACAGTAAATACTGAAAACACAGTAAAAAAGGTAACGTACAGGACTATAATCGTAAACATTAAATTGGATCACATACTTTTTTATTTACAACAAAATAATAGTATGTATTATATTTGCTAAAAGTAAAACGAATTATTTTTTATATTGAATACAAAAAAATATTTTGATTTCTAAAAATTAATTTCCAGGTCTTTCGAAGTATATCAAATGTATTTTTCCCATAAGAAATAAATTGAAAATGTCAATAGTATGACATGATCTTCTTCATAATGTCTTCTCATTTCTTCATACAGTCAATCTCTTATATACAATTTACGAATCTCTTCTATAACGCACGTGGACCTCATTCCAAACGAAAGTAGTATATCAAGCATAATATTTGTCTTTCAAACATAACGTAGATTGAGAAATATCATATTAAACGGACTCAGTACGTTAAGATATGTTCTAAAGTAATCATTATAACTTATTTATTAAATTTAAATGGATGTAATGTTAGGTATTGATATTATAAATATAATCTGAAAGAAATGTGCTCGATGAGAATAATCTGGAGGCAACACATGTTAAATATTTAGTGTTTTGTGCCTTAATTACATACATTAATACGGTCATTTAGGTTTTATGGCGTCTGTCGCTATAATCTGAAATGACTTCTATTGAAGATGACGAGGGTGGTTGGTTCTATTCGAGGTCAGAGTACCCTAGGATTACTGTTAAGGCTGTATTGAAGGTTAGAATGCCTTTTGTATGAATGGACATTATTGCTTTCATCGTGTAATTGGTCACTAATTACTGTTTTCATAGTCACTCGTTTGTAATTTTATATGTACTTCTCATCACAAGGCAGCGACCCTATTTTAATTAAGTTGGCTATTTAACTTTTCAAATAGAAAACAAATTAAACTTAGATTATTATACAAAAACAAATAATTAGTGCAAAACCTACAATAGTTCGATACACCATCAAAATGTGCAATTATTGTATTATAAAAATGCCATAAAACTGTTTCCACTGATATATTTGCCAAATTAAAACCAATCAGTTTACATTCAGTTTTATTTTATTTTAGTTACTTTTATCTATATTATATTTACATATATATGGTTGGATAGTTAATTCACTACAAAGAATATTTGATGTTGATAGTTTAATTAGTTTTCTTTGAAAATACTGTGATTGGTAATAATTTATTTATTGAAAAAAATTAAAACATAAACTAAAAAAACAAGAGGGCTAATTACTTTGTAGTAATGGTTCATAAACGTACACACTAAACTTGTGGCGAGTTTTTCATCTTATCGATTATGGTTTTATCATATTTTTTAATCATAATTTTATTTTGATTTAGTGATTCAAAGTGTCTCGTGAAAGTGACACAGAATATTTTTTTTCAACTTTTAATCTCCTTTTTTTAATCAGATTTTAGTTGTATATTCTTAGTGGGCGGTATTTTTGAAAATGTAGAGTTTATCTACAGATTATAGATTTAAAAACCATTCTATATTTATTATTTATTAAACATTTTTTACGTTGAGGCTCTGAAGTTTTGTTGTAGGTATATAACTCTTGGTAACACATTGTACACTTATGGGGGGTAATAGAAAGAATTAATAAAGACACACATGTACCCTTAATTTTCCCCTCTTTACTTAAGTCATTCGATGCAATGAACACAATAAACACACACATTCGCATCACTGGATATTTCCATTATGAGTCTAGCAATTGGCTGGACGAAACATCTGGTGACTACAAACAATATGCCTTCACAAAGGGACAATCGACCTTAGAAATGCAATAATATACAAATTTGATATAAGTAATATCAAATTTGTATACAGTTTCCTTGTACATTATTAGTTTGATAAAATATCCTATACAAACATAATTAATATATTGAGCGGTGGTATCTGAAACCCGGTAATTAATATTGACCATCAATAGATCAGATCAACCCACATTCTGTTTGAGTAATAGTTTTATCATTTTGGGTAACTATTTTTTTTTTGTTAAACTATCCTAGGCCTGGACTTATTTCATTCTTCAAAGGAATGCGATACACATTTTAAAATATATTTATGGGAATTTATAGAAGTGGAAATTTAATAGGCGTGAGAAGACAAAGATCCTTATTTCAGCTATGTTATTTGTATAAAAAAATGGTAACATAACCAATCATTATATATATATATAGAGAAGAGAAAGATATATATATATATATATATATATATATATATAGTTGCTATATATATATATATATGCTAGTTATATATATATATATATATATATATATATATATAAATATATATTTATAATGATTGGTTAAAGTTGAATTGTTTTGGTGAAATATCCTTGGATGGCGCAAATACGAGATTCAGTTGCAAATGCATTTTGCTTGCAATTCAGACAGCGGACGTAACTTAAATTACAGTTTGATTCAAAATCACGTCCGAGCTGGAAGTTGCTAGTCAATTTGCCCTTGTCTGTTTTATGAGTAGCTACGACGACTGATATTGAATGTGGTATTGCCTGTTTTATTAAAGTAGTAAGAGACTACGGCGTAGCAGCTGCTAATCTACGCCATAGTGTCGTCGGCCGCGGTTGAAATTCAACCTGACTCAATTGAAATGGCATCAAAGGATTAGATCGATCGTAGGCTCACCAAAGTTGACTCTGCTTAATTGTAGTCTGTCGGATGTGGCTTTGTAAACGCTTTAAATACATCCGATCGAACTCTGAATCCTAAATAAGCCATTGGTTTTCAGTCGAATAGATTATTTCGTGTCTAGGACGCCCTTTGATGTTCGCTTGAAACAAAGCGTTCGCTTGGACTAACCTGTCATTTTATCCATTGAACATGTTCACTCTCGAGCTATTTTAATCGGCTAGAAATATTAGTTCAAATACAGGTGTTGTTTCTAAAATAACATTCACACATGTATGTGTATTGAATTTTCATTCGCCTTGCAAGACACTGAAATTCAATGTACATACATACAAACGTACACTTATGGATAAATATATAGATTAATCGAATAAGACATGTCGTAATTAAATAATTCACAAATATGAAATACACCAAATGTAAGTCTATTAAATTAAAAAAATATATGAAATACCCTATGCGTGGTTCGGGAATTGATCCCGCATCTCCCGGATACTGGCCAAGTGCAACTTCTCTTTTAACACACCTCAATTCCTATTTTATTGTAGGAGCTTCTTTCTATTTAATTCAGTGTATCAAATGTTCTATTTGGGCTTCAAATTTATATTTAAAAAATAATAAGAGATCATAAATATGGTAAATATCGTTCATTTGGAATTCAGAAATACAGAGACTAATCTCCACCTTAAAGATTTGATGGCTTTTAAATTTTTTTCTATACCTGAATGTCCAAAGTCGATATAAAAACTTTAGTTAATTAAAAAAAGGTGACTTGGGTATTACACAATTACCTGTTGCAACATTGTCATTATTATTACAACTATTGTAGTACCTAATTATAAATTATGTTTAAAATATACAGTTGGATGTGAAGATTTGTAATTTTGTATGAAATAATATATATGTAGTGCAAAATATACGAACAAGCAAAATTAAAAGTTTTCTTTGAAATTTGTAAATAAAAAATAAAAATTAATCTCCAATGTGGTAGATAATAATATTTTTTATTAATAGCGTTGCTTGGTAATCTTGTGAAAAGAAACTTTTGTTAGGGTATAGTTGAATATCTTTATTTTGACCATAATATTTCTTAAGAGATGCAACAGTTTACCAACATACCTTTGTTGTTCAAACAACTTTTCTTGCGATAATATATCAAAAGAATAACCACTTCTTCGCCAGTAAACTCACACAAAGACGTGAAACATTTTTTTTATCATTTCAACACATTTACTATTTATTATAATATTTACAATGAAAAAATTCGTCAACATAAATGCATTATTTAAAATTGTGTGTGCAGTTTGTTATATTCAAATTAACGAAAAATTTAAAAATTATTATTAATAATAAAATAATATCTCTAAACCTATCCATTTTAATCTCATTCAGAAATTAATATTAATTGTTCATATATTTTGGGTTTATTATTCATGAACATATCTAGAATCCTGTTATTTATATTTAATAGTCTCGTTTGCAAATAGTAGTGTGTAGGATTTTTTATATACCGACTTTTTTATTCTTATAGTATTTATAGAATGTTATTTTTTGTATGTATGTCTTAAAAAAGCATTCACGTGCATCGATTAAAAATAAAAAAATACATTGATTCTTAACTTATTATTAAAATGAACACATTATTCGATGAAGAATTAACATTTAAATTGATATATTGACATTGGCAACGGCTGATCTTGGAATAATTATATTTATTTTGTAGGTATTGATTTGTATGTTTTATTTTTGAAATCTAGTTATTACTCTAATAAATAATTTCGCATACATATGTATATTTATTGATCATAATAATTATATACCTATTTTTGATAACGTATTTGAATTTATTAAATTCAAATATATACATCGCAAGGAAGTGACCAATCATAAATTTTGATAATTTTGATTGATTTTGATTGATAACTTTGATATATTTTAAATACCTGATGTGAACGACACTGAAAATTATAAAGAGTCTAATGAACGGCTCAGAATAATAATAAGATTATTATTACAATTTCTTTATTATGCATAAGTTTTTACAGTGATTGATAGAACAATACATCTTTGGAAATATACTTAGGTGTACAGAGTGTTTACATCTTTTTACCTATAACTAACATGAGAATGTTTTATTTAAATTTGACATGAGTAATAGTATTTAATTATAGAAAGAATGGGGAAAAAATAAAAACCCATTTACAAATTTGAAGATTAATAAATAATAACAACGATAAAAACAATATTAATAAAACAGTTACAAAATATATAATTCTTAAAAACTAAATAATAATTTGTTTGGGTAAAACCAAATTTGAGTTGAGTGGATTATTGGAAATTTTATTTTATTTTTAAAAATAATATCAGTTTTGGAAGTTCATTGGTAATATGAACTTACGTTTCCTCGAGACATATTTGGTTTTATTTACATGTCTTATGATTGGGTTAGTCAGGAAGTTAGTCATTTTAGTGTAATGTTTTTTACTCAAATCTGCGATATTTGCTTTGATCATTTTTAACTTAATGTCCTCGTGGACTTCTTTAAGAAATGTGCCAGGTTCAAGATCTAAGGCCATCTTAAGACACTTGGTTTGGACAATTTGAATTTTATTAATATGACTTTTTGCCGCAGTAGACCAAGCTGGGCATCCGTACAAGAGAATCGGTCTGATAATTGATTTATAAAGAAGTAGCTTATTCTTGGGTGACAGCTGACTACGCCTGTTAATAAGTGGATATAATGTGTTAATAGCCAGGTTGCTCTTGTCCACAGCATATTTTACATGCTTGGACCAGTTCAACTTGGAGTCTAAGATAACTCCCAAATACTTGACTTCTTTGAGCCAAGGAATTTGTTCGTTATTGATATTAAGAGGGGGGATGTGGGATCTCTTTCTTTTGTTAGTAAATATTATTGCTTCAGTTTAACTCTCGTTGAGTTTTAATTTCCAGCGAGAGTAATACTGTGTTAGTAGGTCTACAGATGCTTGGAGGCGTCTACGAATTGTGTCTAATCTGTAAGATGATGTGAATATGGCGGTGTCATCCGCGTAAAGAGCTAAGGAGCAATTACGAGGAATAGGGATGTCATGGATGAAGAGATTGAAAAGATAAGGGGCGATAATACTTCCTTGCGGAACTCCCGCAAGGATTGGATGCTGTACAGATTTAACATTGTTAATATCTACTGAGAATTTCCTGTTAGTAAGATAAGATTGAATAACTTTGGTGAGATATGGTGGAGTGTTAGTGTTAATTAGTTTGTGAATGATACCATCAAACCAGACTACATCAAAAGCTTTGGCAAAGTCCAGGAAAATCATTCCCGTACTTTTTTATTATTAAAATTTCCTCTAACATGCTGTGAGATTCTTGTTAGTTGTGAAGTGGTATAATAATAAGATGGTTTTATACCGTATAACTGGAATATAAATTGATCCTTTTGTTGACGGTTGGATTAGTCAGAAGGAGGAAATTAATTTTGTGCGCTTTTCGACTGAAGCTTTAGCTTATTCCGGACCAAATCAATGGGGTTTTACTTGAATGTGATTATAAATTTTGCTCTCAAGAATCGTAATTCATCTGATGGAATGATTTATGGTCGAAATGTTATCTATAAATTATATTTATTTCAAATTATTCATTTATAAATAATGTAAACCTACGCATAAGTAGTGTAAGGAGAATACTAAAGGCATTTATATTATAGTAGAGGAAGAAGGTTAACACCATTCAATGCAGGGGTTAACTACCTTATTTCTAACTGAAAAACCGTGCCATTAAAACCTGAAACTAGATTACGAGGACTGAAGCCCTTCCTAAATTATCCCCTTGACAGTTATCGATGTGGAACCGCAGTGATAGAGAAAATGTTTACGTTATCATAATATCTATTACTTTTACAATTGGACATTTTACGCATCTTTGTTTAATAAACATACAAGCTATAGGAATATTTCAGTTGTTTAAGATATGAAATTTAACAATATATTATTCATACCAATTTTTTTATACCCAAAATATAGTGAATGAATACAATTTGGTTTGAGATGTAAAATTCGTCGTTAATTACTTACTTATTTTTAAAAATTGCATAATATAGGGCCGTATTCATTATAATAGTGTTATGGAAGTGTGTGCGTGTGGTGCGTATGCAAATAGAGCTGGTGTTTAACAATACTACAAAGTTCTAGTCTATTCGTACACACACGACTAACACACTCTTACTATATTGAATACGGCCCCTTGTATTAAAAGAGGGATTAAGCTAAAACGAAGTATTTTTTTTTTTCACTTCTTCTTCTTTTTATATGAAACAAGTGAACAGACTGTATTATTTAAAAAAGACAGATTATTTAAAGACTAAATTTAATACAGGTAATAACTATTATTCTTCTACAATACATGGTAGTAGTAGTAATAGTAGACTATTATATTTTTAAAATATATTTAACGTTTAAGGTTTGTAAATTTGTGACAATTCAGATAGCTGCTAAATCATTATAATTCTATGAATTGACATATAAACATTATTTATGTATAAGAAATTCCACAAAAAATTAAAAAAAAAATGTACGTATTTTGTAATATGACTCAAAGAAAAAAAAATTAAATATAATTACTAATAAATATTAAAAAAAATTATAGATGTTATGGGAATAGATGAGACATTACCTTATTAAAAAAAAGTTAATTAATAGAAAATCGTATTCTATTTGTTGTATTGTTATAAACTTTCCCAAAGAAGTGGTTTGTCTGGGCGAAGTGTCCGATGGGGCGAAAAGCGATGCAATGGAAAATGCGGCTGAAATTGAAAAGTTGTAAGATTTACGTTTTTTTTAGAGTTTTATTTTCAGGAAAAGGAGCTTTAGGATAGTAAGACGGAGGCTGCTAACTAGTATAAAAGCGTATAAAAAGGATTGGTCTGGTGTAATTTCTTTGAAACGGTACGGAGCTTTCCGGTTGGCGTCTTCCTGTGCACAAGATCCGTTTCCTGTCCTCCAAAATGGCGGACGCTGCAAATCTGATTTATTAACTTCGTTTCTTCTCCTGCACATTTACAACATTCAATTATACTCACACAATTATGACCACCGACAAGCCATTAAGGAAATATCGATCAATGTCTATTAATTTGCATGCTCAACAAGATGTCATCTAACAGTATATTTTTATATTACTGTAAATCTATCAAAGAAACCGTTAGTGATCTGTTTTATCTGTCTCTTCCTTTAAACATACAGAGTGCCCATCGGTTCTTGTAAATCAGTGCAGCATTATATCGAACTTATATAATATATTTTTTATAATATCCTTTTTTTCTCTCTCTTTTTGTTTCTTATTCCATAAACTAATTATCGATTGAGTGTTTTTTCTTTCTGCATAATATACATATA